>OX465036.1:337841-400341 GCA_949841015.1 Aplysina aerophoba | reverse complement strand
TGAGCAATCATGTAACAAAGAGTAAGTTGAAGTGAGACGCTTTAACCTCGTGGGTCTTCATTGGTCACAAAAGGTTTGTTGTGTGTTTTGTGACTGACTGGAACTCAAAACGTCTCACTGCAATTTACCCCCTCCCTATGTGGTTACTCAACAACGTCGCCGTTTGATATCCTGGAGGCTTCTTGCTACAGTGCAGAGCAGGGTGGATGCTTCCTGTGGCAAGCCACAGCTGCACACATAGCACAACAGACAGTCCTTCGTGTGTACAAAGCAGTAATGTCTTAGCTGTAAAGGTGCTAGCTTTGAGTCGTTGACTGCACAGATTTTAATATTTACAGTGGAACCTCTCTATAAAGGACACTCTGAATAAAGGACACCTCTCTAATGAGGACACTGTCTGCGGTCCCAACCACATAGAGATGTGTTCAAATCTACCTCTATGGACACTTCTCTATACAGGACAGCCGAGAGGGGTCCCAATGGTGTCCACTATTGAGAGTTTCCACGTAGTTGCATCTTTTTGGGGCAGACTTCAGTCGCACGGAAATGACCTGTACACAGCTGCGGTATCTCTCTGCAATTGCATTAGCGTGAGTAACATTCTCGCCATCTTTCCATATCCTCTCCCATTCATTGCTCCTTGCTACCGTGTGTAAGGGATTGCACACAGCTGCATGCGGCATCCAAGTACAGTACATTTATTAGTCAAATACTTACTGCGTATATGAACAAAACACTCATATACCGCATGTTGTCATGGCAAATTCCTACAGATCTATACTGTATACCCTACATATAGCAGCCCCTGGGCCCATAGATGAATGATTCATTGCAATGTACGCACTTGCACAAGACACTCACTGGTGAAGAACATCATTCCACAAGAGGAGGTTCTGAAGAAGTGCTGGTCGCTGAAGAGCTGTACCTGCACTTTGACCCTCAGGGAGCCCCTGATCCCATGTAGTGTGTCGTAGATGGGGAACCACCCTTCCAGTGAGTTGCTAGCCCCACTCTGCACAAGGTTGCTCAGCCGGATGTACACCTGGCCAATGGGGTCATGGGCGGAGTAAGTGTCGTAGTCCATCACTCTGGCAGTAATGAAGGAAAGATGCAACTACGTAATACAGCCAAACATTTCTGATGTTAAGGTGGTTCCCTAGGGTCCCCGTTCTCACTAGTCGAGTCACCATCCTCACCAGCCGAGTCCCCATTCTCACTAGCCAAGTCCCCATTCTCACTAGCCAAGTCCCCATTCTCACTAGCCGAGTCCCCATTCTCACTAGCCGAGTCCCCATTCTCACTAGCCGAGTCCCCATTCTCACTAGCCGAGTCCCCATTCTCACTAGCCGAGTCCCCATTCTCACTAGCCAAGTCCCCATTCTCACTAGCCAAGTCCCCATTCTCACTAGCAGAGTCCACATTCTCACTAGCCAAGTCCCCATTCTCACTAGCCAAGTCCCCATTCTCACTAGCCGAGTCCCCATTCTAACTAGCCGAGTCCCCATTCTCACTAGCCGAGTCCCCATTCTCACTAGCCGAGTCCCCATTCTCACTTGAGCTGTACTGGCTCGTCCTGGATGGTCTCGTCCTTCACATCAAAGGAGTACACTTTGGAGGACCAGGTAGGGCTGAGAGTTTTGGGGCAGACTTCAGTCGCACGGAAATGACCTGCAAAGCGTATCTACGGACAGATACGATCTTCCATCAAATTTCAAGAATGCATGATAGAAACAAGTGAATAGTCTATCATAAACCCATCATCGCCATTATCCCTTCACTGTAAGGGAGTACACAGTGTTCCTAGAACCCTAAGATGTAGTCATATCACGAAGGCATGTCTCCCTGTCTCATTTCACTGCTTTTTGACCAAGTTATGCATTAATCTGTACTGTCTCACTTCCACGAAGGCGTCTGTGAGCTCGCTAGCTCGGTCCATGACCGGCAAATTGCGCGCTGCAAGCACAGTGACTTCAACTGTTCCCGGCATTTTGACCCCGCCCCTTTCAACATGGCCACCGTCACAGTCGTCGCCGGCACGATCATTCACGCCAGACGTGATTGCAGTCTTGAGTATATGAGAGATGTTGCGGTGTGCTTCGATGCAAAAGACCATGGCAAGGTAATGGGTGCTATACGTATGAGGTCCTAGCGACCACCGGTTGCGTAGCTTCATGGCCGGATGTTGTGTTCGCTTCATTGGCCACGGCAAGGACTGTTTGTACACGTACAACGTGTCTAATCTGTGACTAGTGTATGCGGGTGTGGTACGAGTGTGTGTAATCGTGTGTGTGCGTGCGTACGCGCAGGTCTGTAGGTGGCTAGTCTGACCTGGTAGACCCATCTTTCATTTGGAGGAAGGGAAGTCGTGGCGAGCAGTTACGTCTAGCTGGCAAGACTACTAGTAGGTGGCCGAACCCTGATGGGATTAGCACTTGGGCAATGACAACGATTACATTATGCATGCTTATGGGAGGGCGAGTGCATTGAATAAGTAACAACCGATTAAGTGAAAAGAACGGACCAGCTCACAGGACAATATAAAACCAACCCCCTAACCCTAGCCCTACACTAAATACGTCCTAGTACATATTTCATAAATGCTGGTCCGTTCTTTCACTTGATCCGTAACCACTGCTATTCAACCAGGGTGGTCCTGTCTGTAGATCCTTCTGGTGTGCAAAGTGAGTGAGCTGGAAGATGTTGTGGAGAGAAGGAACCTCACTGTCACTCAGTACATGCAGCTCGCCCAAAGGTGAGCTTGTCATGTAGTGTGTTTCATGGTGTCGCATGTGTGCACACACACAATGATATGTGTGTCATCTGGAATTTTGGAATTTTAAGTCTTCTCATGACTTAATCATGATGTACCATCCTCCACATGCCTTCTTTACAATCAAGCCAGTTTTTGTGCAAACAGCATATTGTGCTTGCAGACAGCTGTCTCTGTTCCATATGCGCTTCCACTTTTATGGGACTTAACGTATGTTCTGAGGATTCTTACTGAGGTGTCCCCCATTGGACCATATTGTGTATCGCTGTGTGGTTCCACGGAGTCTCTGACTCTGCACCATTACATGTAAGCCAGCTCCTGGCTGAGTGTCCACAAGCTGCTGCCACAAATATATACACATACATAATATATAATGATAATAATAATAATAATAATAGTAATATTTTATGTACGTACGCAGCAAGGTTTAATATATACATACTGTAATGATTGAGCATTCATTAGTAGCATTCATTGCCCCTTCGTACAGTCAGTTTCTGGTCCCCGGCTTTGTCGACGCCCACATCCACGCCCCCCAGTATTTATACACGGGCACAGGGTATGATCTTGAGCTGCTCAAGTGGCTGGAGAGGTACACATATCCAAGCGAGGCACGCTACGAGGATGTGGCCTTCGCTGAGGAAGCTTACAGCAAGGCTGTGGTAAGGAGTGGTGAAGTTAGGGTCAGGCTGGTGTGGTGAGGGTTGAGGGTGGTCAGGTGAGGGTCAAGTGAGGTTTGGTGAAGGTTGAGGGTGGTCAGGTGAGGGTCAAGTGAGGTGTAGTGAGGGCTGAGGGTGGTCAGGTGAGGGTCAAGTGAGGTGTGGTGAAGGTTGAGGGTGGTCAGGTGAGGGTCAAGTGAGGTGTGGTGAGGGTTGAGGGTGGTCAGGTGAGGGTCAAGTGAGGTGTGGTGAGGGCTGTGAGATGTGAGGCCAATAGGTGGGGGGCAGTGTGGTGCTGTGTGTTCTTCCACCACAGAGGCGCTGTCTGATCAACGGCACCACCACAGCTTGCTACTTCTCTACCATCCACCTCCAGACCAGCAAACTCCTGGCGGACATCGTAGGTTAGTGTCCACACAGCATGGATGGACACACACACACACACACACACACACACACACACACACACACACACACACACACACACACACACACACACACACACACACACACACACACACACACACACACACACACACACACACACACACACACACAGACACACATGCGCACACAGACACAGACACACAAACACACACACACAGACACACACACACACATGCGCACTCACACACACACACACACACATGCGCACTCACACACACACACACACACACACACACACACACACACACATGCGCATTCACACACACACCAGACACAGACACACACGCGCACAGACACAAGTCTTGTGTCAATTGCTTGCAGCCAGCTCCGGCCAGCGTGCTCTGATTGGCAAGGTCAACATGGACATCAACTGTCCCGACACGTACAGAGAAGCAACAAGCTCTTCCATTAGCGACACTGTGGAGTGAGTTCGTGTAATCCTGTGCACATGTGGCTTTGTGACACCAGTCGCAATTGACCATTACAGACGTACTGCCTACACGTACGTAGTTCACGTATCATTGTGTGTGTTTGTGTATGTGTATCAGGCAGTGTCAATCAATGTGTGTGTTTGTTGCATTCTGCAGCTTTTTGGAGTATGTATTAGCAAAGAAGGTTGGTTAAAAGGGGACTGACTTTCAAGTTCAGTCTCATAAAGTTCATTTCTCCTGGTCGTCTTAATGCCGTGTACACCTCTCGCCCATTCCCTCCTCGTCCCTCCCTCCTCATCTCCTCCCTCCTCGTCCCTCACTCCTCGTCCCTCCCTCCTCGTCCCCTCCCTCCTCGTCCCTCGCCTGTAGTCCCCCCTGGTGGAGCCCGTCATCACCCCAAGGTTTGTCATCTCCTGCACAGACTCACTCCTTGATGGGCTGGGCCAGCTGGCTGCCGAGTACGGGGTCAAAGTGCAGGTGGGCTGGGCTGCTGCATGTGGGAGTGGGTGGGTAGTCTTACACACACCAACCGCTACCTTTGCGTTGCTACTATTGTGCAATTGCAACGTGAAGGTAGGAGCTGATGTACAAGACTAGTAGATAGGCATGCAATGAATGTGTTTGAAATTTTGAATGTTTAACTTTTGATTAGCCGTGGCAATGCACTGTTCAGGTTTGGTCTTTTGGTTGTTATAACTTTCTGTTATAGTTATTGTATTCATTAATTGATAGTGATAATATATAGATTATGTAGATTAATGTATTTGAAGTAGATTGTGCTTGTATGATAAGTTGCCATATTCCTTCCCATTCTCAGTCCCATATGAATGAAAACATGGAAGAAGTTGAAATGGGAATGAAACTCTTCCCAGGCCATGACAGTACAGCCAAGATATTTGACTACCATGGACTCCTAACTGACAAGGTATATTTCATGCACTATTTACGTTTATACACACAGGGCATGCACACTTGCACAATGTGCCCGGTTTGTGAACTTCTCCTGTGCACAGACCATCATGGCCCACTGCATCCACATGAAGGCAGCCGAGGTGGAACTAGCCAAGAAGAGGAACATGGGGATGGTGCACTGTCCCAGCTCCAACTGCAAGTGGGAATGGGACTTCCACAGAGGCCACATGCATGTGAATGGTGATTATATTCTGTATCCCATTCCAAATCTGTAGCCTGAGAAGTGGAATCATGGATGTTAGAGCAATGCTCAAGAGTGGCATGAAGATAGCACTTGGAACAGGTAAACACTGAACCTGCAATGACCATAACAAAATGGTAAAGGGTTCTCCTACACCAGCTAGAAAACGGGCTCAAAACCTTGCCAGTCCTCCTCGCTTTCTAGCTGGTATAGGGGAACCCTTTATCGTTCATGCAACAGCAAGCTGAGAAGCCCTCGCTTCACTCAACCATGACAGAATTGTACTTTGCAGCTCTTCTGTGTGCATCCTTCCTCTTCTCTCTGGCTTGCACGGTTGGCAGATGTTGCTGGGGGCCACTCGTGCTCCATGTTGGACGCCATCCGCCACGCGGTGAACACCTCCAACATGCTCCACATCACTAACGGGGACAAACAGTATCAGTTTTTGTCACACAATGAGGCTTTCTACATGGCAACAATGGGCGGGGCTAGAGGTATGACATGTGGGCGGGGCTAGAGGTATGATGTGTGGGTGGGGCCTGAGGTATGACATGTGGGCGGGTCTTGAGGTATGACGTGTGGGCGGGGCCAGAGGTATGACGTGTGGGTGGAGCTAGAGGTATGATGTGTGGGTGGGGCTAGAGGTATGACATGTGGGTGGGGCTAGAGGTATGAGATGTGGGCGGGCTGTAGGGATGGGTGGAGTATCTTGCTCATCACATGCCTCCTACTACTTCTTTTCCCGTGCAAGTGCTGGGCCTTGACCACAAGATAGGATCATTTGAGGTAAGACACGGTCGGCCAGGGGTCTCTGCGACTCGGGCTAACGCGCTGTGAGCTGCTGCTGCGTGCATGGGTGAATGTGAGGGGTGAGGGGTCAGGGGTGACTATTGGACTAGTAGCTGTTTGCCGCTCTGGTTGTCACATCTGCAGGAGGGCAAGGAATTTGATGCTTTAGTGGTGGACACAGCTGCAGTGGGTAGCCCATTTGATGTCTTTGACTCTGATACACTGGAGGTAGGTGTATGTTTGTAGATGTACATATTCTGGTCCATGTTTAGGTGCACATAGGTAGGGTGAGTAGGTATGCTGGGATGTATGTGTGCATTGCCTACAATCCTTGCACTGATGTACCCTAATGCGGCTATAGCAGTGTCTCTAGAGGCTTACCCTTGCTGTTTCCTCACTGCCATTCCCTTCACTGCCACTCCATTCACTGCCACTTCCTTCAGGACAAGTTTGCAAAGTTTCTGTACCTTGGTGAGTCGTTGTGGGTGCAGTGTTTTACATCAGTTAATTTTACGGCATCATTGGCAAATGAGCAAATTGAATCATTTTATCAAGTATATTTTGGAACCATGCCACCCCCTCTCTGCTCACAGTGCTTTACAGGAGTTATTGCACCAAAGAAGCATGCTATACGTGTATACAATGCACTACTTCTGTGTGGTCACAATTCTCTGCTTCCCTTCAGGTGATGACAGGAACATTGTGAAGGTGTTTGTGGCTGGCCGGGAGGTGAAGGGGAAGACCACCACTTAATGCTAACTGTTCGGTCACATAATACTAGCAGATAATATATGCTACACGCGTATTTTTATCTACTCCATCGTCATAGTTATATATGTATATAATATGCTATTAATGTGCAATATCATGTTGGGCTTACTGTATAAATCGTACCTCATGGCGGTGACGTCGTTGTACTGAGCGAGATTAAAATGGCGAACAACGATTTCTACCTTCGTTACTACGTGGGACATCACGGAAAGTTTGGACACGAATTCTTGGAGTTTGAATTCAGACCGGACGGTAATTGAGCAGCAATCCGTCCAAACCTGCATGTGTCCCTTGTAGCCAGAGTGGATAGAGAAGCGTTGTGTTGCCTTTGTCACCCTGGAGTCTCGTGTCAGTGCTTTCCTGTCATTTGTTGTGTTGATCAAGGTAAACTGCGTTACGCCAACAACTCAAACTATAAAAAGGACAGCATGATACGGAAAGAGGTGGGCTTGAGCTGGGCTAGGTGGGCGGAGGCCGGCCTGGTAGCAGGGGGCAGCTTGCAGCTGCGTCGTTTGGTGCAGTCAGACTTGTGAACAGATTGTTTATCATGTCTGTGGTTCTGCAATCTCCCGCTCCCTTTCAGGTTCATGTCAGTCCTGTTGTTGTGGAAGAGCTTCGTCGCATCATTGAAGACAGTGAGGTATGACTGTTGCTCCACCACACATCCTGTGTTGAGATTTTTCTTCAGTCTAATGTTCTGCAAGTTTGTGGATCAGCAGACATAGCAATTTAGGTTAAAACAAATTTTCTTATTTTCAGTCAATGTTGTGGATAAACCATAATTTGATATCATGACTATTTGACACTCTGACTGGTTACGGTATTAGTGCATTATTGTGACTAATCCATCTGTGGCAGAGTTCACGCTTGTAATGTTGTTACCCTCTCCTCTCTCTCTGTGTGTGTAGATCATGAAGGAAGATGACAGCTTATGGCCCCAACCAGACAGAGTGGGTCGACAGGTAAGCTTTGTGAGATTGAAGTACTGGTTTACTACCCTCTCCGACACACACATTTATGCACACACACACACACACACACACACACACACACACACACACACACACACACACACACACACACACACACACACACACACACACACACACACACACACACACACACACACACACACACACATTGTGAGTGCACTCAGCACTTGACGTTGACACAAAGCATACACAAGTTCTGCTACAAATAGTGACGAGCAGACACAGCAACATTTCCTCATAGAACCATTGGCATGAAGAGCCAGACTAGTGACGTTTGTCAGGAATGAACGGTGTTGTTCCTCTTGAATTGCCCAGGAGCTGGAGATTGTTGCAGGAGATCAGCACATTTCCTTTACAACCACAAAGATTGGGTCTCTGATTGACATCAAGAGTAGCAGGTGTGCGGGTGCGGGTGGGTATGAGTGTACACGTGAGTGTGTGTATATGAACGTACGTATATATAGCCCCACAGTCGTCACCCTAACGCACCCTTGTCCATACCACTGCAGAGACGAGGAAGGGCTTCGTTGCTTCTACTACCTTGTGCAGGATGTCAAGTGCCTGGTCTTCTCCCTCATTGGCCTCCACTTCAAAATCAAGCCCATTTAGAAGGACTCCCCCCACAACACCTTAGGCATCGTATGGAGCAGTATACTATAGAAGAGTTGTATGTAGAAAGACTGCATGTCTTGATTCACTTGTACTTGCATAATACTTGGGAATCAGGTGAATGAACGGAGTAATATAGTATACTTATGTATAGCTGCTAGTCTCATACCCAGACCCATCCGCCTCGCCCGATATAAAATGGCGAATGGGTCTGGGTACGAGACTATATAGCTGCCATGTCCCATGTTGGCAATAACTATATTCATGTGCTCCTGCACTATATGGAGTGGCAGAAGGTGAAACTATACAGCAGCAACGTGGGTTGTGTTAGGATTCCCTCTGTCCATGCTCTCCATATGCACAAGCAATTAGGCCTTGGAGGTAATCTCTGTTTGCCATTGAATTTGTTCATTCTGGCTAATCTCTTGTATTCTTGCCTTCATTTTACATACTACCAGTTGTATGCTTGCATGCATGTACTGTACAATACTATATATTATTATTATTATTATTATATTACTATATATACGAAGGTACCTAAATACTGCTCTTCATAACTTTGGAAGTGATAAAATAAATTACAAAGCCATTCGCAATATATCCTTTTATTTTTATTATTGTACCCGTGCATTCAACAGGATTTGTCCTCCTCGCTCTCTCATGTTCCTCACTGAAACCGTGCCCCATTCGTACAGAATGTTGCCTGCACCGTGCAGTTCACTCTGCACTGTCAGTTGGAGGCGAGTGGTTGGTGAGGTGCCATGTTAGATACTTCTGCACACCATGCAGCAGATCCTTGTGCGTGCATGTGTCAATCTCTCCTTGAAGCTCTTCCAACTGTCGTCCAGCCACTTGTTTCCATTTTGGATTTGTCTGTATTGAAATGGAAGCGAGGAGGTGCCTTGCCCACAGCAAGCTGCAAGCACAAGTGACATCAACCAAGAGATGATGCCTGTTCTCACCACTGGCATAGTCTAAGGAGGAAAGACTGTCTAAGTTGCAAAGGACCCTAGGGAAGAATTTGGTAAGAAGCTCGACCATGCTCGATGCCACTTCCTGGTCCCTGCAGTGCTCAAGATTAGAGTCCTTCTGATTGTCAGAAAGAACACTGCTATAGTTAGTACAGGCACAACTAAGCTTTATCCAGGCACCCGGTCGGCCATTTTGCACCATGACAACACGCTGTTGGCACATAAGAGCATCCTTTATGTTTAGCATTTCTTTGTGGATATTCGCTAGCAGTTGCCATGACGATGCATCCTCACAGTGAGGTGGAGCCACTAGATCCACAGCATACTTGAGAGCAGTGGGGAAATCCCCCAAGTGGTAGTGGCACCTTGCCAGGCTGTCTGTTACCTGTCGCCGAACACTTCTATTATGAGTAGGTACAAGCGGCAGGCTTGCCCCATACAGCTGCATTGCAGTGTGGTAGTCTTGCATGTAGAACGACCAATCTGCCTTTGCCTTCGTTCGCGACAGAAGATCTTCCTGTTCGTCGACAACACTCGGCTGATCACCACCACGAGACCTTTCTGCTACTTCAGTCAACCTTACATTATCCAATAATACATGATTGAACCATAAGGGATCCTCCTTCTTCACTACGTACTCGTAGCCCTCCTCACTTCGAGGCTTCGTTTCTTTAGAGTTACAAGCGCACACCTCCGCTTCTCCTTCCTCGTCTTCGAAAAAAGAATTACCTATTTCCAACTCCATAGCGTGGCAGCCATTTTCCGTTGCGATGTTGCAACTCACCCGATGGCGTATGATTGCTTCAAACAACAGTGCGCTCACGGAGAATCTTGCAGCAGTATCCAGCCAACCAGATCCAAAGGTGCCATATTATTTGGGATCCCCATACAAAGAAGTCCACCAGCAGGTATATACATCCACTGTAGATGGAAGGCATCCAGGAGCAGGCCTCCTATCGCCCCCAGGAGCAGCCTACTTCCCAGAGGGCTGCCCGCCCCAACAGGTACAGCCTCCTCCTTCCTATCACGACAGCCTGAACCAGCCCGGGCACAGCTCCCTGCAGCCCATCACCGCCGCCAACACCACCATAGTGTTAGCGCAGCCACTGGTGGTTGCCGCTACATCCTCGGCCCCTCCGAAGGAGTCGCGCGGTGGCGTGTTGGCGATCGTAGCGATCGCATTTTCCGCTTGCATGTGTGGCACGTGCCACTTCTTCGTCTTTCTACCGATCATCATTCCTGCGCTAATCCTCGCCGTCTCTGCAGCAACTGGTAGAAAAACCGCACGAAAGAGAAACTACCTCGCCTTCATCAGTATCGTCCTCAATGCAGTCGTTCTTGCCGTTCTTCTCCTCTTCCTGGTTATCTTCTTTCCAGTCTTCAACGCCACTGCCTCGTACTGCTCTCCCTACTACTCCACGACCTACAGCACCTACTGTGTACCACAAGCCTATAGAGCTTACACGTGCGTCTATGACCACCAGCCCGCCTTTCTATGCTTTGGCTGTGTCTGTCCCGTTTAAGCAGCAGGGACGTTCCGAAGGGACACGAAGCAAGAGAAACAGCATGCAATTGCACTACATATAAGTACCAATGTGGTATCCACATGTATATATGAGTTCAAACCTTGTTTGCGTGTAATGTTTAAATACATGTGTTTCAACACATACTTCCATGTTTTGTGTCTTATAATACACTTGTATATACTACATTAAGTTTTGACATCCTCTTTATCATTATATATGTATCATCATGCATTATATAATACGTGCATGTTCCCCTTAATTAGCTAGTTGTATACTCTGTAATACAGGGATAGATATATACATCTCAGGTGACACACATACCAGCTCTACTGGGCTTGTATACATGTATAAACAAGTATATACTGTACCCATGCAGTGGATAAGACCATATGGCTTTGGAGAGTTAAGGTGTGTTGCAATTGTCATGTCATCAAACAACGCTGACCCTCTATGCTGACGTGCATGCATGCCTGGAATCAATTCTATTTTGTGTCAAAAATGCACAAAAGCGATATCGTTGCCCATCATGGCAATATAGCTCGTGTTTGGCTTCATTCCACAATACAACTGAGGCCGCACACATGCCGTAGAATGTATGTATCATGCATGTCACGAGTGGGTTAAGGAGGACCATATTAGGTCAAACAGTAGTAACTGTGGAAGGTTTTAGTGCTTCAAAGGGCATGCACCCTAGCTGGCCCAACTATAAGCAGTACTCAAATGTCGTGGTATTAATTTTGACTGGTCATCACAGTCTGCTCCCCCCCCCCCCCTCCTCCCATGACTTTGATTGGTCTGCCCCCCCCCCCCCCCCTTCCTGCGACTCCACAAATCTATAGAGCCATATGTATAGTTGGTGTATGAACAGTTTCACCAGCTGGCTTGCTGTCAATGAGAAGAAACTGAAATTGCAAATATACGCATATGCCTGGGAATTAATTTGCCAATACATTGTCATCGGTGAAGCATGTGATAATAATAAAACATTAATTGAAAACCAAACTATAGCTGATATACTGTGATAAGGAATGCCTAATTTTACGTATCTCAGTGCCGGCGGCTCTCTGCTTGTGGTGCGTGTGGAGCTGTTCAGTCAGTCAAGCATCTTCTGATCATGTAGTTCAGGATGCCTCCGTTGCTGAAGTACATCAGCTCCACATCAGTGTCAAAGCGGGCCTTGGCTTGGAAGGAGCGCCCGTCGTCCAACTAAGCGAGTGTGAGCAGGATGGTACGACAGAGGAAGGGAATGAAGGAAGAGTACATTGACAAAGTTATTCAATTATATGATTCCCATTTTGTACACACGCACGCACGCACACACACACACACACTCACGCACGCACACACACACACACACGCACACACACACACACACACACACACACACACACACACACACACACACACACACACACACACACACACAGACGCACACACACACACACCTTCACGTCCACCACTTGACCAGGACTAAGCTTCTCTGGCAGTCCGATTGAATAGCCCTCTCTTCCGGTGAGACCGAGAGAGGCTGCACTTTGCCCCTCCAAGTACTGCAGTGGGACCACCCCCATGCCCACCAAGTTGGAGCGGTGGATCCGTTCGTAGCTCTCTGCCAATACTGCCCTGATCCCCTGGGGAGGGAAGTACGTACAAGTAGAGCAGTTTCAAGTGCACGAAACGCTATCTCTGCACCACACACACACACAGATACAGCCCTTCCATCCCCCCTCTTCCCACACACCAGCATCCACAGGCCCTGAACAGTCCAGTCCCTTGAGGAGCCCTCCCATCCTCCCTCTTCCCACACACCAGTATCCACAGGCCCTTAACAGTCCAGTCCCTGGAGGAGCCCTCCCATCCCCCCTCTTCCCACACACCAGCATCCATGGACCCTTAGCAGCCCAGTCCCTTGAGGAGCCCTCCCATCCTCCCTCTTCCCACACACCAGCATCTGCGGGCCCTTAGCAGCCCAGTCCCTCGAGGAGCCCTCCCATCCCCCCTCTTCCCACACACCAGCATCCACGGGCCCTTAGCAGCCCAGTCCCTCGAGGAGCCCTCCCATCCCCCCTCTTCCCACACACCAGCATCCACGGGCCCTTAGCAGCCCAGTCCCTCGAGGAGCCCTCCCATCCCCCCTCTTCCCACACACCAGCATCCACGGGCCCTTAGCAGCCCAGTCCCTCGAGGAGCCCGATCCATACTCCTTCCCTGCCAGAACTACTACAGGCCTCCCTTCCTTGCGGTAGCGCTCAGCAGCATCAAAGATGTCCATCTCCTCACCTGAAGGGAAGTGTTTGGTTTTGGAACCTGCAGAAGGGAGGGGCAAGGAGAGAGAAGAGAGGGAGGGAGAAGTAGAGGACCACATCGTGACAATGATACACATGTACGCACAGACACACCCACAAACATACACACATATGTACACATGCACACACATACCAGGCTTTTCCATGAATTTGTTTACAAGGCGAATGTTAGCAAAAGTCCCCCGAGACATAACTGCATCGTTTCCACGGCGACTACCATACGAATTGAAATCCCTTGGCGTCAGCCCATAGGAAGCGAGGTAGCGGGCAGCCGAGCTGTTCCTGGCAATGCTGCCCGCAGGGGAGATGTGGTCTGTGGTCACAGAGTCACCTAGGTTGAGCAGGACAGCGGCATTCTGGATACCTGTGATTGGTGGCAGGTCCTTTGTCTGGGTGGGGAAGGGGGTGGGGGAGGGGTGGGGAAGGGGGTGGGGAAGGGGTGGGGGAGGGGTGGGGAAGGGAGGGAAGGATTAGTGTACAGTGTACGTAGTAAAAAGCAGTGTTCACTGACAGTGGTGGGGTGTAGTGTAGTGTGGCTGTGACTATGTACATAATGTAGTTTGGTGTGGTGGGGTGCGGTGGGGTGCGGTGGAGTGTGGTGGGGTGTAGTGGGGTGCAGTGGGGTGTGGTGGGGTGCGGTGGGCTGTAGTGTGGTGTGGCGTGCTAACCATCCTATCAAAGAAGGGTGGTTTCTTGATGTAGGTTGACTTTGGGTCCCACGGGTACAGCAGGGCATCGGGAGCGTCCAGACTGTTCCAGCGAAGGTTTCCCTCCTATCAAAGGGGGCAGGAACAAGAAAATTGCACATTGCACCACATTAACCAGACTCACTCACCACTCACAAAAAAGCACACAAAGATACAAATAATCCGCCTTTAAAGCAAATACAGACACTAATGGTCATTAGGAAACTCAAAAGAAATAGAATTCCTTGAACCTTATACTCCCAGTCGGTGTATATATGTGAAACTCCATTTATCCACATTGGTTGCAGCAAACCTCTAACCCCCCCACCCCCACGTCAGCTCCCTCTCTTTCCTGTCTCCCTCCTCTGACCCTCCCTTCACTTTGTTCCCCAAAGATACCCCACCCACCCACCGTGATGCCCCACCCACCCACCGTGATCTTCGCGTACACCTCCTTAAACATGACAGGGAGCACATGCTGTCTCTCCACTTCCTGCACCTCCGCACGAGTTGGCCAGATGTCCTTCAGAAAGACAGGCAAGCCAGTGGCATCGGTTCCTGTAGGAGTGAACAGGAAGGAGGGAAGGGGAAGGGAGGGGAGAAGAGAGGGAGGAGGTGGGGGTACATGGTGTGTTGCAATGAGATGTGGGAAAGGCCCGAAAACGCACTTCACTAGTCTCGTGCGCCAGCCCCCACCCAACCAATCCCTGCCTTCGTGTCGCAATTACTGTACAATCGGACTAGCTGCTCACCTGCACACCACCACTTGTACTGCAGCACTTTCCCCTCCCCTCTCCTCCACACTCACACTGTCTCTCCTCTCTCCTTCCTGCCCTGTCCGCACCTTCCCTCTCTCCCTATCCACCCAACCCTCTCCCCTCCCCTCCCCTCCTCCACACCCTCTCCCCGCCCCTCCTCATTCCACCCGCACCCTCACCGAGAGGCTCTGTCTCAAAGTCAATGCTGACTGTGCCTGCAATGGCATAGGCGATGCAGAGGAGTGGGGAGGCGAGGTAGTTGGCCCGGGTGTGGGGGTTAATGCGGCCCTCAAAGTTCCTGTTGCCTGAGAGAACACCACACACCACCAGGTCACCCTACACAAGATGGGAGAACATGTCACTCTGGCATCAAGCTGACACGTCATCTGTCATCTCTGTCATCTTTACTGTCTGTCAATATGAATTACTAAAACGGTCCAAATGGATTTGACCAATGCTGTCACATCACAAGTTACAGCCCAGGTGGTCAATTAACATGTCCATTTTGTCATGTCATGTCATCCGTCACACATTTACGTAGCTTAAACATGTAATGCACATGAGCATTGACTGTGCCACACATGACACGGTATTGTCTCATGTCACAGCACAACATGGCAACACTACCATCCAACACACACAGTGACAGTCCCCCTCCCCAACACCATCCTCTCCCTCCCCCTCCCCCTCCCCCTCCCCTCTCCCTCTCACCTTGTCCACTGCCTGCACCACTGCTTCAGGCAGAGGCCCGCTGTTACCTATACAGGTCATACAGCCATAGCCAACCAGGTTGAACCTGCGTGTGCGAGAAGGGTCAGATGGGAGGGGTCGTGTGGGAGGGAACAGGTGGAAATGGACAGATAGGAGGGAGGGGGGCTGCTATCAGCTATAGTCTTCATAGACACAGCATGTCACTTATCCCTCCCTCCTTCCCTCATTCCCTCCCTCCTTCCCTCATTCCCTCCCTCCTTCCCTCATTCCCTCACTCCTTCACTCACCCACCCACTCACTTCCTGCCTCACTCCTTCATTCATTCACTCTCTCCCCCCTCCCTCCCTCACACCTTCACTCACCCACCCACTCACTTCCTGCCTCACTCCTTCATTCATTCATTCTCTCCCCCCTCCCTCCCTCACTCCTTCACTCACCCACCCACTCACTTCCTGCCTCACTCCTTCATTCATTCACTCTCTCCCCCCCTCCCTCACTCACCCGAGTGCCTCCAGGTAGGGAATGACGCCGCTCTCCTTGAGGTAGTAAGTGACCACTCCAGACCCGGGTGAGAGACTGGTCTTGATGTACGGAGCCACAGTGAGGCCTGGGGGAGGGGAGGGGAGGGGAGGGGAGGAGAAGGGAGGGAGGGGAGGGGAGGAGAAGGGAGGGAGGGGAGGGAAGGGGAGGGGAGGAGAAGGGAGGAAGGGGAGGGGAGGAGAAGGGAGGAAGGGGAGGGGAGAAGGGAGGGAGGGGAGGGGAGTGAGGGGAGGAGAGGGGAGGGGGAGGGGAGAAGGGAGGGGAGGGGAGGGGAGAAGGGAGGGGAGGGGAAAGGAAAGGATAGCATGAGAGGACCGAACCCAAACCTGGCAAACCCTAAGAACACACTCCTCTACTGTGTACACCACACCACACCACACCACACTGGCTGTCCCTTCAATACACATCCTCCAATTCCACCACACCTTTCTCCACTGCACGCTTTGCCAGAAGCCCCGCCCCCAGCATGACGGAGGGGTTGCTGGTGTTGGTGCAACTGGTGATGGCCGAGATGACGACGTCACCGTGTGTCAGTGAGTACTCCCGTCCCTCAAAGGAGAAGGGGACCTTGACCTTCTGGTTCTCAGCACTGATGTGAAAACCCTTGAATCCAACCTTTCAGTGCACACAAAACAGGTGGAACACAGAATTGTTCGCAGGTATAGGAATAAAGTGGAACCTTTCTATAAAGGACACTCTGAATAGAGGACTCTTCTCCAATGAGAACACTGTCTGCAGTCCCAACCACATAGAGCTGTGTACAAATCTACCTCTGAATTAGAGACACCACTCTATACAGGACAGCCAGCTAGGTTACAAACGTGTCCTCTATAGAGAGGTTCCAATGCTTTAACATGGCTGCACACACACACACACACACACACACACACACACACACACACGCGCGCGCGCGCGCGCGCGCACGCACACGCACACGCACACGCACACGCACACGCACACACACACACACACACACACACACACACAATACATTGGAGGAAGTCACATACACCACAGTCTTGAGCTGTAGTGTACTGTATTGTGCGCATGTGCTGTTCAGTGAAAGGTCAAAGTGCAAGCAAGAGGTCACCTTGTTGTCGAGGCATTTCTGGAAGTCCTCCTTCATGTCCGTCACGGGTACACGGTCGTGGGGTCTCTTTGGGCCCGACATGGACGCAACAACCGTAGACAGGTCCAGCTCAAACACCTGCACATGGTTTGGGGCAGTATGTTATGTTACAACTGGTGTATACAATAGGATAGAGCAATGCATTAGAATGGGGCAGTACATTTGATAAGGCAATGCATTAGGATAGGCCAATGCAAGGATGAGGCAATACATTAGGATAGGCCAATGCAAGATGAGGCAATACATTAGGATAGGCCAATGCAAGGATGAGGCAATACATTAGGATAGGCCAATGCATTAGGATAGGGCAATGCATTAGGATAGGCCAATGCAAGATGAGGCAATACATTAGATAGGGCAATGCATTAGGATAGGCCAATGCATTAGGATAGGGCAATGCATTAGGTAGGACAATACATTAGGATAGGACAATGCATTAGGATAGGCCAATGCATTAGGATAGGCCAATGCATTAGGTAGGACAATACATCGGGATAGGGCAATGCTTACAATACTGCAATACGTCAGGAAAGGAAATATTCTGCAATGCAAATAAGACTGCAACGTTGTGTTTCAAAGTATTGCATCATAACATGACATCATACAAAATGGCTACTGTCCCACTGCCTACAATTGGAGCCAGTTGATCCAGCACTCCAAGCACGACTGAACACCTCATGTCTGCTTACGTGAGAGAACACGGGGTCTTGTGCAGCGTCGTTGTAGTCTCTGAACAAGCCGCTGGCCTTGAGGTAGGCCTCTACGCAAGCAATGCTCTCTGCACTCCTTCCAGTTTGCTTCAGGTATAGCATGCTCATGTCATCAACAGGGAAAAACCCCACTGTGGCCCCATACTCTGGACACATGTTGGCAATAGTGGCTCGATCCGCAATGGAGAGCTGGGCAACACCCGGCCCAAAGAATTCAACAAATTTTCCCACAACGCCAATCTGACGGAGGTGCTATGGGGACAGAACAGCAGCAATTCACTTCCATTCCACCCCACCACATACAAGCACATACAAGCACATGCACCTTGCCCGAGCAAGGGCCTAGGACAATCAGCATTAACTACGTCTACCAGCACAAACAGATGCAGCCATGGTGGAATTCAGTTCTCCAAAAGGCAACTGCTCGCTGCTCTGAACTGTCACTGCTAGCACAGACACGCGGTCTGGTGCATTCCATTACGTACTGTACGTACCTTTGTGATGGTGAGGACCACGTCGGTGGAGGTGGCGTACTGACTGATGCTGCCAGCCAACTTGTAGCCCACCACTTCCGGCAGCACCATGCTGATGGCCTGCCCCAACATCACAGCTTCCGCCTCAATTCCCCCCACTCCCCAGCCCAACACCCCAAGACCGTTGATCATGGTTGTGTGTGAGTCTGTGCCGACGAGGGAGTCCGGATAAAGAGTGCCATTGTTGGTGAAGACAACACGAGCCAGATATTCCAGGTTAACCTGCCATTGTAGACGGGAGGGAGGTGGGGATGAGAGGGAGCGAGGAGAGGGAGAGGAGGGAGGTGGGGATGAGAGGGAGCGAGGAGAGGGAGGGACAGAGGGGATGGAGGGAAGAGGGAGGGAGGACAGAGGCGATGGAGGGAGGAGAGAGAGAGAGGGGAGAGAGGGGAGGGAGGGAGGAGAGGAAGGGACAGAGGGGATAGAAGGGAAGAGGGAGGGACAGAGTGAATCGAGGGAGGAGGGAAGGGAGGAGAGGGAGAGAGGGGGGGAGAGGGAGGGAGGAGAGGGAGGGACAGAGTGGAGGGAGGGAGGAGAGGGAGAAATGCAGAACTATATCAATACACAGGGCTATGTCCAATTTAAAACTGACATCACTACATAGGTCACCCTCCTCCCCACCTCCCCCACCTCCCCCACCTCCCCACCTCCCCCACCTCCTTTACCTGATGCACAATCCCTGATCCGGGAGGAACAATTAGCATGTTCTTCAGGGCCTTGGCCCCCCACTTGAGGAAGAGAAAGCGCTCCTTATTTCGCTCAAACTCCAACTCCTGGTTCTTCTCCAGAGCATCAGAACTGAGTGGCGGGTGAGGAGCGAGAAACAGCAACCACAACCACCTTAAGACAACTCCACCCTTACTCCAGCTAAGGCACCCAACACAGTTAACTGTTGCATGCGCACACCTACACAAGTACGTACACGTACCATCAATAGTGAATTGATGAGCAACAACCAAACTGTTCATAACACTCAATGGCAGGAAGTTCTGACTTGGAGGTTTTGTCAACTGCCAACAAGCAGTGAGCATGATTCTGTTGAGGCTCACGGAGCAGTAAGCAGCTTGCAAGCAGTTGACAAAGACCTTCGGGTCAAAATGTCCTGCTAGTGAGTATTATTACGTGTTGCTGCTCATCAATTCGCTGTCAGTGCCAGTTCAGTGCCACTGCAGATGAGGCTCTACAGCGTTATACGTACCATCGTGCATGCAGCGAGGTTGAGGGAGAGAGTGGGGGTGACAGTATGCCTTGTGAGAGCCGCTGCCTCAAATGTGGTGGGACATAAGCCTTAGCCCTCGTGGTCTCGGGAGATAGGTGAGATGGGTGTGACGACAGGTTTACGCTAGTGGGCGGGGTGCTACAACTTCCTGTCTGTGTGACAACACCACAGCGGGCACACGGCCCAATGCTCCTGAAAAACAGGGAACGCAGAGACAGTGACATTTGTCTAGAATCGAAATATGTCCAGACGAGCAGGTGCAGTCTGGAGATGTACAGACACGTACGTACACGCAGACATAACAGTCTGGAAATTGAAGCTGTCCAGACATAACGGTAACAGTCTGGAGGTACAAGGACATATGTAGACAAAACAGTCTGGGATGGAAGACACATGTATCCAGATCAGCTGTCCAATGTACCTCCTTTGCTGAGTTGCATCTGCAGTGATTGAGCTAGACATGCGGTGTGTGTGTCTAACACACAAAATACGTACAGGTTCCTGTCCGGATTGGGTGAGGTCTACCAAAGCCTTATCCCGCAGAACAAGTCGTCATGGCAACACAAACTACACTTGTTAAGTGATTTCTGAGGCACTGCATGAGGCTTACGCCACCTTTGTAAGGGCACAGACACTGACACCACACACACATAGCTAGCCCCACATATCGCCCGTGTGTGTCACTACAAATTGCACAATCATAGGTGATCTCTCAGATTATGTATGCACTTGCAGTGGCGCATATACACACAGGTTGGAGGACAGATGAGGGACTGAAAAGGACCCGTACATCACAGGGGGCACGTACATATAATAAAGGATTAAATTTCATTGTGGCCCTCCATTTCCCAAACTGAAGCCAACAGCTGCAAGGTCACTGAGCCAGACCACCTTACTGCTCCACACTTGGAGATCACCTGACTGCTAATTCCATACAAGGAGGTCATATGACTGTCATGCTTCCATTCATGACAGTCACTACAATGATTATCTGTCACCCACACATTATACACCCGCCACAGCATGTCACACAATCCTAACCAAGTAGTTTGGAATAATCATATGGTGCAACATGACGCAGTGCACACATCATGCATCACACTCCAGAGGCCTCCAGAAGATCCACTCAGTTCTTCACAAGAAGCTGGCAGCAGGTGTTCCCCGTTAAGGCTATAGCCTGAGGTGAATCTGTTGCACAACTGTGCAGCCCGACTGGGGGCTAGCTTCTATTCTGGCCTAGCACCCTTGAGACGATTCCTGTAAAGCTAGGAGCACATGTGCTTCCACCACAACCAAACTTCACTAGCAAATAACTGAAGATTTGGAGCCAAATGGTTTGACAAGTATTCCATTGTCTTCTGTACAATTTTACGGCAGGCTACATGAGCGAGTGGGCCTTTGCTTCGTACATAGCACCAACAAGAACAACTGAATAATTGTGAACATTTGGCTACACTATTCAGTTATTAGATGGCTGGATAGTAAGATGCTCACGTTCGGGCAAAGTCCACCTGCACTGAGTGGTCGATAACGAGGTCAGCTGGACAGACAGGATTGATCCGAGCTGGATCTCCACCTAAGTCCTTCACTGCATCTCGCATCGCAGCAAAGTCAACTACAGCGGGAACCCCACTGGATGGCAGGAGGTGGGGGAGACAGGGAGGGTGAGAGGGAGGGGAAGGTGAGAGGGAAGGGATGGTGAAGGAGGGAGGGAGGGAGGGGAAGGAAGAGGTACAGTTGAAGGCCAGCAACTATACTCAACTAACGGCTGCAGCTACATGAAGTCTGAAAGACTCACGTCAAGTCCTGAAGAATAACCCTTGCTGGCTTGAATGGAATCTCCACATTCTCCCCTCTCTTCTCCTCCCACGCAATGATGTTGCTCACATCCTTGCGTGTCACGCTGAACTCATCACAATTCCTCACAGCTGACTCCAACAGCACTCGGATCGAGAAGGGAAGGCGAGCTGTGGGAGAGGGGGGAGGGGGGAGGGGAGGGGAGGGGAGAGGGGAGGAGAGGGGAGGGCAAAGGAGGGAGGGAGGGGAAGGGAGGGGAGGATGAAAGATGGAGGAAGGGAGGGAAGGGGGAGGGGAGAGGACAAAGGCCACAGGTGCAATGAGCTGCAGGGAGCTGGGTTGGACCCAGAGGAGTAGCCAAACACTGGTAGGTACAACTAGGCCGCACTCAAGGATGTACTCGAAAGTTGTTCCTTGAATTTGCTACCAGAGGTCATGCTAGACGGCTAGTCCCAGCAAGGTCGGGAGAACTGCACGGATTTACTCCAATACCAAGACCTAGGAGTAAGCTAATAGACAGGGGATTGACTAATTCTGTTCACCAGTAAGCCTACCCCATGTAGCACGCTCAAACCCATTCACAATCTAATGGGTGCACTCGAGGACTGACCGAACTTGTCTTCTCCAATACCGGCCAGATCAAAGAACTTGAGAGTCCGCCCTGAAACAGTCAAATCCTTCACATTCCCAACGAAAGGGTTTACTGCAAACAAAAATGTGGAACTTTTGATGCACTTTAGGGCATGGAGTATACTGGCATAGGGAGGAATTCGAGGTAAACGCTCACCCGCTTGCTGCACTTCCGCCATCTTCTTCTTGGGGTTAGGGACGATTGGGTCAAAGGTCACCGTGAAGGCAAAGTGTGATGGGGCGGGCATTGCGCGGCAAATTCGAAGCGCCATGACTGAAACAACGAATGACTACCTTCTTAGGGGCTATGAAGGTAGGTGGAGGGAAGTATGGAGAGCTTCTTGGTTGTTGCTGTTAATTCTAAGTCTGTACCTTCCTTCTTCATTCTCTTCCAGAGGCGACAGCTTGGCTGGAGCACGCTGCTAGCCTGGTCTGCTCTCCTTCCTCGCAAGAGAAGGGAGACATGGTGGCCGTGCTAGAAGACTGCAGTCACGCACTTCAGTGCGTCAATACCCTTTCTACCATTGAGACAAGCCAAGTTAGGCTGGTACGTAGAGCAGCTTATCCTCTCTCTTACACACCGACGTTCACAGCAATAGCCGTAGCCGTGTTGTAAAGAGAGATAAGCCATATTGTGCTACAGTTTCATAATAATATTATCATAACAGAAATAGTTATACACGGTGAAGAAAACAAGACTTCTTGACCCAAACATCTTTCGAAACTGTAGCCTAGAAAGGCCTGCTCTCCTCCCCACTCATATGTTCCACTCCCTCCTTCTCCCTCTCAATGTAGCATGCCTTGAACCAGCTGTCTGGTCTACTTGAGAGACAGCTGAGGAAACTTCAAGGCAACCAACCAGTGGGGGTGGAGTCCATCTCTACCCCAGCAGGGGGAGAAACAGACTCAGGTACACACACTGCAGAACACACTGTAAAGAAGTTTAGATTTAATTTCACAATTATCATGAAGTATTCAAAAAGTTGTGACAAGAACATGCATAAGTAATTAGCTCATTGTATGTTCTTCATATGAACATTCAACAATACTGAATGAGCACTGTAGATGGGAGTTCTCACAGGGCCACAAACTGTATGTCTGCAGATACATACGTAAGGTACGTACATAGCAACGTATGTTTGAGCTCTGCAAGCCTTGTAAGGTTGACCTCATGGGACTCTGTATACAGTCAGTGGTATGCTCCACATATGCAAACATACACGCATACATATATGTACATACAATTCAAATGTATAGACATGTACATATTTGATGCAATCCTGGTTTGCCTCTGTGTGGTGAAGAATGCCAAGACTTTCCTTCTGTGCAAGACCAGCATGCTAAGAGGTTTGTAGAAATCAACTGCACATGCACACACTCAGGACGTGTGTAAATGAAGCAACTGCACATTATACATATAGGTATACAGTAAATGTGTCTGTTTAGCACCCACCGCATTTCCCTCTCTTTAGCAGTATGCATGTACCTACACAAACACACACGCACACCCACATCCATAACATTGTCCTTGTCACACCTCCTTTTCACCTCGCCTCGCCTCTCCTGCCCCTCCCCGCTCCTCCCTTCCGACCTAACCAGCCGCCAAGCAGCGATCCTGGACACCATAATGCAGAAAAGCACGCTGACCTTCAACAACGTGGCAGGGTTAACGGAGGCCAAGCAGGTGCTTCGTGAGGCCATCGTCCTTCCTCTGCAGTACCCCCACCTCTTCACAGGAGCAAGACAGCCGTGGAGGAGGATACTCCTCTACGGACCACCAGGGACAGGTGGGCATGCATTCATGTGGTCTACTCGGAGTGGCCAGTGACGAGGTACAGATGTGTGCACTGAACCCCGGTGTGCACTGAACCCCGGTGTACCCCGGTGTGCACTGAACCCCGGTGTACCCTGGTGTGCACTGAACCCCGGTGTACCCCGGTGTACACTGAACCCCGGGGGTTGTGATCTCAAAATGGGGTTGGTTAATTGCTTGGGATTATATAGCCTGATGATATTGGGAGTGTGTGTGTGCTGTGACTAGGACAGAAATGGAGTGTGTGTGTGTGTGTGTGTGTGTGTGTGTGTGTGTGTGTGTGTGTGTGTGTGTGTGTGTGTGTGTGTGTGTGTGTGTGTGTCTGTGTGTCTGTGTGTGTGTCTGTGTGTCTGTGTGTCTGTGTCTGTGTGTGTCTGTGTGTCTGTGTGTCTGTGTGTGTGTGTGTCTGTGTGTGTCTGTGTCTGTGTGTCTGTGTGCAGGAAAGACAAGGTTGGCACAGGCGCTGAGTGGAGAGATTGGCTCCAACTTTTACTGCGTGTCCAGTTCCGATCTGCTGTCCAGCTGGGTGGGGGAGAGTGAAAAGTAAGACGCACAAACACACACACACACACACACACACACACACACACACACACACACACACACACACACACACACACACACAACACACACACACACACACACACACACACACACACAGTATATATATACTGTATGTACATTTGTATGCATGTGCATGCACACCACACTCTCAAGCGAACACCATGCACAAAGCATGCATGCCTGTACATACGTCTGCACCCACTTCCTATATATGGGTACTTCTTGCATCACACCATGTCTGTAGGATCATAAAGGAGCTATTCCGCCATGCCAGAAGGAGCAGTGGGACCTCAGTGAGCACATGCATGCAGAGTCACTAACCCACTCATGCACATATCCCTCTCACACACACACTCTCTCACTTCACTCACACCGATCGACCATCCTACAAAGGTCGTCTTCATTGATGAAGTGGACTGCGTGTGCCGACAACGCTCCTCCAGTGAAGAGGAACACACGCGGCGCATCAAGACTGAGCTACTGAGACAGATGGAAGGGGCTGACACCTCAGCCGACAGCGGAGGAGAGGGAGGGGGTCGCATGTTCCTCCTATGTGCCACCAACTGCCCATGGGAGCTGGATGGAGCCTTCATCAGAAGATTCCAGAAGAGGATATATGTGCCACTCCCCCTGAGGTGAGAGGAATGACAAGGACTGAGGTCTCATAGCTGCTTCAGTGGTAGCCAGTGCTTCTTACCCTGCCAACATGCGTTGTGGCAGCTTTACTGCTTATACTCCTCCACTGATGTGCCACGGACGCAGCAGGCGGGGATGGTATAAGGAGACATTCATGCACTGTGGCCACACCTGTGGGGTGAATAACCTACTGACTGGGAAATGTGTCAGTGGTTGAAGCCATTTTGAGTGGCAGTTTTGTATATTTCTTTCTTTACTACCTCATGTGCACATACGTACACACGGACAGAGAGGTCCGACTATCCATGCTGCAGCAGCACCTGGCCAGTGTCCCTACCGCTCTCTCTGACGTGGAGTGGGCCCTCCTGGCCAGCAAGACTGAGGGCTACTCTGGCAGTGACATTGCCACCTTCTGCTCTGACGCTGCCATGATGCCAGTGAGGGAGTTGGAGGGTGCGACTCACTGGAAGGTGCTAACTGGTGAGACCAGCACACTGCACAAGTGGTGCACACGCATCTAGTGCAAGATGGATGTGGGAGGAGCCAATACATTGTGTACTTGGTACTAAGTTTGGTTATTTCACATGTTGTGGCTACTGCAGCGAGTGGTATCAGCATGGCATGGTGTGCAGGTACACATGCACATACATAGATATGATAACAGTCATGCACACACACGTTGAGAACTGTCTTAACTAGTCACTGGTAAGAGGTGCATGGGTGTCACACACTGACTCTGGTCCGGACTGATGCAGTGTATATTACAGGTGTTGGCCTCTGTACTATGCTACGGATATGCTGCTCTCATTCCTCTCTGACTCATACACACACGTGCGTGCACCCACGGACACACACACGCAGGTGGACAGCACTACACCCCCTGCTCGCCGACAGATCCCGAGGGCAAGCTTGTGAAGTTTGCAGACATCCCTCCCAATCAGGTGCACGAGCACAGCGGTGGGGTGATCAATGCACACAGTATTGTACATTACATCCACGTGGACGTAAGCATATGTATATACGTATGCATTAAGTACACACGGACACAATGACACATGGACCCATGCACAGACAGACTGACACACGCATGCACAGACAGACGGACACTCTATGCAATACACCGGTCTTTTCCCCTCCCCCCCCCTGCCCCTCCTCTTCTCGCATTAGGTACGCACTAGGAGAGTAACTCTGGAGGACTGTCTGAAGATGCTGCAACGTAACCACATGACAGTCACTGGTGAGGACCTCAAGAAATACAGAGAGTTCACAGAGAGATGCGGACAGGAAGCGTGAGACGGCATGCACAGCGCTGCATGCACACATGCCCTGGCTGCCATGTAATGCATTAATTGAACATTTTGAAACTGCTATAAATTTATTCATTCATTCACATGACATACATTTTGTCTAGTGGTGTGTTCAGAAACTTCAAAAGTTGAATAAAATCTGCAACAATATTGACTTGTACAAAAGTACGTACATGATACACAGACAAGTGTATAATATAAAATAAGTGAGAGCATGTTACAGCCACTGCCGTGCACAGAATATACAACACATGATTGGTAACGTCTGTATGCATGTGTGCCATGCATGCATGCACCTATAAATTAATTACTCCTCCACTCATCCTCATTAATGTCAAAGTCAACCATTTCACTGTGAATCATCCTCCAACCCCCCCACACGCCAACGTCAACAATATTCCTGTACAGTGTCCACCATGGCTGCCGCAACTGAGGGCACGTCTCAGGGAAACTCCTCACATCAGGGCAGCTCCTTCGCTCAACAATAAGGGCCAGGGCGCCCAAATTAACAAACAGCAATTTGTGTTCACTGTGTTGGAGAAATAGCCTATTGATGTAGCGCTCTGATCTTGGGTTGCGCGAAGCACTGGCCACCATACTCAGCTCGTTCGAATACATGACCAGCGTGTCAAAGTAGCTCGCACGGTCAGGCCTCCTCTTCCATGCTTGATGAAACAGCACACACATCATGGCGTAGCATGCGCTTTTCCAGGGATGTTGCTTGGCGTACTGTAGAACATCTGCAAAGGTCTCTCGATAATCTCGAGCAATGTTCATCAGTGGTTGGCCCAATCTATCAATCCTCCTGCTGATCTTTGCAGACAGGGTCATCCTTCCTCTGAGACTTCGAATGAGAGCCATAACTCATTCGTATATATACCGTACTTTCAATACAGTATGTAGTCTCAAGCCTGCTCCAAGTCAGCCATTTTTCCTTGATGATCACGCGAACAATGGCTACGGGCATCACCTGCGACTATCTGCAGTAATTCAGTTTCCTCTCTACGGCGCCAAACAAACAACAACATGGAAGGAAAGCAGGAAGGCGCAGCGAGTGCCGAGGCAGCTATGCAGCAGGTGGGAAATACAACACAGGAAACGGCGAATACAACAGAGAGTGGCGCTCGCTGGAGGGAAGACAAGTCCCAAGTTCCTGCGCCGCCCAAGAGGGGCGCTATTCCGATGTCGGCTCTAATTAGACAAGTCATCGACAAAGCAGAGCAGAAGAAATCTGCAGGTGGCCGCAACTCGCCTCCTCCTCCTCTCTCAGCACCAGCCAAGACCCCCTCTCCTCCGACCAGGTCCAAGCGCACTCCCCCACTCGTTCCAGCTCGTAAGACCGCCCCTTTTCATGAAGGATCGAATTCCAATGGAGCTGGCCGCCAGGAAGGCGAAATGACCTCTACTTCGCCGGCAGGGCGGCGGCAGGACATGCCCAAGGTGAACGTACCGGCCTTAAAGAAGCCTCTGATGCCGCCACGTGCTCCTGGGGGGAACCAGAGGCCAACTGTGGCGCTCACTCGCGTCCAAAGCAAGTCGAGCGGCCTCGCTCTGGTGGACGAGGGAGACGATCCTGCAGAGATTAGCAACGCGGAGGGGTTCCCGGAATTGCACTCACCGAAAAAGGTACGAGAGGCGTCCGTGCAGCCCTTCCCCCCATACGAGGTAGGGTCTCCTTCAAAACATGAGGCCGTCCCAACAGACACCCATTTCCCTCCTTCTCCTCCGCCACAAGAAAGCAAACCGATTGAGCAGAATGGCGACAGCAATGAAGGTGGGGTGGGCAAGAGCTCGCCTGTGGGACCTTTGAAGAGATTGCGTAATCGCTCCTCAGCCATGTCTATGAAGCACAAACCAGCTTCTCTTCGGCTTTCCTCAACCTCCGCAGAGAGTGATGCATTTGAGATTCCCGAAACGCCCTCAACAGCAGATGATGTGATGTTGTCCGATGACTTTGTGCAAGTCTCGCTTCGGGAGTCAGACATGGAGGTTGGCTGTGTGTGTGTGTGCATGCATGTGTGTGCGTGTGTACATACATGCGTTTGGTAGCTGTGGGTAGTACACATTCACCCCTAACCTCTGTCTTCAGCACACATGTTGGCATGTGCCAGCTCGGAGTACCAAGCCCTTCTGTACCTGGCTTGTAC
This sequence comes from Aplysina aerophoba, assembly GCA_949841015.1. Taxonomy (NCBI): domain Eukaryota; kingdom Metazoa; phylum Porifera; class Demospongiae; order Verongiida; family Aplysinidae; genus Aplysina; species Aplysina aerophoba. Next base: position 371,737 of record OX465036.1, on the reverse strand, counting down.
TGCATACATGCATGCATACACATGTGTGCGTACACTCGCATGGATAGCCTCTTGGAGATGCGGATGCTGTAAAAAGGAGCACCAAACTGGTTTGCTGATCAGTCATTTTTTATCCATGTTCCACTGGATGTCGACCAATCAGTGCGGTTGCTGATTTAGACCTCTCACATGCTGTAACGGCTGGGTAGCCAAACCGTCTATCCTCCTCTTGGTTAGTCTGGCTTGCTAGACCGTCCCTTCCCAGCCCTAAGCGCCCCGGCGATTAGATGGGACGGTCTAGCTAGCCAGACTACCTCTTGGTGGATGTTCAATTTAATGTAACAATTTTCCTGAAGTGTTAAACATGACTATACGCATAACTTGACAATGAGTCAGACCATGTTGACGGTTCTTGGGGGCGGGACGAGACCTAAGTCATGCATTCTTCAATGATGCAATATGAGGAGCATTAAAATTTACTTTCTGGAATTTGACTGTATACATGCTAAAGCTGTACTAGTCTACACAGAAGTATGATGATAAATGTTTGGAAATTTATACCTGCCTAGTCTTGTGTACACGGAGGAGTCATTGTTGATTCGAAGGCAGTGTATTTCCTGGAAAACAGTGGGAACAAGTCAAAGGGGTCTTTCTGTATTGCTGTTGTAAGGTATCGGTTGTTTGGACAACCCCAACCTCGGTCACTAGCAGGACTTCTCCATAAAATGCACATCTTAATATGGTGTGGATGGTCTAGCGGTCTATGCCATTGTGTTGCTGTTTTAAGTTTGCTCTATTGTGTGAGCTGGATCTGGTTTCAGTGAGTGTTCCAGGTTTGAAAGTGGTTTAAATGTAGTGTTGTCAGCAGATGGGCATAAAGGTTGTTCTTGTGTGGGATTGACTCATTATTCAAGTGCTGAAATCGAATCTTGTGTTTGAAGCTTGTTGTGTTTGTGTGTGTGCTGTCTGTGTGTCTGAATGTACGTTGTTAGTCTTGGTTTGTGTGGGTGCATGTTTGTATACTTACATATGCGTGTGTGTGTGTGTGACTCTTGCATGGTGTCCTGTGAAATGCAGGGAGAAAGCCAAATTGTGATGAGACAAAACAGTACTTTGATGAGGTTGAAGCAGATGGTGAGAAGGGGAGGAGGAGGAAGAGGGGAGAGGAGTAAAGAGAAACAATTCAGTTGACTTCATGTGACTTTAGTTTAACGCAACCTCGTTACTTCTCAATCTTGTACACATACACACACACACACACACACAACGCAGGAGCAGGACATAGAGGAGTCGAGTCTTGTCCGCAGGACCGAGCAGTTACCCCGCGCCATTGAAGGCTTTCCGACGGGAAAGAGGGAAAACATCATTCACGAGATCTACCAGTCGGAATACACTTACGTGGCTGGACTGGAAGTGCTCATTGATGTAAGTCAGGCGGGCATTGTAGTGTAGTGGGGAGTAATGTAGAGATAGATATCTTGAATTTGAAAGAATCTGAGCGATATCACAGCAGCCCAATGGACAGAGCTCTCTTTCTTTACCTTGGTCGTTTCAAAGGTCTTCGGACAGTACTGGCCCAGATTATCTTTCATTAGATGGTATCTCTGAGTTTTCAGAGCTGGGAGAGCCCCGTACGGATGCCGCGCTCCCCATGCTGTGATAGTGCTGTGATTCTTTGAGTTCAAAACACCTACCCAGCAATTATCACCTATCTAACCGATACCTTGGTGTTAGATACACTCCCATGAATGTTCGTTCGGCTTAAGAAGCGCAACCTACAGGGACCTTTTGATAGAATCCATGTACCCTGTACACACTTGTAATAAATCAGTTTAGTTCAATCATTGTGTTGTTGAAGTGAGAGTGAGCAGGGAATACTGCCCATCTCACCCACCAAACTCGTTGGTTTTGACTTTGCAAGGGATTGCTTCGAGCTTGATGAGCTGGGCTGCCGTGTGCTGATAAACGAATGTTACCAACAACACTTGTACTGCTGGTGTATCTTCATAAACCTTCAACATGTTTGCAAGTGAGCATTTATTTTCTTAAAGTGAGAATCAGCAGGGAATACTACCTATCTCACCCACCAAACTCGTTGGTGTTGACTTTGCAGGGGATTGCATTGGTCTGCATTGGCTTGATTGGCTGAGATGCAGTGTGGTGATGAAGGGCTGTTAGCTACAACACTTGTGGTTTACACAGCTATGCACTCTGATTCATTAACTGTAGTACGGTTCTTATTTTATACGTATAAGTGTACCATACTCATTGTCAATTGCTAGTATATCTTCATAAACCTTCAACATGTTTGCAAGTGAGCATTTATTTTCTTGAAGTGAGAGTCAGCAGGGAATACTGCCTATCTCACCCACCAAACTCGTTGGTGTTGACTTTGCAGGGGATTGCATTGGTCTGCATTGAGCTTGATGAGGTGAGATGCAGTGTAGTGGATGAAGGGCTGTTAGCTACAACGCTTGTGGTTTACACAGCTATGCACTCTGATAGTACTGTGTTTATACAGAAAGTATATATACCGTACTGGTTGTTTATAAACTACACAGCTAGTTTAGCCATTTGCACTGTGTGGTGGTTTTATATACGTATATATATAGTACATATAAGCCTTGATTATGTATTATGCAAGACCAGTGAGTTGCACTGGGTGTAAGCACACTAGGCATACCGTGCACCAAGCAAGACAAAGACTAGAGATTCACTCCTCTCTACTCCTCTCTACTCCTCTCTACTCCTCTCTACTCCTCTCTACTCCTCTCTACTCCTCTCTACTCCTCTCTACTCCTCTCTACTCCTCTCTACTCCTCTCTACTGCTGTAATTGTTCATTGTTGGCTCGATAAAAGTTGGCATGCTTAGAAAGTTGTGAAAACAATTTTAGTATTTTGTAATTAGAGCTGTGATTTACAATATAGTGGAACCTCTCTATACTATAAAGGACACTCTGAATTAAGGATACCTCTCTAATGAGGATGCTGTCTGCAGTACCAACCACAAAGAGCTGTGTACAAATCTACCTCTGAATTAGAGACACCTCTCTATACAGGACAGCCGCCAGCTGTGTCCCACTGAGGTACATATGGAGAGGTGTACTGTACGTTGTTCACACTGTACATCATTAGTCTGATGTACAGAGTAGGTAATCAATTTTGTTTGCACTGCTTCATTCGTTGTGTTTTGGCAGCCTTGTGTAGCAGGCTGTTGTGCAATCTCCACCTGCTGTTGTGCCATCTCCACCTGCTCTTGTGCAACAGTCTGTTGTGCAATCTCCACCTGCTGTTGTGCAATCTCCACCTGCTGTTGTGCAAGACTAGTGTGTTTTGATGCAAACAGTGCTCGGTGTTGGCGTTCTCAATGTACCAAGCATGTAAAGGTAGTGAAAAAGAGGCTGTGGCAGTTTCAGTGTTTGCTTCAAGTGAGAGTCAGCAGGGATCAATGCTCACCTCGTCCCCACAAATCCAAGCTTGTGGGTTATGCCTACTTTGTAATGGGAGTGAGCTGTATTACTTAAATTACAGTGCAGTAGCTGCAGTGTGTCTACGATGACCTGTGAGGTACAGCACTGGTGGTTCCACCAATATATGCAATGCTTAGCCCATGATACGTATGTATGTATACATGCATGCATTGATTCTTTCATTTTGATGGTGACATTGAGCAAGCTTCCATTCACTCTCCTCCCATTTCTACCACCCCTTAATCTCTCTTCTCCTTCCTCTCTTCCTCCTCCCTCTCCTCTCTTCCCTGCCCTTCCAGGTCTTCAAGAGACCCTTGATTACAGTGTTGACACAGTCAGAGATTGACTCCATCTTTGCCAACGTTGATTCGTGAGTGAAAAATATTCCCCCTCTACCTCAGCCTGACTTGCACAGGTGGACCCAGTTGATCCACCCCTGAAGTGTCGGCATGCTACAGTGCTACAATACAACTTCTTATTGCAGTTACTGTGCACTGTATGTAGCGTATTACATAGACACAGAAGTTGAGTAGCAGTGCAGGTTTATATGTTGGCCATTAGCAATAGTACTTCTCTCTGCCCTCCCACTCAGGATTCTGCGTTTCAACCTGGAAATTTTGGCAGCCCTCCACAGCAGACTGGAAGACTGGTCCAGCGATACCTGTGTAGGAGACATATTTGTAACACAGGTGCGTGCATGTGTGGGTGTGTGCGTGCATGTATTGTAGAGTGGAGAAACATTTGTAGCAGTTTGTGCACAGTTGATCAAATAAGCCTAAGGTGCTATACAATGTACGTACGTGCGTACGTATGTGCTCAAGATTAATTTGCCCCTTATCGACAGCGTGGCATGAGCCTCACGACGTCACTGTCCCCTCTTCCCCCTCTCCTCAGTTTGACCACCAACACAAGAGAATGTACGCCATCTACTGCAACAACTACTACTCTGCGGAACAGGTATAGCAGTCATGTGATGGTCATGTGACATGCACTTAGTTCTGCATGCTGGCTCTATCCTTCAAGAAGCATCTTGGGAATCGTAGTTGCAAATTAAACAATAGGCACTAAAATGAACTTGTGGGAGTAGCCTGCCCCAGACTTTATGGAGTGAAAGTGCTTGTCATGTGACATGCATGTGACCCATCTGATCATGTGACATGCATGTGACCACCCCACTAGATTGTGCTGCAAAAGATGAAGAAGAAGAAGGAGTTTGAGTTGTGCATTCAACAGTGCATGGCAGACCCACAACTGATAGCAGGACTGACCCTCACTAGCTACCTCATCACACCCGTACAGAGGATTCCTCGCTACATACTGCTGCTCAAGGTGGGTGGGGCAGGGCGGGGACTACTTACTGCTGCTCAAGGTGGGCGGGGCAGGGTGGGGTCATGTGTTTTATGCATACCCCTCTGATGTTCTGTTTGTTTGACTTGAGCCACCTCTTGGAACTGCAGGATGTAATTGCTCACACGCCAACAGACCATGCAGACTACCAACAAATGGTGAAGGCCAGAGATCTGATGGTAGGCTTCGCTCACAGACACACACACATGTCACCCACTGTGACAACCAACACACACACATGCACACACACACGCACGCACGCACACGTGCATACACTTGATGTTTGCTGTTGTCTTCCACTGCTGTCACCTTCCACTTCTCACCTGAGCTCACATACGTACAACGGTCAGCGGTTGATGTTTGCAACATGCAACGTACATATTTAGTGAAACAATGAAGGCTTACTTACTTATAGTCAACATGTGTGCAGCCAACACAGAGGAGGGTGCAAGAAGTGACTTGTTTGTATGTACGTACCACCGCCCCACCCAGAGTGAGCTGGCCGAATATGTGGATGAACAGATCAAGGAGTCCCAGAGCAAGGAGAAGCTGATGCAGCTAAGACGGAAAGTTCAGGGACTTGAGGTCAGCAGCATACACACACACACGCACACACACACGCACACACACACACGCACACACACACACGCACACACACACACACACACACGCACACACACACACACGCACACACACACACACGCACACACGCACACACACACGCACACACACACACACACACGCACACACACACAATGTACATACAAGGCTCTCCCATCCTCGCTGCAGGAGCTTGCATCTGATGATCGCGTGCTCATTAAGGAGGGCCAGGTGTACCTGAAGAGCATTAAGAAGCTGTACAGGGTGTGTCATTAGTTAATGCACCTCCAAGTGCTCACCTGTTTTGATAGAAGTTATCTGTCTGTACCTAGTAGCGTTGAGCAGACCAACTGTAAAGACTGTACGTGAACTTGTAAACACACTTAGCTCAAACGTGTTGTGCACTTGCCCACTATCCAGTGCACACTTTGGCTTGTAGATGTGTGTTAAAAATAACGCATATATACTGGGTGGGTGGGTGGGTGTGGGTAAGTGTCCGTGTGTGCAAGTGTGTGAATGCATGTCTGAACTACACATGCATACATACTTACACGTGTGTGTCTACTGTAGGTCCTTTCTCACTCCCACTCTCGTCTCTTTTCTCCTTCCAGTGTTTGCTGTTTAATGATCTGATTGTGTTTGCTCTCGGTGACAGAACACGCAGCACAGTGGAGCTCCAGCTGTCACTGGAGGCCATCTGGGTCACCGACCTGGAGGATCTGGATCCACAGACTTGTAAGGGGGAAGATCGAGAAGGTGTAGGGAGTGGGGTTGGTCTGGAAAGAGGCTAGAGAGCAGTTTGGGTAGCTTGTTTAGAGAGCCTGTGGCACGTACAGGTATGTGGAGTGATGGGGTGCATGTCTGTTTACATTGCATTATACTCCCTCCTCTCCCCTTCCCTCCCCTCCCCTCCCCTCCCTCCCCTCCCCTTCCCTCCCCTCCCCTCCCCTCCCCTCACAGCCAGCCTAGATGCTATTGACCTGTACACTCCATCACGACCTTACACCATCTACACTCGCACTTCCAACGAGAAGAAGCTCTGGCTTAGTGCACTGAAGGACACCATCTTCACTCGCCTCCAGCAGACAGGAAGGCTTCCTGCAGCTGATCCACTCACCAGGGATAGCAGTGAGCAGCACCTCACCACCCCTCACCCTCACCTTCACATCACACCAGCACCTCACCACCCCTCACCCTCACCCTCACCTTCACATCGCACCAGCACCTCATCACCCCTCACCCTCTCCTTCACATCACACCAGCACCTCACCACCCCTCACGCTCTCCTTCACATCACACCAGCACCTCACCATCCCTCACCTTCACCTTCACATCACACCAGCACCTCACCACCCCTCACCCTCACCACCCCTCACCTTCACCTTCACATCACACCAGCACCTCTCCCCACTCCGCCCCCCCTCTCCATCATGTTCTCCTCCCCTCTGTAGCCTTCCGGACCGCTGTCAATTGGTATCCTGATGGAAGTGTGTACACTGGAGAGTTTCATGACGGGAGGAGGCATGGAAGTGGGGAAATGACCTGGCCAAACAAAACTGTCTACAAGGTGCGTGCACATTCACTGCACATGTTCTATAGCTGTGTCATGTGGTACACACACACACACACACACACACACACACACACACACACACACACACACACACACACACACACACACACACACACACACACACACACACACACACACACACACACACACACACACACATGCACACACATGCATACACACACACGCACACACACACATGCACACACGTACACACACACAACACACACACACAACACACGCACACACGCCTGAAGACTGCTCTGAGGTTTTCTTTGTCCTAATGGCCCCCTCTACAGGGTGAGTGGGTGGATGACGAGCGTTGTGGACAAGGTACCCTTCACTACAACACCGGGGAGGTGTACGAAGGGAGCTGGGTGGCTGACCTTCAAGGTGTGTGAGCAATGGAAGGAGGGGAAGGGGGTGTGATCAGTGGGAGGAGGGCAGAAGGAGGGTGTGTGGGGATGTGTGGGCATGAGTGAGGCCTTGCAAATGTTCACTGGACACGAGTACTGTAATTGTGTAGTTGCAATGTGCATTAGCTGGATTGCCAGCACAATGACGCCTAGTCCTGTGCACCAACCTCTACCTTTGCCATTGCCATATTGTGCAATTGTGAACTACAATTGTGCAATCGTGAACCACAATTGTGCAATCGTGAAGGCTTCGCAATTGCACAATATGGCAAAAGGGGGCCAAGAGAGAGTGGACGAGGGGAGTCTAACACGGGAAGGTACGTATGTACGTGCACGCATGTGCATTCGCCGTGCTCTCAGGGCAATGGCAGTAGGGGCTTGTGCGTGAGACTAGGTGACACCAGATGAGCTTCATTTACTGTATGTAGCTTCTTCGTCTTGGTACACTTCATGGCCCTGCTCAGCTCCGATCCCTCCTGAAGCACTCACTCATGCCAGGATGTTTCCGTAGCCTGAGCAGGCCGTGGACATATGTATGTATGGACGTACCTGCCCCAGAGTGGCTTTGCAGTGGATTAGACAAGTACAGCACATGTATAAGAGGATGGGAGGCAAATGGTTATGGCCTGGAATGGTGGTGTGTGTGGCTTGAGGTGGACCACTGGACCCTTGTCCAACCTGCTTGTGACCACCTCTTCCTCACTGGTCCCTTGTCCAACCTGCTTGTGACCACCTCTTCCTCACTGGTCCCTTGTCCAACCTGCTTGTGACCACCTCTTCCTCACTGGTCCCTTGTCCAACCTGCTAGTGACCACCTCTTCCTCACTGGTCCCTTGTCCAACCTGCTTGTGACCACCTCTTCCTCACTGGTCCCTTCTCCAACCTGCTTGTGACCACCACTTCCTCAGTGGTCCCTTGTCCAACCTGCTTGTGTGACCACCTCTTCCCCAGTGGTCCCTTGTCCAACCTGCTTGTGACCACCTCTTCCTCACTGGTCCCTTGTCCCTTATCTGCGTGTGAGTATGCAGAGATGTCTCTGCAGCTGTCTGGTAACGGTACGTAGTACTGTCAGTGTCATGTATTGTAGGCTCGCTCTGTTCCTTCCTCCTTCCTCTTTTTCTTCTCAGACGGGTATGGTGAGCTTCGTTACTGCACCAACGACATTTACAAGGGAGAGTGGACGAGAGGAGTCAAACACGGGAAGGTACGTACGTACATGCATGCACCGTGCTCTCTCACACACACACCATCCACTCGTACATGTGACTGTCATGTGACTGTCATGTGACTGCTGCTCCATGCTATGCATGCATACTCCTATTCCGCAGGGTAAAATTGAGTTCTCAAATGAAGATTTGTTTGAAGGCACATTTGTCAATGGTACCATTGAGGGACAAGGAAAACTGACATGTGCAAACGGATTGGTGTATGATGGAAAGTGGGAGGGGTCACTGGTGAGTGGGTGGGGTCACTGTAGATGATATGATTTCATGTTGCATAATCTAGAGTGTTGTGCTGCACGTTTGGTGTGGATGCCCTTACTTACGTATCTGCTGGACTTATGTGTATATCCAACCTTTCAGCGACATGGGAATGGAACCCTGAAGTTTCCAAATGGGAGTGTGTATGTTGGTGACTTCAGGCAGAATACCATTACAGGGCATGGGGTCATGACATACTGGAATGGGGACTGCTATGAAGGAGAATGGAAACACGGATTGGTAAGATGGGAATGGGATACCAAAAGCATTAGTTGACAATACTGTACATATATGAGTGACTAATCAGTGGTACTATTACCCCAAACCAGCCTGCTACACTGAAACAGTGTTAAGCAAGCTGGGGGGCGGTAACTCCGCCCTATTGACTGGGAACCAGTGATCGCCTCCCCAGTCATCCCAAACAAAAGATGGTAGAGCCACAGACAGCTGTTTCGCCCTGATTGGGGCTCATCAGTGTGGCGTACTGATGGATGTGTTGGGATGACTGGATGCCTATGTATCCACCACTAGTACAAGACTTGTGGTTTCAACAAAGGCAGACAGGGAGGCTACAGTCTACGGACTGATGCTTGATTGAGCAGGAGATTAACGAGTATCACACTCGGAGGGGATATTTGAATGACTAATCACTGGTACTATTACCCCAAACTGTACATATAGCCTACCTCTCACCACAAGTGCAAGAAAACAGGAAAACCCTATTCCCACTGTGGCCAGACGTTACCTAGGATACATATCACACAACTCATAGTGTTTTGCTGAAGCCTGCTTGTATCTTAGATTACACCTGCCAAGGGTGTGACAAGTCTTCCTTCCAAGCCTGCCTGAAACCACACTACAGCGAGAGAAACTGCAGCTGTGTGTGTGTGTGTGTGCTACCCTAGCATGTCGACACTGTCTTGTGAAGCCCCCCTAATTAATCATTACCGTGCATGTTATAACTAACATGGAAGCCATGGCAACACAAATCTCACGGATAGGTTCCTTAATTAGTTTCGTGTATAATTGTCTCACTTCATTGACAGTTACAGATTATTACATAATCACTTGACTATGTACATATAATGTATATGTATGTATGTATATATATATATATATTTATACTTGTTATCATGTGTCAGAGGCTGCGCAGCCAGCGTTGGCTTACTGGTCACAGGAAAAAGAAAAGAAAATGGGGATACAGAGAATTATAAAGGAGATGTGCGTGGGGGGGGGGGGGAATTAGTGAGTTACATTAGTGGCTAAATACGAGTAATTGTCTTTGGGTATACATTCTATAAAGCAACTTTGCTATAAGGCTATTGTAATTATTTAAAATAACATGTGTTTTACTAGCCATGGGGAGTTCAAAAAAAGGTTGTGATAAGGAATAGCAGTGGTTGAATAGTTGCAATCTCAGGTCTTTAAAGGTGGGGCAAATAATCAGAAAATGGTGTTGGTCCTCCCCCTCCCCAAGATCACATAGGCGACATGTCCGTTGGTAGTAAGGAATCCCAGTGTACCGGCCAGTCTCTATGCCCAGCGGCAGACAGCCCGCCCGGAGGCCAGCCAGCACCCTCCTCACAACCACAGACCGTTCATTGGCTACATAACTCTCTGTTACTAAATCACTTTTAATACTCCTATAGATGTTTAGCCTACCCCCTGATTCTGAGTTATCTCTAATATGATTTACCTGTTCCTGCCATTCAGATTTGTACAAGTTTGTTGCTATATCTTGGTAGTACTGTAGAAAGTGCTTATCAGTAATGGAAGGTCTAAATCCAAGGTGTGAGTTTAGGTAATTTAGGTAGACTTTCATGGATGAAGCCCAGTTCTTTTTACCATTTTCAGCTAGTCTGCACGATTCAGTAAATATTTTATAGTTTATTCTATCATGGGACATATTACTTAGTCTCAGCCAAAATCTAATACATGACAATTTTGTGATTATTGAGATTGGTGCCCACCCCATATCTCCTATCAATGTGACTATTGGGGCATTTCTATATAATTATATGTACATATATTATATGTGCTTTGGTGCCCACCCCATATCTCCTATCAATGTGACTATTGGGGCATTTCTATATATATGTACATATATTAGATGTGCTATGTGCCACACTGTACTTATTGGGTATGTTTTTGTCTCGCCTCTTTTGTTGCCATAGCGACATGGTCATGGTATATTTCGTACCAAGGAGGGCAGTGTTTATGATGGCCGATGGGAGATGGACCTGCGAAGTGGAGCTGGAAAGATGACGTACAGTAACGGTGATGTCTATGATGGAATTTGGCACAGGGACATGGTGAGTGAATTGACAAATATGGCTGACATGCTGACAGTGACATTATTAGTGACAGGGTAAGCAGTAGCGACGCGGTAAGAAGGGCAGATTTTTAAGGACACATTTAATAGTTATGTAAATTGACATTATTACAGTAACAGAAAGACATGTACGTAACTAGAGAGAGTGACAGATGACAATGACAAGGGTATAGCGACAAGTTAGAGTGACAAATACAGCAGATGATAAAGTGACAGACACTAGTACTCGTATGTACATTTCCCTGTGTCTGCTCTGTGTCTTGTGGCGGCCATTTTGCTCTCAGCGCCATGGACGCGGTATTCACGAGTTTGCCAATGGAGACAAATATGTGGGCACATATGCCAATGACATGATTGATGGAGACGGCGAGATGCGCTACAAATTTGATGGAAAGTATAACGGGTCCTGGAAACATGGTCGCTATGAAGGCCAGGGGATCAGGAAGTATGCCGATGGTACAGCATACAATGGGAGCTGGGAGGCTGGCCTTCGTCATGGCAACGGAGAGGTTATCTACCCTGATGCTTCAATGTACAAGGGAGAGTGGCAGTGCGATCAGGTGAGAAGGTGTTGGGGGGGACTGTGTGTGTGTGTGTGTGTGTGTGTGTGTGTGTGTGTGTGTGTGTGTGTGTGTGTGTGTGTGTGTGTGTGTGTGTGTGTGTGTGTGTGTGTGTGTGTGTGTGTGTGTGTGTGTGTGTGTGTGTGTGTGTGTGTGTGTGTGTGTGTGTGTGTGTGTGTGTGTGTGTGTGTGTGTGTGTGTGTGTGTGTGTGTGTGTGTGTGTGTGTGTGTGTGTGTGTGTGTGTGTGTGTGTGTGTGTGTGTGTGTGTGTGTGTGTGTGTGTGTGTGTGTGTGTGTGTGTGTGTGTGTGTGTGTGTGTGTGTGTGTGTGTGTGTGTGTGTGTGTTGTGTGTGCCATTCCTTACCTCGGCCCATGCTTCCCTTCGAAAGCCCCATGGTCATGGAGTGTTCATAAGACACCGTGACCTTCACTACGAGGGAGAGTGGGTGAACGGAATGAGGCAGGGCAAGGGATCAGAGAGCAGCTATGAAGGTGTGTGTGCGTCTACATAAGTGTGTGGTGTGCATGTGTTTGTGTGTGTTGTGGGTGGGGTTGTCTCTTATTGTGTTCTGTGTTCGCATCTGGGTGCCACTTTCCATCAACCTTGTGAACATCAGGCTGTTACGAGGGACATTGGCAGCTGAACATGCGAAGTGGTCTCGGGGTTGAGAAGACAGTTGTGGGCACGGTGTATCAGGGAACGTGGAAACACAATCGGAAGACAGACACTGGACAGCAGAAGCTAATCTTTGGGCTAGTACAGGACCAGGTTGGTGAGGGGCTATGTGTGAGGTTGGAGTAAAACTGTGAGGTGTGAGGGTGGAGTGAGACTGTGAGGTGTGAGGGTGGAGTAAAACTGTGAGGTGTGAGGGTGGAGTGAGACTGTGAGGTGTGAGGTTGGAGTAAAACTGTGAGGTCTGAGGGTGGAGTGAGACTGTGAGGTGTGAGGGTGGAGTAAAACTGTGAGGTGTGAAGGTGGAGTGAGACTGTGAGGTGTGAGATATGAGGGTGGAGTAAGACTGTGAGGTGTGAGAATGGAGTAAGACTGTGAGGTGTGAGATATAAGGTGTGAGATATGAGGGTGGAGTGAGACTGTGAGGTGTGAGATATGAGGGTGGAGTGAAGGCTGAGAGAGATAAGATGAGAGAAGGTTAATGCATAGCCGCATGACGAGCTGTGAGTGTGATGGTGGCATATTGCTTCACCCTTAGGTCTGGAGTAGCGGTCACTTGGAGACCAACCCCATGGGGGCAACAGCTGTTGAACTGCCACATCTACCAAGAAGCGAAATGTGATTGGAGTTGCCATGCCCACATAACTACGTATGTGACATTTGACTTACAGGTCAGTTCCTTAGTTTGCCCAGTCCCTTAGCACTGAGTACCATTATGTTTGCTCAATAAACAAAAGTTGTACAGTTGGTTTGAACAGTTGGTTGGCTCCAATAGAATGTTGACTGTGTAAGAAGTTAATTTCTTAGAATGTTATTTCTTGGAACTGTATTCTATTCTTTATCTACTTTTTCATCATTTAGTGGCTTTTATTTTCAGTAATATTTGGCTTACAGTATATTAAACTTTGACAGCATGATACTGTACCAGTGTTGTTGTTGTTAGCTGTTCGTTAGGGGTGTGCATTCATTGATGAAATGTTAAATCATATGCACGAATTTGGGCGATGCTTGGCCAGACTTCAACTGTGTACATACTGTACATATAGCACACACACATACGTATATAAATGGCCCCACAGCATGCCCCAGCAAGTGTTGCCGCAAAGGGTAGTACTGGGTCACTAACTGGGCATAACATGGTGTGGTTTATATGGCAACTGGCCCCAAAGGGTATCTAAGCCTTGATCAACAGTGATAATGAGCATTCACGCAGCAAAAGGTGCAATAATTGCAGTGGTACGACGTTTCGACCGCGAAGGTCTTCGTCAGGTACAAAAACTTGTTAGGACAAAGGACATTAATTACTAATTGCCCCTTTGGGTGTGAACTATTTTATTCTGGTCTCCAACGCTTCCTGCATGGTTGGAATTCCACTGGAATTAATGGCTTCTTATGGGCACAAAGTGTGTGTCATTGTATCCTGTGATGTGTATTGGGTTGCACTGGTATTCAGTGAATTCCACTGGCTGTTACATGAGGCAGATTAATTTCACAACAAATGGACTGCTAGTGTGTTACTGTGTGCAAATTTGGCTGTGCTCCCAGGATGGAATTCAATTTGGTCCTGTGCCTGTCGGTTTGTCAGGGGATACACGGGAAACAACAGGTTATTCTGTTTCTGGAGAAATGCTGTGGTTGCTCCATTGTGCATTGTCAGCTATGCAAGCACATGTGTGTACATCAGTGTGGGTGGAATACTGCTGTATGGATTGGCATGAGGTGTACGTATGTGTGTCTGTGTGTGTGCAATTAGAGGACATTAGGAGATGACAGGATGTAAACAGTTGCATGTGTTGCATGTGTTAGTGGCATTTTGTGGTTTCCAAGTTTCAATATACATTTAGTTATGCCAGTGTTCGGCTGGGACAAGGAATGCGTGCGATGCATTTGAGTAGGCAAGGTGCAAGAATATCTGTTTGGAACACACTTTTGTGTGGCAGTACCTGGTTTACTGCTTGTGAACAAAGATCAAATGCTCGCCTTGCTCCGCTCCAGCTTTTAGAACTAGCGCAGACCCCCCACACAAGGTGTGCAGCTACAGGTGAGAACAGATGTTGTTTTGTTTCATCTACCGCAAAGTTATGAATACAGTTGTGAGAAGTTGATTGGTGGGGTGTAGAGACTTGTACAGCATGAGAGAATGCATGTTTCTGTCCTGTGTAGAAGTCTGTGTGTGGAAGCCAACCAGCTAGCTACGTGGCAATAGAGGTGTTGAGCATTTCACGTAGCACAGTAGACTGCAATTGTACAACATTTTGACCACAAAGGTCTTTGACAGCTACATAACTGTCTAAATTTGTGGCCATGAGTTTCAACCACATCATAGCCACACACTTGTGCCTTACTGTAGATGTACTGGTCGCTTAATGGACCGGTGTTCAGGCACAAGCAGCTGTTGTCACACACTCGTCCACTGCACTTGGGCAGTTGTAGGACTCTCTGGGACCGTTTCAAACAGAGAGAGGCTCAGTGGTCACATAGCAACAGTGCACCTGTCTTTGCCCGCAGTTGCCAAGGTTTTCCCACTGTCATAGTGTTTTGTGGGTCTGCAGCTGTATTTGGTCCCGCCTCACACCGGCCGCTTGCATACCTACCTGTCACCTATTTGCACACCTACCTGTCACCTATTTCAGAATGTGGACTATATGGCACCCATATCCCGACACAGACGCAGGTCTACTCAGCTAGTGTGAAATGTGTCATGGAATGCAGAGTGATGCTTCACGTCAGGTCCCATGGAGTGTGGTACCTGTTGCCCACTCAGTGTCGCTGGAGAGCTGTAGACTTTACAAGGCGTCCAGACACTTATCTGAACTGCATGTGGGGAATGCTACGTACTGGCAAGGAGGAATGCACAGAATTTGTGTAACCTTGTTAAGTGCATGTGTGAAGAATGTGTATTAACATGTGAAGGTTGTGTGGTCGTCATGTGGGAGTCATGTGATGGGGTGTTCATCCAACAATGCACTGTCTAACTAAAAATGCAAGTGCTTTTACTGTAATGCTCCCAGCACACTACGTAAGTGTGTATTGAACGACGGCCATGCATCCCTCAGTGTGCTTTGCTGCACTGCAGAATCCATTGAATTTCTTCAGGATACTCTGTGTTGTGTGTGCCCACTTGTATAAGCATAAGTGATATCACATGTCAGTAGTGATGTTGAGTATTTCACGTAGCACAGTAGAATGAAATAGTACAACGTTTCAACCATGAAGGTCTTCGTCAGGTACAATATAACATCACATGCTGTGGTATGACTACTTCTAGTGCACACACCCCACGGCTCCTGTTGCCTTGGAGACAGCTGTGAAACATGCCCAACTATGACTACCAGTCGTTTGTGTGTACGCTCTGTTACCTGATGAAGCCGGACATCAAACAAAGGTGGTCGATATAGTATATAATATATATTGTATGTCGAGATTATTGCACTGCACCTACGTATATACGTAAGTACAGGCTATGCATCAACCAACCACGCTATATGTTACAGTGTCCGGTGAGTGCACAGCAGGCGAACCTTTCTGCACGTGAGGGACAAAAGCTCCATAAGATGAAGGCATTTTGCTCCTGGCCATACGTAGTGTGCACATGCAGGCAGTACAGTATATCAGACTCTGCTGCATAATACTTAAGTTTCTATGTTGTGCAATCACTGGACAATGTACCAGCCAGCCGTGACAAATGTGTCCCTTGACTGGTTTTCTGTGTTTGTGGGCAGTCTGTTCGTCATTCCCAGTCACGTTTGGGTTCCCACAAAATGAGGAACCATCCGGTGATAGTCTGCTCGTTGCATAACGTTGGCACACTGCGTGCATGTGTACACTCTGACACCCTACATATATGCAAGCCCTTGCACTTGAAGGCTTCAATCAATCAATCAATCAATCAATCATACAATAGCTTTTTTCTACAGAATACATAGAACCAGAGAGATATTGAGCTAACACGTAGCAATAGTTCCAACAAGTAAGACGTTTCGACCGCGAAGGTCTTCGTCAGTTACAAAACTTTTTTGTAACTGACGAAGACCTTCGCGGTCGAAACGTCTTACTTGTTGGAACTATTGCTACGTGTTAGCTTTTTTCTCCTATGTAGGAGGTAGCCAGAAAAATATACAGTTGTTATACTATATAGTAGTTATTATAATACTAAGCTCAGTCAGATCATTAATACCTACAAGTCATCTTCCCATCTTTTCCTTGGCCTCCCTCTCGGTCTCTTTCCAGGCATCTCTTCCATATACACTGTCTTGACTAATCTCTCCTCTGGCATTTCTTCCATCTTCCTCAGCCATTGTTTCTTCTTTCTATGCACAGTAGCCACTACATCTTCCTGTCTCAGTCTCATTCTAATATCATCACTTCTCACTTTGTCCATTCTTGTCACTCCCTCGACCTTCCTCAGATACCTCATCTCCACTGCCTGCAACTTCTTCATATGCCTCTTCTGCAATGTCCATGTCTCGCTGCCATAGAGTAGTGTGGGCATTACAATAGCATTATATACCCTTAATTTAGTGGTCTTGCTCAATTCCCTACGATCCACAACCTCCTAAGTGCCCCAATGGTTCTCCCTGTCGCCCCGATTCTACTTTCAATTTCATCTTCACATGTCCCTTCCTCATTGAACAGAGCACCCAGATACTTCATCACTTTCACCTCCTCAACCATTTCACCCTTCACGGACACATTACATGAGCCTCCTCCTCTCTTCACCACCAATGCCTTTGTCTTTCCCCAGTTCACCTTCATACTCCACTTTGCCATCACCTCATCCAAGATGTTGAGGTTATTCTCCACATCCTCCTCTCTCTCAGCTACTAGTATTAGGTCATCCGCTTGAAGGCTTAAAGCACTTTATTATAGATACTCACTAGCTGTTGCTAATATAATTGTGTGTTATACAGCAGTTGTGCTAAGCTTACTGTTGGCGGTAAGTAGCTACACACGTACATATACCCTTTGTTCTTGGATACACAATATGATGTAATTCTAATGCCTACGTACATACGTACGTTCGTAGGTCCACAGGATGACCTCTAGCACTGGGCATTCACATTCTTTGATTGAATTGCAATTCCTGTCTGCCCACAACATGTTAGCATACGTATGTACAGACAAAACCAACTGGATTTTTGGATAACCACTTACTCCACTTTTAGCTAACCTATGTCGTATGGTGAATGTGCAACAGGTGTCCCTTTCTGAGTTCAAAAGCCAAAACTAACATTCTGTCTCAACGCCACTATTTGCTTCACTTCTATATCACTTTTATACACAAGACATCTGTGTAATATTTAACTTCCCTATGTATGGTTGTGCAATCTGCATACAATGTTTTATATACGTGTGTGTGCGCGCGCGTGTGTGTGTGTGTGTGTCTGTGTTTGTCTGTGTGTGTGTGTGTGTGTGTGTGTCTGTGTTTGTCTGTGTCTGTGTGTGTGTGTGTGTGTGTGTCTGTGTTTGTCTGTGTGTGTGTGTGTGTGTGTGTGTGTGTGTGTGTGTGTGTGTGTGTGTGTGTGTGTGTGTGTGTGTGTGTGTGTGTGTGTGTGTGTGTGTGTGTGTGTGTGTGTGTGTGTGTGTGTGTGTGTACGTATATGCACCCTACTGTACATAGGTGTATGCATGTACGCACTTCCTTGTAGTCTGACACATCACACAATGTGATGTGTACAGCTGCCCAGCTTTTGGTCCAAGTCAAACTGTGTCTCGCCTCTTCTCTTAAAGCAGATTCCCTATTTGGACACACTCTCCTAACCAACAAAATCGTTCCAGAGCAACACACGTAGCAATAATAAACAAAATGATGCAGGACGTTTCGACCCAAAGGTCTTTGTCAACCACAGAGTACAGGGCTACGTGTGTTGTTCTTGGATGATTTTGCTGTTCGTTTAGAACGTAGCATGAGCCTCTACCAGTTTATGGTCCTAACCAGTGCTTATACGTAGTATGTACGTATATACGTACGTAGGTGGCTTGCATGTGAGTGTGATTTGTAACCTGAACACCTCCTCACCTCTAGCTGCTGCATGTTCACACTACGCAGATTCTGGAATGGCTGCTATGGATTTTTCGATGAATTACAATGTGTTAGTCTCTGTCTAGCGTTACACCAATCAAATTGTCGCTACATGCAGGAATGTTTCCCCTAGTGTCACTGTACTAAGGTCGTGAGAAGTTATGAACTGCTATTTAGAGCTCCGAGTGTGACGTGGTCCTGTGTAATGGTGTTCACAAGCAGATACCCATTCACATGCATGACTGCATACACAGTGCAGTCTCCCATGGCAACTAGTCCCAGTATGGTAGCCCTTCAGTATCAAGTGCAGTTTGGTATGTTGTGCCAACTGCTGTGGTAAGGCTCAGGAATGTGTTGTTACTTATGACATTGGCATTGACCATTTGTCCTGAACAGGATATATAGACTGCATGCAAGAAGATAGCAATGCATGCTTCTCCTCGTTACCAGGGAGGCCAGGAAATGACTGAGGGTGGAGTTATCCACCTATGGGAGGTGTGTGTGTGAGTGTGTAGTCTGTGTAGGAAGACAGGAAGTGCAGGAGATGAGGTCACATGACTAAAACAGGGGGGGGGGGGGGGGGGAGGGGGAAGTACAAAGGTGTTTGATAGTGGTGTTGTTTCCTTAGGCAGGTTAGGAGTCTGCAGCTTGTCATGGTTTTTCAGGTTAGAGGAAGAGCTCCTGTCAAGGAAGAGTGGGTGGGTGGCAGGTGATTTGAGAGGACAGGAATGAGGATGACAGAATTGGTGCAAGTCAACTTTATCTTAGGAAACTAGGTTGTTTTTGACACCTTGTCCGTGGCACAATCCACTTTGCAAACAGTCACAGTATTGCAATGGAACACTCAATTAACACACAAAATCACTCCACGTTTGCGCTGCTTTGCTTGCCCGAGCAGTTTGTTGCAAAGTGTAGATCAACAGGGACACAAAATCATGATTCTGCATGCCCTTAGTGAATGCATATTGATGTGAAAGCATGTCTTGGTGTATGTGGACCAGCAAGTCCATCGTTGTAGCTGACAGTGATAGTTGTTGATCACTGGACATCCATTTTATCACGGATGACAACCATCCACTGAGCTGTTGACCCTGGCCGCAACCACTTGCCTTCCCTCGTATTGCATGTGTACACACTAGAGATGGGTGCACTGCAATGTTGCAAACCCTGAAAGCTAGTGCTATGAGAGGCTTTTACACGCCATGCAGTAGTAGGCTCACGGGCGACCTGCATGTTCAAATGGGACCCACACGCACTATAGCTGCGTAGCCTGCTTGGGATGCATCCTGCTCTGCTCAACTCTCTCTGCATGCAGGCGTGGTGCATTCTAAGCCACACCTGTGTAATTTCACACATGTGAGCAGAAATTGTCCGATTTGACCTTTCAACTGACCTTGGGAAACTACCTATCTACACCCTGAAATCTCACCTGATCCTTTGCAGACTACCTTTCCGAATTGATGTGGTGCATATTTGCCATTATGTAGCTTCTGGTTTTCTCTCAATGTATGATGGTTGTTTTCAGTGTCTTTGATGTTCTTTGATTAAGAAGCTTTGATCTGCTAGCAGGAAAGCTTGCAGCGTTGGTCTTCACTGCTCCACAGTGCACCTCCTGGGTAACGTAACGCTGACCAATGACAGTACCTCATGAAATGCGGCGTGGCGTAGCTGTAGGACCTTACATAAAGTGCTTCCTCACTGCGGGTCGTCCACCCTATACACACACAGGCAAGCACTGTTCACTTAGTGACAACAATTGGAGCTTATTAAGCACCCGCACGTTATCAGTGCCGGTAATATGCAGCAAGTTTATTTTTAGCTTAGGTCATATTGTGCTGAGATATAATACATGCGTATAATTTATGGTGTTTTTAGCAGTGAGGATCAAAATGGCCGACCATCAAGACCAAGGCAATGACGGTAAGTGGCTTGCGGCAACAATATACTGGAGACATACAAGCAGTTTTAATTTTATGACAAATGCCCATAACCCTGTATGACACTCACCAAAGGTGTGCACAACCACTCCATCGGAATCTAGCATCGATATGCATGTATATACTGTTGTTAATGCACCTACAGTTATAACATCACTATTATATACATACATATGCATGTATATACTGTTGTTAATGCACCTACAGTACGACATCACTATTACCCTCTCTTTTGACCAGGGATCTCTCCCAATCACGTGAACTTAAATCCTACATATGTTCAAGGCCATCCTCAGCGTACGTATGTACACACCTGCAAGTACAGTCATTGTGCTCTGTCTGTGCACATATCCACTACATGCTCATTTGGCTACTTTGAGACGAGGAAGTTGCTGATGTATCCAAAACAATGCATGTGTTGTAGGTGTGATCCCTGAGTAAAGACAATATGTCATTATTGAAAACATACTGTAATGTATTGTATAAACGTACGTACGTATGTATGTACCTATATCTGTAGTTATACCACTGGCAACTCAAGCTAGTTGCATGTGTGCATCGCAAATGCATGAACATCTCTGCTCTTCAGGAGTGAGGTTCATCACACATGCATTGCAGACGTGCTCAAAGCCCACTGAACATACCCCACTGCCACCACTCACTGCCACACCCACTGCCACACCCACTGCCACGCCTACTTCTCCCGAGTGCTAAGGGCTGGCCCCCTAAGCTAGCTGACCATTGGTGAGTGGTGGACAGCTTCCTTTCCATAAATGAAGCATTATCCGTGTGGGGGCGGGGATAACCCTGAAGTGTATCCTGTTACTGCACTGCAGTTCCTCACCACCATTGAAGATGTCATCAGTGAGGGCAAGCAGGGATACCACCAAAGTGTTTTCCTTTAGTTCTTGGTCATGGGAGCTATTTCATCTGAGCAATCTTGTTGGGCTGGCCTGTGGTTGCTAGGCTAGCTAGAAGAATGACATCATGCACATTGTGGTGGACACTGGAAGCACAAGCAGTGTAGTGTAAGTTGCATGTCTATGTCTCATGACTGCATGTATGCACGTACCTATACTCCAGCAATGTACTTAATTCAGCTGTGTAGTGTACTGTAGGTGTGTAAAGGTCAAAATGGTACTAGGTGTGTAGAGTGTGTAGAGTCTAGGTCACTGATGAGCCTTCTTCATGTGGAATACGTGTAATAACTCATACATGCATAAAATACATTGTGCACACCATGACACTGTCGGAATGTCATATCATGACACTGTCATCTTGTCATGTCCTGCCACTGTCACGTGCACCATTCCATCATTTTGTCAACTCTCTTCAGCATGTGTACACAGGTATTCAATGGAGTGTTAGGGAGACAGTGCTGCAGGATGTGGAGAAATCAGGGCTTGTCTGGTGTAAGGAGTCAATGTTCAGACCACTGGCCGGACACCTACATATATACGTATATATCTAAATAGTTCTGTTAAAGGCAGCTGCCTGACGGATGTTTTCATCATTCTGAGAACAGAGAACCCACAGGGGGTATCTTGGGCCTGACCAATTACGTATTTTGCATCATTGAAGTGAGGGCTTCTCAGCTGGCTCAGGCATCAGGTATTAGAGACTTACCCCTTTCTCCTCGCATCATTGTCGGAACTCAGCAATGCAACCTTGTATGTACATCACAGGTGTGCATACATGATGATCGGACATGATCTGACTTCTCCACAATGTAGTGTCATTTCTATGGCTCTGCAGACAGGGGACTTGTGTTTCAAATACCTCTTCTGTATATAGCATGCATAATGGGGTAGTGATTTATTGTTCTTATTTGATGATGATGCAACCACTCATGTAGTGTGCATAGCAGAGAAACTTAATTAAAGCAATCCTTTCAAGTGATGTGTATGACCTGGGTGGGAGGCTGGTCAAACCGCATGCACACTAAGCGTCTGTAATACTGTGCATGCTAACAGTTTTGAACTCAACAGGGTAGGCTTCATTATAATAATAATTATCTCTGTATTGATAATTATATAGCAGATGATATAGCATTCAACCTTTCATATATACATTGCACTGCCAACACAGCTCCATTCAAGATCTGCTGGACACAAAGCCAATGTTACTGTTCGTATACAGTATACGAGATTTGCTCACACACATACATTATATGGGCTATATTTGTATTGGAATTGGATCACAATTTGAATCAGCTCTTTCCATCACATTGTCTGTGTGCTTGCTATAATACGTAGATAACATTGTAGGTAAAAACATTGCTGAGATAGGCCCTATTTATACTTACTGTGTAAATGGCATGTTTTGTTATTGCTCAAATGACTTGTTTCACTCTACACCAGAACACACCGCTGTGACAATACTGCAGCCACATTGTGCCACAATTAGTTCTCGGATAGCTATGTCAACTAATATCAAGCCATGGCTATTTCTCATGCCTTCACATTCAAGGTGTTGTTCACACCTGCTCATTTTACCTGTATTCTCTCCTAATTTGCTGTGAAGGCATCCAAGGTATGTGTACACTCTGACACTACTGTGGCCACCTTTGTGTTGATGGAATGATTGCTATGAGTCATGAATGGGATGCTTGGGGCAAGTCTGTGATAACACAAGCCGCCCTGTCTAACTGTGGACATGCTGGAGGTGGGTTTATGGCTCTTCCCCTTCCAGAATTGTGTACGCATGTATGTATGTATGTGTGGCTGTGTGCAAGCATGTAGCTACCTTGGTAGGGGTGACCCACTTGCGATATGCAGTTAAGGAGTGTGTGAAGTGGTGAGCTATAGGATGCGGCAGCACAAACGTATCACTGTGTATTTCATCATTCTTAGAGATCTTCACCAGCAGCATCCTAATGGACAAGGTGTAAAGGAAAGAAATTGTGTGTATATGTGACAGAGAGAGAGAAGATATGCCTGTATCACTGTGCATTCCACTGCAGGTTACTGAAGTATATTAACTACTCCATGAGGTGTGGTGTAGGCAAGAGAGCATGCAAAAGTCGGCTCTCTGTCCTTCAACATCCCCCAGACACTTTGCCTCCAAAGTGCCTTGTATATGTGCGCTGAGAGCTCATTTGTTGCAGGAAGTTAAGGGAGGTGGCTTCTCTACACTGGTAGCGTGCTACTGCGGTTGAGAGGATCTGGAGTAACACACTCCACTAGCTGTCAGTATAACATTGTGGGAGGAAGTAATTAATATGCAAAGTGCTTTTGCAGCAGAACAATAGTACATACATGCAGGAGTGTACATGGACATGGGTCTTGAGGTTGCTTGTTGGCCAGCCTGCAGAGAGTGTGCGTGTGTGTGTTTGTGCGCGCGTGCAGGTTGCATTGCTAGCTGTTTATGCCGCAAGTCTCTATGAATATGATTAAGCTTGTGTGGTCTCTACCTTTTTATCAAAATAGATGTCCATGTTTGGTCATTGTAAACAGAGGGAACGTCAACCGGAAGTAATTACACCCACTCCTTGCATTCGGATAAAAACGGTCGTGCTGGTGCGGGATGGGATAGTTGGTTAAAAGCAGCAAGAAGTGCTTGGTCATGAGATTGGGACCTGCGACACTAGGGGCAACTAAACAGGCTTCCTTTGAAGTGAGTTTATGCGCACGAGCTTACTGCGAAGGTGGTGCGGCCTTCAATCTGCATGGAGTAAAGGTGTATGGTTGGAAGTGGCGAGGTTTTGGCGCCCGCTGCTTGTACAGCCCCTCGATGGAAGTGCTAGAGGAATGCGATGCACACTAAAGCAGCGTCGCTCTAGTCCTTACGGTGCCACGCGACGCAAAGCGTTTGTTCTGTACACATAGTACGCGGCAGATGGTAAGCGGCGTACCATGCGGATGAATTCCGAGGACGATGCAGTGTTCAGCTCCAGTGTTCAGGGTCTCGTCTTGGACGTCGACATTACGAGAGTGCTACTGCAGCTTAGCTGCCCTCTGTACCAGCTAACCTGTCCACTGCATTAGAGGGGGTGGGGTGAACCAGCCAAGTGCCAGGACTTCACTGCAGAGCAAATTCATAGCCACATACGTAGCTATATGCAGTATGTTTATTGCGCAGAGCATCATATTCGATCTTTTGGCCAGTTTTGTTTGACACTCCCTCATGTCGCTGTGGGGTATGTGCCTGACCCTAGGTGCGGGCTGTGTTGTGTGTGTATCACGTCGCCCCGTCCGCCAGACAAGTAGAGCAAGTTCCCTGATTATGGGCCGGGGAAGTCCGCTTTGCAGGGAGAGGTGTCATTGCATGAATGGACCACTACACCATGCAAAGTGTTCCACAGCATGGAGGTTCCTAGTTCCTAGTGACAAGGTTCCACTATAGTGTATGAGTGTGGTGTTTAGTTAACTCAAGTAGGGACAGAGACAATGCAAGTTGCAGTATATACGCATATGTCTCCAACTTAATACATCTAGCTGTATCTCTCACGTTGGCAAAGGCATTTAGTGTATTTCAAGCTGCCATCTGATATGTACCGGATGTGTACGTATGCACTAACATGCACACACACGCACACACACGCACACAAACGAGCCTAAGTATGTGATCAGTTCCTGTCTCTGTTTTATCGCCTTATATATATTGCTGGTTGTTGATGCACAAACATGTTTCAAGTTACTATAATTATATTGTTACGCAGAACGTATCTTGTATTACCTCAGTTATGTAATGTGGCATCAATGAAAGGACATTCATAGGTTAACTCCTCCTCCATTATAACACATTTATGCAATTTGCACTGGGGCTGTATTCATTATATTCATAGTTACTCGTGAATATGGTTACTATTGTGTGTTTCCTACATGTAGGTATGACAGATTCTACTTTGTCAACCAGTCAAAAGTAATAGATTATGTCGTTTTATGCAGCTTGTGTTTGGGTACTTACAGGTCACTAGGCCTTTTCCTTTTGAACTGTAGCCCTGTAAGGTGCTTTTCTGTAGTGGGAAACACTCAACTGGCCTCTCAGGGAGGGTGCATGCTCACACACTGCAATATGTAGCTAGATAAAGTAGAGTTCTACAATTCTTAGAACTGTTGCATATTTAACTTCCTCTATTTGAATGGGTTCCCCTGGTCATGCTGGATTAGATGAGAGCTAAGCTTAGCTTCAGGTGTAGTGGTTGCCACTTCTGATGCACCAATAAAGTAGTCAATGCTATTTCTGCACAGTGATCCCACTGCATGCTCTGTGGTTGTGAAGGCCCAGTGTACATTGTCGCAAAAGTGTAGATAGAATGTTGCCTGCAACAGTTACAGTAAGCAGTTAAAGCAGAGATCACGCTATTAGACTAGCTGACATTTTTGGCTGCTTCTTGGTACTGATTTACTTGATCAACTTATACTTTGCCTCTTAGTCTTCGGATCTCTTGCAACTCTGAAAAGACCATGTAACATTCATAGGACAGTCATGTGACTATATGGCTGTCATATGAATATCCTTGGATCAAACTTTCAGGTCAATTATGCTAAGTTTGGTAAAAAAGTGGGCTGTTGCGTCTTGACTGCCTGAAGTGTAAATGAAATTGATGGATCATGATGGGCTCACAGCCGAGCCCAATTGCATGGCATCTATACGTATATGTGGCCTGGCATTGCAGAGGGAATCCTCACATTAAAATATGTCTATGCATGCACACACACGGAAGGGCATTTATTTGATGGTGCATGCATAAATAGTGTGCATTTCTTACAGTCTGTGTAAGCATCTCTTCTTTCCTCTGCTCGATCCCCTCCCTTCCCCTCACCTCCGCTAGCAGCCTTTATTCAGTGAGAACGACGAAATGATGCCGTCACAACAAGGTGAGCATTGCACATCCACAGTCGATCCCTCCATCATAGTGGCTAACAATGCATGTGATTGGCATAACGCTCTGCAAGGTGCAGATTAGCTAGTTGAACCTTGTCAAACCTGGAAACAAATTTGCATGGATGTGAATGTAATTACTCCAGATTGCTATGCTTTGATTAGCTGCGATAGCCCTATGTCTCTTGTGGCTTGCTACGCTCACTCATGCTCTAACTGCAAGACAAACTTAATAAGAGTCAAACGTACTCAAAGTGTGACCAATGTTTTTCACTCTATCAGGAATTAGCGTGTCGGGTTTCCCCCACATGTGTTCTTTGTATAGCAGATATGGAAAAAGGACAATAAGTGAACTATGAATTGTGTTCTTCTGTTGCTCATCAAAGCCTGTGGTTACGAAGACACCTATTGAATCATTGCACACTTATCATTTCATTGGTTGGACGTAATAATTGCAACTCTATTGGACAGATTACAAATCCTGCTACTATTTATAGCTAGTAACACCTGATTGCATCACTTGTCTCCTACAGGCCTGCCTACTGCAATGTCCTTCTTGGGAGCAGCAACATCCGCCCAGAGTATTGCACATCCTGCAATGGTGAGGACCACCGAGGGGTGCTAACGGGTTTGTGTTGTGGGCTATGCGTGCGTACGGTGGAGAGTGTGAATTGTTGAGCTGTCAAGCAAGAGAGATTTGGTTATCTTAAGATTGACTTGGGAGGAGGCTTGTTATGCACCAGCAGGTTTGATAATTATTTACTGCTCTCACGGCATGAAGGGTTGAGTTTGATAGAAGGCACTAACGCTTCTCTCCCTTGACTGCATCAGTACGCTTCAGCATGGTATGCAAGGAGTGTATGTGGTTAGGGATTCCTCGTCACCCTCAAACCTGAGACGGGTTTGGCACATGCTACCATTTGTTGCAGTGCATATTGTTTGCTGCTTGTTACAATGTCAACAATGCAATATGGTATGGGACACCTTCTGCACTGTCTTGAGTTTAGCATGGAACACCTCCAGTGAATGTCTTGTTTGTAGTGCATTGGATGCTTTCGTACCATCATGTCATGATTTCTCTTATCTTGATGGCGCAATACACGATGCACATTGCACAATCACAAGATGTAATCATGTGTGCTAGTTAGAGAGCCATTATATGACCGCTATTATAACACAAATTACGTGTCAGATATTGAGAGCCTTAGTATACGTACATAGCCCCAGTGAAGTAGGGTTAGGGTTAGGGGTTAGTGAGCAGTAGTACAATACATACATACATAGCCCCAGTGAGTAGGGTTAGGGCTAGGGGTTAGTGAGCAGTAGTACAATACATACATACATAGCCCCAGTGAGTAGGGTTAGGGCTAGGGGTTAGTGAGCAGTAGTACAATACATACATACATAGCCCCAGTGAGTAGGGTTAGGGTTAGGGGTTAGTGAGCAGTAGTAGTAGTCAACTTTACAGGCAAGACTGGCTGGCATCAAACTGTTAGATCGCAAAGATTTAGGTAGCCTCCTCAAGACAGAGCCTGCATCTTCAGCCTGCATGCACTACTCATAAGCAAGCATGTCTGTTTGAATTCGCCCTACTGCTCTGCGCCCTAGTCACACCTCACAGTAAAGGTCGAGTGACACGGTGGCATTGCTGCTTCAACATTGGCAACATCACTGTGGTTTCTCTTCCTTGTGTCACTGTGTTTAAGATGACAAGCATACCCTTATAGCTCTCCATTACCATATCCCTTCTTTGAGTGGATTTAGCTAGACCACACCTGCCTGTGTGGCTTCATAGGCTAATAAACAGGATCTGAGCAGCGGCTAACAAGGTACTTCCTATGACCTGAAACTGTACAAGTACCTCATGTGTGCTTCAAAGCAGCATCACTGACTACTGACAGGCTGATGAATGCAACTGAACTGAAATAGCCTTGGTACAACAGAAAAGTGGGATGTTAATGAGATTTAGAAATATCAGAAAGCATGCATTTACCATATTAACGGGATCTATAATTTTATTGTATTAGATGCCTTGTGTAGATACAACACACTGTAAAGGTGCCAGTGTAGACTGTGGTGTCCGTCCACCTACTCCTCACAGGCAGCTAATATCCTTGCTGGAGGTCAAGTTGTCATGCCAACAGGGGACTTGGAAATAGCAACCGACTTGAGCCGACCTGGTCGTCCATTCAGCTGCCAGTACTCTCTGACTGAGGAGCATGCAAACAGAAGTCTCTCCGTGGAAAGCCACCCTTCCCCGAAGGGTGAGTCAGATCTCCTAGGTGGCATGGTGCTGCAGGGGTGTACAAGGTCATGTCAGTGTCTTCTCATCTTTCTCTATGCCTCTCTGTCCGCCCCACTGTGTGTATGTGTGTCCAGTGCTGAAAGATATGTTCATTTACTTATAATGTTTGTTACACTAGAGTGAATTTTCAATGCTACTGTATATGTAAGTATGAGTAAAGTGGGAAAGTATGGATTGGAGTTATGCAATTAAGTGTACACATGTTTAGACTATATCTGGACCTAAGGAACACTCATGTTTGCCTGTAGGGTTGTCACGACATTCCTCTGGTGGATCAACAGCAGGAGAGGCACAGGCAATGCATACCTTCCAGGTGAGAGGTCACCCCTCTTAGCCACTGTGTCCTAGCCATCCACTGCGTAATGCAATTATGGTTTGTATTTGGGTTTGCGGTTGCATACCAGGAATGTAAAGCATGAGAAGCATTTCCTCTTCCTGACGTCAGCAATACCCTAGTGTACACAAGCATCAGATTCTTCCAGCACATGCTGACCTGAACTGAGATTGAGTTGCCTCAGGACACCTTACATGTACATACGTAGCTAGCAGGCAGTGGGCAGATGCAGATACCTTACAGTTGAGTTCAAGTTGCTTGTCCCATGAACAAAAACCGGGAAGTCCAGCTAGCCAGTGATACATGAGACATCAAAACATCACCAAGTACAGTGAATGTAGCAGGTCATTGTGGATTTTCGCTTACATTCATTGGACAAGCAATCTGAAATTTTCTGTATATGTAGCATGGTGCAAATGGTGGTTCATGCTAAGAAGCTGATGTGCCATGAAAGAAGCACCTCATGTAGCAGACAATTCAGTAGTTGGAGCAATGTACCTCTCTGCAATGTTAACTTGCCTGCTGCATTTATGATCATTGTGCTGCCAATGATGCCTTGAGTCAAACTTAAACATGCTCCGCCTGTTTACAAGGGAAGCAGGCGGTGAATACGTAGCCTGCTAGCTGCCCTACAGATCTCAAGTGTGTAGTGTTGGCTGCAGCATAATTATACCTAGTAGTGGATCTGCTGATGAGCCCATACAAATCACACAGTGTGTGGTTTCCATGGTTGCAAATTGGCTTAGTTATGTTTCACTTTGAATCATTGTGACTGCTCCTGCAGGGTCAATCCGATTGCACTCAGGAATGTTTAAAGCCACACACACACACACACAGGCACACGCACACAGGCACATGCACACACACACACACACACACACACACACACACACACACACACACACACACACACACACACACACACACACACACGTGTGTGTGCATGCACATGGCACACACACACAGGCATGTGCACACACATGCACCCAACACACACACGCACAGTAATGACCTCAGAGAGGGTATCACTCTAATCACATTGGGAATGGGGAAATAAAAACTGATAGAAAATTGATGAAAGTACTGAATTTCGTTGAACCCTTAAGGTACACCCTACTACATTCCCAATTAGGCTACCCTTTCAGTTCAGAGGAGTGCTGGGTCTTTCTACCTCTGCTAGTAGGGTCTTGCCTTCTTAGTGGTGGGTACTGCACTTGTATGACCATTTTCTCACGTATATGGTGGTGAGGAGTGCACGTGTTTCCCATGCATTCCTTTGGGTGTGTGTGGGGCTGAGGGAGACACAAAGCTGGCACAGCCATAGATGTGCCCACCACTGAAAAGAAGGGTGTGACAGTAAGGACAAAAATGGGGTGCCAATTCTTGATGTTTTGGAAGATATTTACCATAGTGACAGCCAAGTATGGTGACTGTAGTCATAGATGTAGTCATGTATGTATATAGACATGAATGACTCGCTGTGTACGTGTGCACATTTGAAAACAATGTGAAACTTTTCTGTCTGTTTTCTTGCCTCAGATGCCTGGGTACAATGCGCCTGGAGTCATTCTGCCTCCTCCTGACTCAGACCTCTCACTGGGTCACATGAGATCACTGGGCCCATCCTACCACCAAGTGTATGATGGAGGTGCGTGTGTGTGCGTGTGTATGTCCGTATAACTAGGTCCTGGCACACAACTGCTGGCCATAGGCTCACTTATCCATGGCAGCTGTACGTATATTCATAAAATGGATGCTGAACCACTTTGCTATACCCAACGAAACTCCACACAATGTGCTTACATGGGAAAGGTAGGAATTCTACAGTGGAGCATAGTAGTGTAGGATGTGGGGCTGCTCTTAGGACACATGTTGCAGGAGGTCCCCTTTCTTGTAAGCCGTTGAGTACATTATAACCCTGCTGGCTTCTGCACATATAAGGGAGCGCCAAGGGCGCTAAATAACTCAAATATAAAACCTAGCCTAGCACCAATACTAAACCGCACGTCCATACTGTGTAACAAGATTCATAGTTAAATTCACTGTACAGGCCTGCCCAGCCTGACTGCTGCAGGCTGCAACCTCTTATGCAGTTTGCGCAGGTGGGCGCTTTATGGGCTTCAGCTAATTGTATTCACGACTGGTATTTCATTTTAACTACATTCATAGCCCTGTTTACTAGTTGTCCTGTGAAAACTGTCAAAGCAGGTGAAAGTTGGGATATACATCAAGTGGTGGAGTTGCTATGAATATCGTTGACTCTGCTCTTGCTATTACAGGAGATGAGCAGCTGTTGGCTTGGCTTCCTGGCAAGAGCTCCTTCTAACTTTATTCATAGCTTCTTGTTCTTTATGGTTTGAGCAGGTTGGGTGGCCCTGATCTTGTTACCAAGGCAACCATGGTTGCCAGTAGCAAAGTTGTACAGGATTATATAAGTGTTGAATTTGCATGAGTATGCAATGAAGCAGCAGGTGTGTGTATAATTGGTGCAGCTGGTGTCTCTTGTACACCCTACTCTCAATATGCATGGAGTGTTGGGAGTTTATTCCCAACTGCACCTGTACTGGCTCATATGTATTGGGAGTGGAACTGCCTGCGTGCAGTCAGACACCAGCTGCAGCTGCATGGCACACCTGGACCTTCAGTTCAGGGTCATGCCTATTCAACACTACTACAGTGTTTCTACTTCAGAAACCACTAGTTTATATGACGTATATACGTATGCCCCAGCATGTTGTACCACTTAAGCTACGTACATAGGATTGCCACTCCATCGTTTCGCCCTTCTCCCCACCCTTGCTATAGAAATGGATCCCATGCTGCCACTCCCCCCTCCAGGGCCCGGACCCTACCTGCCCGCCTACCCCACCCCTCTGCCCATTGCTACGGTGGGGTACCCTATGGCTGTGCCTGGAAACACCTCAAGGCACCACTGTGGACTGGAGCTAAGCCAGACTCTGGCCACAAGGGAACAGGTGGTGAGTTTTTTGTGAGGCTCCCTTGTTTACGCGGCTAATTAGTTGTCTCCTTTTTACGGCCTTCAATCGATAACCACTCAAGTGAAGATAAGGGGCTACTATCTTAGCTTCAGACAGCCAGCATGTGGCAGGTTAAGTGCTACACTTTATTGCCATATATGGTGTGTGCATTGGTATGGCTGCTTGTGTCTGGAGCCACTTGTATAATGCACCTAACTAATTAATTATGCCTTTTAAAGGCATAACATCGCACCATTGCTCACTATTTGCAATAATATAGTTCAGTATGCGTAGGCATACACTGTCATTGAGAAGACGCCAATCCTCTGTCTTTCTCCCTCCACTTTCCATTCTCTCCCTTCAACCCTCCATCCCCTCCCTACAACTCTCTCTCTTCTCCTGCAAACCTCCATCCTCTCCCTCCAACCTAATCTCCTCCTTCTGTCCCTCCCTTTGACCTCCCTGTCCCCGTCAGTCCTGTGGACCTCTTCACCAGGACGACTTCAGTGGCTCTGCTGCAACCTTCTACTGCCGATCAGCACAGCCAAGTGGGACGGGCAGAGTTGCAAGCCACTCCCCTTTAGAGGACCATAAGGCACACATCCCAGGCTCGTGGAACTCACAGGATGTGTCACATGACCTCCAGCAAAGAAGGCCATTGGTGGGTTGAATGCACGGACATGCACATTTAGTGCTTTACAGTGTAGGACTATGTACGTATATATATAGCCTCCTTGACAACAAGGGGCGATGCTATCCTATTGCTACTGTGAAGTGCCTGTCAGGTCATGCACAGGGTGAACAGTGGTGATGTGTTCCAATTGTAAGCTAACAAGATGTGTTACTGAATTCTCTTTCTCCTCGATCCTCTCTTCCTCCTTGCTCTGCTTCCCTTCCTCCCTCCTCCTCCTCTCCCCTCCTCCTCCTCACTCCTCCTCCTCCTCCCTCCTCCTCCTTCTCCTCCTCCTCCTCCCTCCTCCTCCCTCCTCACTTCTCTGACCCACTGCAGGAAGAAGACTGTCAGTGCGGGTCCTGCCTCCCTGTCATCCCCATGACCAGTGGCATAAGCACCAACAGCACTCTAGGAAGCAACACTGGGGAGTTTCCCGCCGGGTTGATGAGCACTGCCTGCAGTGACACAGTCAAGCAGGAGCCCATCTATAACTGTGAGTGCACCTCCTCCTCTCGCCATATTTCCTTTACCCACTCCTCCTCTAGCCATACCTCTCGCTACACCTCCTCTAGCCACACCTCCTCTAGCCACACCTCTAGCCACTCCTCCTCTAGCCACACCTCCTCTAGCCACACCTCTAGCCACTCCTCCTCTAGCCACACCTCCTCTAGCCACACCTCTAGCCACACCTCTAGCCACACCTCCTCTAGCCACACCTCTAGCCACACCTCCTCTAGCCACACCTCTACCCACACCTCCTCTAGCCACACCTCCTCTAGCCACACCTCCTCTAGCTACACCTCCTCTAGCCACACCTCCTCACAACTGTTCACTCCTGCCTGAGTACTTTGTGACGGGGGTGATGGTTGTGTGATGTATGTGATGTGTGATGTGGGACCTGACAGACACATGTACGTATGTGCAATATCGCTTTGGTTATACGATCACCATACACCTACATCTAGCCTCGTTCCAAGGTCCTATCCTTCAGGTTACCGCTATTGGGCAACTTGTGATTATTCCACAATCGCATAACTGCTTGTAACTATTGCACAATCACTACTACTTTACCATCATTACTATTGTGTAAAAGCTTATTACTATTGCACAATCACTACTCCCTACTGCAGCGGAGGCTCCAATACTGTCACATGACACTGTGGAGTCAGCTACTGTGGCAGACGCTGGAGCCTTGGGAGAGTCCCTGGAGAGCCACGGTGGGTCACCAGAGGAGAAGGGGAAAAGGAGAGACAGTGTACGACGGAAGACAAGTGATGGGGACAGGGCTAAGAGGGAAACAGAGAGGAGAAGTGCCAACAATGCCAGGGAAAGGTGTGTGTGTGTGTGTGTGTGTGTGTGTGTGTTCATGTGTGTTTGGGTGTGTGCATGAGT
>OX465036.1:322841-332841 GCA_949841015.1 Aplysina aerophoba | reverse complement strand
AGTGGGTGAGCCTGCTAGCTGTCGGCATGGCAACAGCAGTACCATGGTGCACTACAGCTCACTGTCCATGTGCGTGGTGTTGAGAATTGCTTTTCTTCTCTCGGTGCTTTTGTGTGTGCTCTGTCTGGGCCCTAGGTATTGACCATCGATCCAAAGTCATTAATGTGGATGGCTTTCCGATCAAATTAAAGATATGGTGAGATGTTTGATAGGCATTGCTGTGTGGGCGTAAGTGTAGGCATTGTGCAGCCCCTAGAGTCTCGGACAGTAGACATCAAAGTGTTTAATCTGTAGATCTCAACTGGTTTGAACTGGCCCAGTTGGATGATCTGTCTACAGCTATCAGCTATCCATTTAAGCATGCATGACTTCCAATAACTCCCTATCTTCATAATATTATGGTGAGATGTTGGCATTGTATACAAGTCCAGTTAGGCATTGTGTTGCTTACAGATGCCTGAGTGAGCAAGGGCCACAGACTCCTGTCTGCTAGCTTGTGCATTCTAGCCTCAAATTTCCAACTGGGTCCAACATTTTGGTAGCTCCAATTGTGTTTATTAATTCATCATTCATCTTAATTAATGGAGGCTAGATAGTGGGCCAATGTCACATTTATGGTATCATATTGGTTATTCCTTAGGGACACTGCAGGCCAGGAGAGATTTGAGACCATCACAGCGCAGTACCTGCGAGGAGCTGAGGGCATTGTCCTGGTGTTTGACTTAACAAAATCGGATTCAGTGGGAAAGGCCCAGTTTTGGCTTGACAGTATTAACGAGGTACAGGTGTATGTACGTATGTATGTTAGAGCAAATGGCAAAATGTAGATCTTGTGAATTACGCACTTTTTGCACTGTAGCTATAGAATCACTGCAAGCACTCACTAGGGCTTGATAGAGACTAGATGGCTGTTGCACGGCCAGGGTGAGGCTCATCAGTGTAGGTATGTGTCAACAGTTCCACCCGCTGCCTCCACGTCTGCCGCCCAGTGTGGACTGTTCTGTGTGATGAGCTGTACAGGGCTGTAACTAATACATACGTACATGTTATTGTACAGGGATGTAACTAATACATACGTACATGTTATTGTACAGGGATGTAACTAATACATACGTACATGTTATTGTACAGGGATGTAACTAATACATACGTACATGTTATTGTACAGTGCATGTGAGGAGTTCAAGAGTGGACTTGTGTGGTACAAATTTACTGTTGAAACTTGTTAGCCTGACTGGGTTGGATCAATGTGATTTACTGTATGTGCCATCACACCACACACTAGTACAATCATGTGTGCAGCAAGTGACGAAGAATTCATTTTGCTATCACCAGGGTAGCCTGTGACATATAATTACGTACTGTATATTAGAAATAACCAATTTATTAATTGAATAACTGTATTCATTGAGTCAATGAGAAGAGTCACTTGAGCACTTTGCAACAAAAAGGCCTTCAATGAGAGGGTGTTCTGACAGGTCGTTCATCATTGCCTGCACGCGCATACACAGTGTAGGAAGACATGGTGTCCATGGGGTTACTGGCAGTCAAACATTGGAATGGTTGTTCCATGGGTCGTAGCCCGGGTACGTACGTGCATACTGTCCACTGATCATCTGTGGTCAAGGCTGCAGAGGGTCTCGGATGAATGCGGACGGCTTCTGCATCTAAATTGTTGAAGTTGGCGTGTCTTCCTTGCTTCTCTTGCTTGGGCTCCTCTAACCCACCCTGTGCTAGATCCCAGTTCTCTGCTAGACCATAGATGTGTGGGTCAGCCTCCTCTGCACCTCACCTCCCCATCACCCCGCCCCTCTGGTCACCTCACACTGGCATCCTTCCCTAGGGACTATCATCCTGTGGGAGAAGCCAGAAGGACTCTCGCATCATATCATATGTACCCCGTGACACTAAGCCCTACAGATACCTATTTACGTAAGAGCTAAGTTGGAGTGCTCTGAAGCAGCACCTATGTATGGTAAATCCAGTACTGTGCTGCAATCCGGAACTGACACTACAGTAGACCGTGTGTCATTTGACCTCACAGGGCGCCACTGACATGAATTAATTAACCTATGTGGTATGCTTAATTAGTTAAAACAGTGACCTCATTACCGCTAAAATAGGTAAGGTGCTACAACAAAGAAAAGTGGTGCAGTCACAGGGCTTCTATTAGTGTAAAATGTAGAAGAAGGCGTATTATGAACATGATAACTTACTCACAAAGGCCTCTTCAACAATGGGTTCTGTGTAGTGACTGTTAGGATAAACAGGTCAGAGTGTCTTGCAGATCACTGAGTCTCTGTGAACTGCTCCAGCACACCTCACATCAGGCACTGCTCATGTACGCACACAGGATGATGATGTTAGACTCTACCTAGCCACTCAGGTCTCTTCCGAATCGATCTACAGGTGCACACAGACACTTCTATGCGCCCTGGTGTACCACACAACAATCTAATCTCCAGGTCACACCCCAGGTGCCATACTCACACTTGTGCCAAATCCAATACCCCACTGGAGGAATGACTGTAAACGTTCTCAGCAGAAATAGAGGGTTTAGCCTGTCCCTTACCATCTGGATGCAAACACGACTACTGTACGTTCGTACGTACGTACATACGTTCGTACGTTCACAATGCGCGTTCCCCATAGATGTACAAAATTCACAAGTAAACTCTCATAACAATTTAGTCGAAAATACTAGCCAGGTGCGTAAATCAGAAGAGGTCAAACACCGGCTTGTGATAAGGCAACAGGAGCTGTCCACTAGTTCCATCACTGACGAGGTGACTGACTCGATGGACATTATCGACACTGCCGAAGAAGTCTACGCACAGTTCATGGACAACGAGGAAGACGGGTCAACACGAGTATTGTCTTGCGGATTGGGGCTGATTCCAATGGAAGACGCCATGCCTCACCTCTTCTGCTTGGGTATACACGCTCTCTTCCTCATTGACGTATTTGCATTTAATGTATGGCTACTAATTGGCTGGGAGTAAGCTGAGATGGCTGGGGGAGATGATGTCAGAGCTAGCCAAAATAGCTGCCTGTTGTGCCACAGAAATGCTTTTCCTACTTCGCATGAAGAAGGCCTACCAGTTCTTGTGATCTGGTTAACTGGTATAGATTGAACCACAATGGCATCCCTTTTTGCTCACATCTCCCATAACAACAAAACACAAGTCTTGTAGAGATTCATTCCTACAGTACCTGCATGCTTCTGGTAGGAGATTAAAAAGTTAAAGGACAGCTATTCAATTGCCTCACTATTGTCAGTCACATCATGAGATTCTCCCACCACCTCACTTCCCACTCCTATCCAAATCAATTAGCCTCTTGTAGTAGGAACTGAACTTAATGGTTCTATATACTACAATGCTAATAACTATGCTAATATAATGCATATAAAATTATACTAATGAAGTGAGGCTGATGCAAGAACTTAATGGTAGGCTGGAGGAGTGGGAAATGAAGGCAAACTGGCAGAAGACAAGGATAATGAGGATTGGAAGGAAGCAAGATGTGTGCAATGTGGAGGTAAATGGTCAGAAAGTGGAGCAGGTGGAGGTGATGAAGTATCTTGGTGCAATGATTAGCAGTGATGGGAGCATGGATAGCGAGGTGGAGCAAAGAATAGGAATGGCATCAAAGATGATTGGGGCGATTGGAAGAACAGTGCTGGGAAGGAAGGAACTGACAAAGGGTACGAAAGCGCGAGTGGTCAAAGCTGTGGTGATACCCACCTTGACATATGGTTGCGAAGCGTGGACTCTGCAGGCAAGGCACTAGGGGTGAATAGAAGCTATGCAGATGAGGGTGTTAAGGAGGATAGAGGGGGTTTCAAGATTGGATAGAGTGAGGAATGTGGACCTTAGGGGCAGATTGAAGCAGGAGGGAGTGCTGGATACAGTGAAGAAGCGGCAGCAGAACTGGAAACAAAGGGTAGAAGAGATGAGTACCAACAGAGTGACGAAGAAAATCTACGATGGAGAGATTCCAGGAAGGCGCCCCGAGGAAGACCCAGGAAGAAATGGAGCTGTAACTTTGATTAACAGTACACTAAGTAACATGCAGTCTTTTATTAAGAGTTAAGGCATTTATAGATTATAGCTAGTTCTGTCTGTAGCTTGTAACCAGGGCGACCTCCCACATGGGAGACTAAACGCTCATTCACGAGTTTGATTGATTGATTGATTGAAGTGAGGGCTTCTATTTGAGAACTACCCTTTCCCTAAAATTATACTGATGCTATAAAGCCATACATGCACATTTGATGATGATATTAAAATTGCCCTTTGCATTTGGTTCATTGAGAGACTGAGATGAGTGAATTTGTCGTGTCCAATCGCACATCTCACATTTTGCATGTCTTCTAGACCAACCTTTGTATTATGTCTGTCTGTCTGTAAGTCTGTCTGTCCATCCGTTTACTGGTGTACCCATCTCTCTGTTAATATGTCTGTTGATCCATCCATCTGTCTGTCTGTCTGTCTGTCTGTCTGTCTGCTGTGAGTCAGTGTGTCTGTCCTTGTCTGTCTCTTCGGAACAGGAGCTGGGTGAAGAGCTCCCTGTGGTGGTGGTGGTGGGGAACAAGAGTGATCTGATGGCAAAAAGATGTGTTGATTTGGACGTGAAGAACAATAAAGTGGTATGGACTGCAAGTCTTGCATACACACACACACATACGTATACGTGTAGGACACAATGCACACACACACGCGCACACACACACACACACGCACACGTACACACACACACACACTGTGACACACACACACACACACGCACACACACACACACCACAAGATGCACTCTGTCTCCTTGCATGGACGTTGAGCACCACCTTGTTGCCGTGTGCTGTGCAGGAGATGTGCAGTAGACAGTTCTACTACTATGAAACAAGTGCTTTAACAGGAGAAAATGTTGAGGAGGTATGATGGTGGCTTACTCCAGTATGGATTGTGACAGTCACATGACAGTCACATGACTGCTATGATTGCACCACAGTCATATGACAATCATACAATTGGACATGACAATCACATGACAATAACATTACTCCTATTGCACCATACAGTCACATGACAGTCACATGACTGCCATGATTCCACCATGCTCTGTCACATCGCAATCACCTGATGCAGTAACTCCACACCTTCACAGATGTTTACCCGTGTTGGCCAGTTGGTGGCCTACAGGAACGGTCTGTACAATCCACAGAGAAGGGTGAGTGGACAGTGGGTCTGGAGTTGGCCTGTTGCTATAGCAGTAGAGCCATAACTGTATG
This sequence comes from Aplysina aerophoba, assembly GCA_949841015.1. Lineage (NCBI taxonomy): Eukaryota > Metazoa > Porifera > Demospongiae > Verongiida > Aplysinidae > Aplysina > Aplysina aerophoba. The sequence continues at coordinate 327,551 of OX465036.1, read as the reverse complement.
TACATATCACATGAACATTGTTCTTGCAAGGTAGAAGGCTGCTCACACACACACACACACACACACACACACACACACACACACACACACACACACACACACACACACACACACACACACACACACACCTGTCCTGTTGAAAAGCTGCCGTTACGGCCCTGCTTGCCCAAAAGGGCAGCAAGTCTCCTGATACTTAGATTCTTCAGTGGCATTTGACTTCTGGCATACGTACATCTATGGACTGCTAGCCCCCTCTGCTCCTAAACCACCTCTGGCACTGTGAACACTGTGTTGCACCTCGCTGTTCGCACACTGGCTTCTGTCTCTCGTCCAAACATTTGTGTCTCTGCTTGTCACTTTCTCTCCTAAAGCTTCTGCAGCATAGTTCACTAACTACATCTCTCACCACCACTGTGGATGCCTGTGACGTTCTTGCCTCCTACCATTCACCAACCCCACCCGGCACAAGGCTCTCCATCCTGCTCTTGACCTACTTGCCTCGGCATACCACTCATGTTCCGACACTTCCACATTTCTGAAGGTCTTTTCTCACCACATCTCTCCATCTTTTCCGTGGTCCACATCTGGATCGGGGTTGTGGCAGCCAGCTGAACAGCATCTCCTTTGGCAGCCTGTGGTCGGGCATCCTCACTAAGTGGCCAAGCCACTCCAGTCTCCTTTTCTGCCATGCTAATGCACTCTGACCACTGCTGTCTGTTGGAAATGCCTAAGATGGTCCTAATACACCTGTGGTGGAATGTGTTCAGCCGTTTCTCATGTCGTCAAAGTGGGATCCAGCACTCTACTCCATGCAGGAGGACTGAGAGGACACACGCACTGTACACCCTCTTCTTGGTGGCCAGCTTTAGATCCTTGTCAAGGAAGACAGCTTTCCTGAGTGCACCAAAAGCCATTGATGCCTGTGCCACTCTTCTGTTCACATCTGCATCCATCCTCCCAGAGCTTTCGACCAAGGATCCCAGGTATAGAAACTCCTCCACTGCTTCTACCTCCCCTCCCTCCAGCACAATGGGGGCCAGGTCCTCCTCCTCCACCAGTCTGCCTGTCACCATGTGCTTGGTTTTGGGGATGCTGACAGTCAAGCCAAAATCACGGATGGTCTGCTGGTACACCAGTGCTGCCTTGCACTGGTGGTCATACCCGCCCCCTCATCACCTCTCACTTTCTCCAGCCATTTCTCTACAGCCAGGCAGGTGTACAAGTTGAACAAGACTGGTGCCATGCAGCAACCCTGACGTAGGCCATTTTACGCCTGGATCTCCTCTATCATCATCCCCTCCAGACGGACTCTAGCTCTCATGCCATCATGGAAGGATCTGATCAGTTGGATTGTCTGCTCTGGCACGCCAAGCCTCTCCAGTGCCAGCCACATTGCATGACTGGGGACGGAGTCGTAGGCCTTCTTTAGGTCAATGAATGTAAGGAAGGCTTTAGACGGTGCTCCCACGACTTCTCCACAAACTGACGTACAGTGAAGATCATGTCCATACAGCTTCTCCCTGCCCGAAAGCCACACTGTGACTCTGGCAGTTCATCCTCAGCCAGCTTCTGAAGCCTCTCTTGCAGGATCCTTGCTACAACCTTCCCCACCACATCCAACAGTGAGATGCCCCTCCAGTTGTCACAGTTGGAGAGGTCACCTTCCTTGGGGATAGGCACAAGGATGGAATTGCGCCACGCACAAGGGGTACAGCCCCTCTCCCAAGCATCCTTCACCAGGTCCAATAGCTTGTTCACAAACTCCTCCTCACAGCAGGCGGCTTTAACCATTTCTGGCAAAATGCCTGCCTCTCCACCAGCCTACCTGTTCCTCAACTTCCCCACAGTATTCATCACCTCTTCCTCTGATGGCACTTCTTTCTCATCTCACTTCTCGGTCTCTGTCTCACTCTACTTAACTCCTCCACATCAAAGTCACTTTGGATGTTGAGTATTTTACTGAAGTGCCTCCTCCATCTCTCCTGTTTGAGCCTCTGTTGTTGTACAAGAGTTGTCATTCTCGTCCTGCGCTACTGCAGACCTCACTGGCACTAGCCCTCTCCTCCCCCTCTGGATGTCCCTGATGCATCGCCACACCACTTTCCCACGATTCCTCTCTCGGCCTCCGAAGCATTCCATTGGAACCAAGCATCTTTGGCTACCCTCAGTGCGTGTCTAGCTGCCCTGCGAGCATCAGCATACTTCCTCCTACTTGTTTCTCTGCCATCGCTGAGCCACACAGTATGCATCCTGTTCCTCTCTGCAAACAGTGGCTTTGAGTCCACTTCGCTCTCCAATCTGGTCTCCAACCAATCCGGTTGCAGCCTATCTTCATACCCTAACCACTCCTTCACAGCATCACACATCACTGAACTCAAAACATCCCATGTCTCTTCTACACTTTGCCTGTGTCCCGTTTCTCCTTCAGCCCTTTCCTTACACTCTTTAGGAACCTCTCTTTACTGTTACTGTTCCTCTGTCATCTTCACAGTCACCCTGAAGCTTTGCAACATTCCATCTCTTCAACCCTGCTCTGACGCTGGCCCTCCTGAAGGACCTCACACTCTGCCCAACCACTAACTTTGCTCATACCATACTGTGGTGTGTGTTACAGTTTGCCCCTCGCTTCACGCACACATCCAGACATTTCCTCTGGTGTTCCTTCCTCATTATTGCACAGTCTATACAGTGCCACTTGCGTGACTTGGGGTGCTGCCATGTCTGCTTGTAGATTCTCCTCTTTTGAAACCATGTGTTGCACACAGTCACTTCATGTGTGGAGAGAAAAGACAACAAATCTCTGCCAGCCTCATACAGTGCTCCATACCTGTGGGGGCCCCTTTCGTACCACCATTCATCGTCATCCACGGCCCTGAACTCCAGACGTGTGTTAAAGCCACCAAGCATGAAAGACGTAACATTCCCCTGATGGAATGGCTGAGAGAGCATCCTGGAGAAGATCAAAGAACTTGTCCTTTCCTCTCTACTGGCAGCAAACATTGGTGCATAGCAGGTTAATACATGTAGTCGTCCCCTTACCAATCTCCGGTGTAGCCGTGACCAGTCTAGAGCTCCATGCCTTCCACTGGCTACCACCTGCCTTCCAAGCACTCACAGCAGGACCGGACATCACAATGGCTACACCCTCACCCCTTTGTCTACTTCCCCCTTCCTTTGGTACATCCCGCCCTGATGACAATATGACACTCTTCCCAACCTTGTAGATTTTACTCCCAAACCATTTGGTCTCTTGCAGTCCATCTACCACTACACCATACCTATCCAATTCACTTAACACCTGTTCCACCTTTCTTTTGTCAACCACACTCACATCACCGATTGCCCTACGTAGCTGTCTCAATCGAACCCTCTACATCCAACAAAGTCCTAACGTTCCATGAAGCCACATACCACTTCTGACTTGCTCTATGTGCACCTAATGATGGCTCACCCTGAGAGGGGTGCAATGCCTCTGCAGGGGAGCAGTCCTGGCGTGATCCAAGTGGTGCCATCAGGTTGGCACCGTGTGCCTGATACACGAGTATTCAACAACTGCTAAGTCAGCTTTAGCCAGCTAAACCGCAGTGGGAATAGCTGCCCAGGGGTCACCACGTGGAGGTGCTGACTTAAGTAGCTCTTTAAAAAATCGACCCCCCAAACACATTGAACCTTGAACCTTGAACCTTGAATACAGTTGTCAAACTTGACGATGCTGTCCCACTCGTGAGTAGGATGAGTACGGAGAAATAGTCATTAAACTGTTCTGCAGGTGTGTCTTTTCATGTCACCTTGAAATAGAAATGAAAATATGCAGATCACTGATTTCTAGTTTCACTTGTTCTAGGCAGAAGTGCAGAGGCAAGCAAAGATGACTAGTCGTGCAGCTCCTGTGTGTGTGTCGGTTCTACCCCGACTCTCTTGCTTGGTTGTTGCATTCACCGTGTGGTGTCTCTCTCTTCATCCAGGGAGCAACCTTAGCTCACAATATGGGTTTTGACAGAACCTGCAGCAATACTCAGGCCTGCGACGAGGAAGGTTTGTCTGCGTCCCAACGTGGCACGTCCTTCCGGCTCTCCGACAAGCACAAGCCAGCTGAGGAACAGGACAGGTCGTGCAACTGCTGAGCACTCTGCACTGACTGTTTATTATTCAATTCAGCTCACAATGCAAACGGCAGACACCCACTTATAATTACATCACTCTGAACTTGCTTGCAAATTTTTCCTTTTTTGTATGTATTCCTGCATGAGTTTGTGTGCGCTAATGATCCCTCTGAATTTATAGTTGAGCAAGACGTACAGGGGGGGCTTGCTGGTGTACCACCTGTGCACGTGCATGTGTCCTCTCGTCTCTTGGATGTATGGGTAACCAGGTAAAAATGGAGCATACCCGCACATGATGTGTCTACAATCTCCACAATACAGAAAGTGCATGTGCATGCTTGCATTATTACATTTGATCATTTTTTAAAGCTGCAGCAATTGTCGTATATAAAATAATGAGACAGCTGTATAGACGATGGATACTATTATTATATGTATACTACGCGTATATACGTGTACAAATAGTTACTCGCACGTGAAAAAGCGCGAAAGAAACGCATAATTGTACATCGAGCACAAAATGGCCGCCTCAGCAAACCGGGTAAGACAAATCAGCTCCGATTCCGAATTCAAGAAGGAATTGTCGTTGCTCGGACAGCAGTTGGTC
>OX465036.1:292841-317841 GCA_949841015.1 Aplysina aerophoba | reverse complement strand
CGGGCCTATCCATAGCAGTGTTGTTAGTAGCAGGTCTTGTAGACCACTGACTCTGAATCTCACGGGCCATGTTTGAGTGCAAACTCCAGATCCTTTTCAGCGACGACGCTTTGGGGCTTAGACTAGAAGTATATCTAATTGCACCACCCCACTTGGCCCTGTTCTTACCCACCACATCCACTGTACCTCTTACATCATTCATCACACACACACATCAATCAACGCACACACACACACACACAGGCTGTGTAAGATGATTGTGTTATACTAATGTGCTACAACACACTCCTATTTCACTACAACTGGTCACACTGGAGTACTGAAATCACGTGGAAGACCCTGTTAAGTGAATGCCTTAGGTGCGTATATCACTTTGAGGGGTGCCTGAAGTTGGCTCCTGGGTAAATGGCGTTTGCCCCCAACTCCTCCTCAATCCTCAGAAGCTGGTTGTACTTTGCCAGACGCTCTGAGCGGCAGGGAGCACCAGTCTTTATCTGCCCCGTGGACAGCCCCACCACTAGGTCTGCAATGAACGTGTCCTCGGTCTCCCCACTGCGATGGCTCACCATCACTCCCCAGCCATTTGCTTGTGCCAGCTTGCAGGCATCAATTGCCTCGGTTACTGATCCAATCTGGTTCACCTTGAGCAAGAGACCATTGCATGCCTGCAGATCCACGGCCCGTTTGATTCTCTTAGGATTGGTCACTGTGAGGTCATCTCCGACGACTTGGATGTCAACCTTCTGCGTGAAGGAAGTCCAGGAGTCCCAGTCATCCTGATCAAAGCAGTCTTCAATGGACACAATAGGGTACCGCTCCACAAAGGAGTAGTACAGATCACCCAACTGCCCACCGGTCAACCACTTGCTCGGATCCGATGCCGGATTCTTGAAATCCAAGTCGTATTTACCCTCTTTGTAGAATTCAGAAGCAGCCGTATCCATGGCGATGGATATTTTGCCCGTGTAGCCTGCCTTCTCGATAGCTGTCCTCAGTAATTCCAGTCCTTCCATGTTGTCCTGGATGTTCGGTGCAAAGCCACCCTCGTCTCCCACATTGGTGGCGTCCTGGCCATACTTCTCTTTAATCACCTTCTTCAGTGTGTGGTAGACTTCGCATCCCATTTGCATGGCCTGCTTGAAGCTCTGGGCTCCTGTTGGGAGAATCATGAACTCCTGCATCGCGAGTTTGTTGCCCGCGTGACTACCGCCGTTGATAACATTAAAGGCGGGAACGGGGAGTACAACTTTGGCGTTTCCCGCCAAGTCAGCAATGTGCCTGTACAGTGGGACCCCCTTGTGCGCGGCGCCAGCTTTACAAGCTGCCAGGGAGACGCCCAAGATGGCGTTGGCACCCAATTTGGTCTTATTTTCCGTGCCATCCAGGTCCAGCATTACTCTATCCACCTCTGCCTGCTTGGTTAGGTCTACATTGAGGCTAATCAGCTTTGGACCAATCACACTGTTGACGTTCTCGACCGCTTTTAGGACGCCCTTTCCGAGAAAGCGACCTGGGTCCTTGTCTCTCAATTCCAAAGCTTCATGCACGCCAGTCGAAGCTCCCGACGGCACAGCGGCACGGAACACGCCCTTGGACGTAGTGAGTTCCACCTCAACCGTTGGGTTACCACGGCTGTCGAGAATTTCTCTCGCATGGACCTTGGTCAAACCGGACATTTTCCTGGGTCGCGAGGTTAATGACCACGTGACGTACACATGCACATAATTTGGCGGGAAGTGTCCTTGCTAAAAATATTACGAATGAAATCAGAACATAATCTACAGCACTGCAAGTCTTTGTGCACAGCAATATTAATACAGCATGGAAGTTACAGTGCGTGTCAAATTAATAGGAACATTAATTAGCAGGAGGAGTGCGGTTGCTTATACACACAAACATAATGGAGCTAGGTACAGGGTACACCAATAAAGGTAGACATAATTTCATAATTTTGACTATATACCCACTGCGCAAGCCAAGAGTGGGACGTTACGTGGTATTTGTTAGATTACCCTGTAAAGAAGAAAAGGAGAAGGCTGTGAAAATGGTGTACCTTGCCAGTGCACACTATATACGTGCACCATCATCCAAGAACTAAGTGACACACGCACACACATGCACACACACACACACACACACACACACACACACACACACACACACACACACACACACACACACACACACACACACACACACACGCACATACATGCACACACACACACACACACACGCACATACATGCACACACACACACACACACACACACGTACGAACGCACACACACGCGCACACACACACACACACACACACACACACACGCACACAATCAAGCAAGTCTCACATGAACAGCATGGAAGGGAAGTAGTGGTTGGTAGTGGTTATGTTGGTTATGTTGTGTCTACCTTGTTACAAGCAGGCACTCACACGGCTCACGGGGCTTCCCTTAGACTTACTACAACGTCAATTCCATGGGGTGTGTGCTCAGATGGGACGGGCATTGATGACTCGTAACCGCCTTTAGATTCCATTTGATTCTGTATGGAATTCATCTGTGAGAGGACAGGGGGGGGGGGGGGGTAGCACTGTTGTCCGCAATTGTACATACACTACAAAAGAATAGTCTTTACCTCCATAGTTAATACACATGCACTCACTCACTCACTCCCACCCACCCACTCACACTCACTCACTCCCACCCACCCCCACTCACATCTGATGCCCCATAGTCATTTGACCCAATATGACCAGTGTGCTGAAGGAAGAAAGAAACATGTGAAGCAAAGTTCAACAAACTACCTGGCAAGTCAACCAATGCTCTTACAAGTGTGACACAAGTGACAACATCACAAGATGATGTTCTGCTAGTACCAAGGAATTCAATTAAGAGCAATAGAATCACTTTCAATTGCTTCCCAACAAGAGCTAGTGTGCATGCGGCAGTAGTGGGTCTTCAGTACCTATTCACAACATCATAAAACATAGCTAAGACGACTGAATGGCTGTCATGGCGATGAACAATGCCTATTCACATGTTCACTCACTTGAAAATTGGCAGGCAGTCCAATCATGTCTTTATTGATCACCCTCCGTCTAGGCTGCAAAGTGGTGGACGAGAGGGAGGGGGCGGGGTCAGCAAGAGAGAACATTGTGCAACGATTCACACAGTTGCTGACATTTGCAAGTCTAACCCTTTTAGCATAGAAACCCGTTCTTAAGCCCTTATACAGTTTGATTCTGGATTCAAATCAGTAGACAATTGCTTTCAAGCAGCTAGCAACATTGAGGGGGTGCCCATACGTCTGTTTAGTCATGTAACAATTCCAATCCCACGGCCCTGGTTACTAGTATCTTAATACATCTTTAAGCTCTTCAGGTGCATGTCCTTATAAGCTCTATCTGTGACATACGCACACATAACAAGGCACAATCACCAGACTCCATTGTCCAGCGAGAGGGACCTTTCATATTGCATTAGCAAGGAATTTCCTCTGAATACCAGCTTGAAAGAGTCTGGCATAATTGCTCACAACACTTCCCACTCTTCTTCAAGGAAACAGTCATGATTGCTGAAGAGACTGGTACAGCTAGAGGCAAAATGCCAGAGGAGAATTCCTGTACGAAAACTGACAGATCTTCCCTCTTCACAGCTGCCCGTAAGAGGACAATCGTCACTCACACAACAAATATTGCAAGATCTCCCTATATTGCATTTGGCTCATTAGTGATTGTGCTAGCTGTCCCTCCCCCAGAGGCACTACTGCCACGCCCACACACTCTGTTGCTCACAAAACAACATGCCAAAAGCGGCATGTACCCAAGTGTGTAAGTACTGAAAGTCTTCAGATGGAGATGGGCGGCAATAACACCTCCATCTAAAGTGTGTGTGGTGCCCTTTGCATTAGAAGCAAAGCACAGGGCACCACACACACAACTACGACACACAGAGATAGAAAGATTGGTCATGTCCCGGGCCCAACTTCAAATCCAGACACATGAGTCTGTCAATTTGTGCGCAAAGTGGATATGTATGCATTTTCTTTACCAGTACAATCTCTCTCTCAATCTTCAACGCTCACTGTGATTCCATTCACAGCTCGCTAATACAATGGTGATTGCCAAATACACAACGGAAGGTATTCACCCCTTAACATTGTTAGGCTGAGATGAGATACTCAGATGTAACTCAATAAGCACTTTGACACCGCCCACTCCACATGCACTACACCCTATATATATCACCACACACACCAGCTCAGCCTAGGCTTTGCACAGACACAATGCCATAAAATCCAGGAACCAAGGTGCATTAGTATATCACATATTCGAACAAAGGCTAGATGAAGTTAGATAACTGGATAGGTGGCCCAATCGGTACATCACATACGAATGTGCGCAGGTGGTGATGGTGGTAAAGGGCACGTTGGTGCCATCCATCTCCAACATGTGTACACATCTACCAGATCATGTGACTGTCACATGACCAAATCGATCATGGGGGACAACATACATGCATACATACACATTCCGAAGAAGAGCTGCATTCGCAAGTTACAAACACTCTTGAAGACACTTGGACAGATGCGAGGGTCCTTGAAGGCTGCATCACTTGAAAGGTTCAAGCAGCCTGACAGACACACCTTATCAACCACATGAGTCAATGGAAGACCCACAGGAGGGCATCTAAGACACCCACAAGCGGCTTGTATGTCCAACCTCATGCACTACAACATACCATGCTACACTTCTCACACACTGCTTCACACACGTGTAAGTGTTGCACTATATGTAGTACATAAGAGATACGACATTGTGCACTTGGTTACACAGCATGATCCAAACGTTTGTATTCCTAATTGGGAAAGTGAACAGGTACTTGGCCATAATAGGCAATTGTTCTCTGCTTGTATGCATTAGGCCGTGACCCTGAGTTCAATCACCTCAATGCCTTGTTATGGCAGAGGTCAGGAGAGCCTGTATGTCAACACTTTCACCACTGGGCAGCAGCTAAGCCATGTGTGAAAGTATGTTATGTTATGTACGACCAATCCTTCCAGCCTCCTTCCAAACAGAGACTACCCATTGGCCTTCATTGACGACCGTCTACATGGACTCTTTAGTACATTATTAGCTACGTATATACAACTTCTGTATATTACCCGTTGCTTACAGCAACACATCAGAAAAGCTTGACATGCAAGGCAATAGAAAGTGAGTACAGACCACACCCCCGGGGTGGGTATGTCGTCAGAACCTATGTATGCCCTTGCAGAGAGCAAAGTCTATCAGCTAGCCATGCCCATGGGTGTACACACGCTCCTGCTGCTCAGCTATGGACAACAGAGCTCAACCGTCCAATGCACTCGCACCACTTAGAATCCACCATTATGTGCACATTACACCAGGTGGCACACCAGCAGGCATTAGGCTTGCACCTCACCAAACAGCCCCTCAATCAACTCTCAGCTGGTCACAGTGCCACACAACCACACACACACACACCACACTAGGCAACACTACCCACCCAACACCTCAGCCTCATCTCAGAACAGCCACTGTTGCAAGAGAACAGAAATTGCTACTTCAAAGGATACATCTGTGGACATACCATAAATTGGACATACCTTGAACTAAAAATGCTTTGACTTGTGTACTCCAACAGCATAAAAATTATATGACATCATTACAGGTTATATCATGAATAAATTCAGGAGCGTTGGTCTTAGAGGAATCCAAACAATTCCCTAACTGTGCCCAAATATGGTCATGACAACTACATTGCTACTAAAAATAGAAGCATTGCCCCTCCAGTGAGTTTACACTTGTCACATTTACTGCAAACACCGACCATGTCACATGCATGCAGGCTGTACCAGTGTGTGAGTGTGCCGGTGCTGTGAAGTGAAACGAGGTCACAAGTAACATGCTGCTAGGAGGAAGCTGCCATGCCATAAAATATATATTGATTGGCACAGCGAAAGGCACAACACTGCGATTTCAGACCATGTTGGGCTTAGCGACCCATAGCAACTAAAAGAAACTGACCCTCAGTGTATCAGTCAAGCAACATGCCTTTACAAAATGGCAGTTACTTGACTGTGTGAGCTCCTTGGTGCCCATGTGACCATACACGGACATACACATGTTGAAGTGACCCATCCAGTGTATGTAACAGGATTGTATTACGCACACATACCCCGCGTGGACAAACCAGGTCAGCCTAAACGCGCCCCAACCTCTTACCGGTGGCTCTTCGGCTCCTAAGCACGTCAGACAGGACCACGAATCGCCCATCCTCTTTGGTTCCAAATTGATCTCTTCCAAAACACACAGATACAGATACACGTAGCTTAATACGACCAGTTAACGATGACGCGTCCTTCCGAATGCAATCATTGACGTATGGACGCTACGCTGGTTCGGTCCTTTCGAGTGCTCTGAAGACTGGTCACAAAAGAGACGCGTTGGGCCGCGAAGGAAGATTCCAAAGACGAGAGATTACTCTAAAGCTGTGAAGATAAGGATCTCTGGTACGCGATCGCTTTCTGGCCTTCAATGTGAGCGAAGCCTCCGACAAACAGCGCCAAACTCAGCCGTGCCTTCAAAGAAATGGCACCTCCAATGGTGTAGTATACGATCGAGTATACGAGCTTCCGTGTTTGGCTAGGTTCCATACCGAATCCCAAATCTAAGTATGAAATTCATTATCCCCAGGGCTATATATATATATATATCCATTCCGGCAAAAGATCTATGATTTCGGGCTCGCCATCTAGACTCAAGAGGTGTGGAGGCAGCGGCAGTGCTGGCAAGAGCTAGGAGGCGAGGTAAATGGGATCCCTTTCAGAACGACTCCTGCATGTGCATGTGCATGGATGCCCCAGTACCACATGCTAATTATATACTTGAATCATGATCATAAACGGTTAAAATTATACAAGTGACCTTATAGTATAAATGGATACGCCTATGCACAATCACAGACGTGGCACAAGTCCGGAATCTGGTGCAGATGTCTTTATCAGTGCCTGCACTTCCTTGAATTTTGGGTGCTTAGCGTCCCCCAGAAGCTCAAACAGAGCAGACTCACTGGTAGTCACAAAAGCACCCGAAGCTCTTAGCCGCTGCAGAGATGGGAAGCAATGGCAAAGAGGAATTTCATACAGACATACAGTTGGATGCACACATACATATGTAGGCAGATAAACCTTACAAACCTTGGAGGAGCTGTACTGACCCCCAATGTTGATCATTGCTTGAACCAAATTGGATTGCATGCCGAACATACATCATTGTAGGTTCTAAAGCATTGGGGGGCTTCAGCCACTCAGCCCTATAAGCCGCGGCCTATGACATCCTCACACACACGTGCATGTACCTCAATAGCAAAGAGTCGGTCCACTTGTGATCGAGATGAGACGGCATCAGCCACAACATGGACATCGTAGCCCTTCTCTAGTAAATCAAGTGCCGTTTGCTGCACACACACTTGGGTCTGCATGCATGCATGTGTGTTGGGGAAAGGGAGTGAGCAGTGGGGGGGAGGGGAAGGGAATAATGAACATAATGACAACATGACTGACACAAAAGAAGCAGTCCACCAATCGAAGAGCACTTTACAAATTACCTTCCCCCATCAACCCAGCCACTTTATCTGCCCACCTCAATTCCCATGATCACCACGCTCTTCCTGTCCTGGTGTTCAGAGAGCAGCTGCTCCACCTCAGGAATCACCATGGAGAACTTGGTTTTAGGGAAGACGCTTGCTTTGGACACATCAATCTCACCAACTGTGTTTCCCAATCCCTTTGGGTATTGCTCTGTTGCCACGACAGGGATGTCCAGTATGTAGGCTGCTTGAACCTGGACAAGACATTGTAGTGAATTCACTGCAAGACAACAATATGGCATAGTACACAGTACACCCCATCCCGCCATAGTTTGTGAAATATGAGCTGTGTCAGCAACGAACACTTGTGCGCACATGGGTGTTTCAAAATGTGGAATATAAGGCTGGCTGGAATTGAAGGTGAAACTGGTGGAAACGTCACTCTCTCCCCTGTACCAGGTGGAGACAAGCCTATTGCACAGAATGATTATGACAAAACTTCCCATCCCATCCCATCAACAGTGGTCTCGACTTCTGCTTAAGCACCTACAACTGTTGCTATGCAGAGGCATACACGGCAGGGTGTGGGCTACCACAGACACTAGGGGAATGAAAAACACAGGTCACACTGCAAGCCTGTGTGGAGTGAACATACAAACACACATGCATAACAACGGTGTACACGCACCATTCTCTGTGCTACTGTAATGATTTCCGGAAAATAACGTATGGATGGTCTGAACTTCTCTTGCATGTCGCAGACGAAGAAGAACGAGCGATTGCTCACGAGACGACCAAGCGACCTTCCTACCGCCGCCATTTTCTCTCCAGGGGTCAATGAGGCTATTTTTAGAATACTATGAATATGATTGCGTGGCCCCGGCTGCTCCGCCCCCCAAGCATGGCTGCAAAGTTCGGGGGATGAGTTGTGTGTGTTTATGAAGGTTTGTCGGCGCGAAAGAGTTTCGGACACAAGCTCTGCAGTGTGTAAGGCTTATGTGGCTTCACTTTCGTGTCTGCTTTTGTCTGTAGGATCTCTGCGATATTGGGGGCGTGGTGCATGCATGTTGTTGTACGCCCATCAGTGTTGACGCGCCGCAGATGGCGTCTTGGTAGTGGAGCAGTGCAGTAGCCTTGTGTTATAAAAGTATTTGCTCTAGCAGATCTTAGCTATAGGTGTAGTCGGAATCAATATTCGTACAATAGCTGTGCGCCTGTAAGTGCACAGACCGCCTCAATGACACGCCGACCCTGATCCCTCCTTTTCGCGTTGCAGAATGAATCTAGCCAAGGTGTTCTCTAGTTCCCAGAGCTCCTTGAGCTCATTGGACACCTTGCTCGGTGCAACCACATCTGTAGGGGAGACATTCACACCAGCCAAAGTGGTTCGCATTTGCGCACAATCAGCAGAGGAGATCGACTTGATCGCGGAAGTGCTTCTTCTGCAGGAGTCCACCAAACCTACCGTTCTCGAGCCCCTGGCAAAGGGGCACAAGCAATCCGACTGCCAGGAAAGGATCGCAGGCACGACCAAGCAGTTTCCAGATCTACTCAAGGGACTTCAGGCTCACCTGAAAGACAGCCAGCTGCAGGGCATTGCAGAGTCGGTGCGTCTGCTCACAGAGCAAGTTGCTTTGCTGACGGAGAGTGCAGCGCAGCTGGCTTATGTGACAGCAGTGAGGGACCCGATGTCAGAACCTGCTCTTCCTGGTGTCACAGACAGGTACTCGTTTGAAATGGCAAAATTTGCCATTGTAGTCGCATGCAGGAAGTTTGATAAGGAGAAGTATGGCATCATTGACACACAGATCATTTTGAAGGTCTCATCAACCATTGCAGAGAGTTTGACAGTGTTGAAAGATGGTTGCAAATCCGCTTCTGAGCTGCATGACCTCTCATTTTATGATCGAGAGCAGTTTGCAAATGTTTCTAAAGCCCTTCAAGGCGCTACTGCTCCTTTCCTCACAGCTTTCAAAGCATTCACAAAGTCACGTTCAGAGCCGGATCGACTGCGATGCCAGATCTTCTGCCGTCCAATGGTCGAAGCTGTGAAGGCAACAGTTGAGTTTTCACAGCTTCCTGAATTCAGAGGTAAACCTGCATCGCTATCTGAAGAGGCCAAGGGAGTGCAAACACAACTATTAGGTAGTGCCATGGCAGTTGTTTCTTCGGTGATCCAGTTGTTTGTAGCCACTCAGCATATTCTGGAGCAGCCACGGTTCATGAACGAAAGCTTATGGGAGCGTTGGCACATGTGCAATAAAGCAGTGTCAGATGCAGCCCAGCGTCTGCAGCAGGTGGTAAAGACACAAACACCATTCTCAACACCACGACGCCTGATGGGGACTCCTCAAAAGTGACTGCATGTTGCATAGACAAATGTACTATTGCTTTCATCTCATGCACAGACACACACATGCCGTGTACATTGCAGCTTTAGTCTACTGCACACTTTTAATTACTTCCTTTTGTAATGGCATGCATGCTCACAGTTGATAAATATTAATCCACTCGGTCAGTGTATGTAACGTCAATGGGTGTTCATGGGCTCGGTGTGTTTCATTAACCCACGGTATTCTTGGAACCAGTTCACAGCAGCACACGTGTGTGCAAATGTTCTATCTGCACTTGCAGCAAACTAAACAATGCGTACACACAAGTTAGGTGTACACATATGTAGGTGTGTGTTGAGATTATGCATAAATTAAGTCAATGCTCATGCATGCGTGCACACACTTATTCTATATAATTATGCATGCATGGTGTGGGTATATATTACACATTATTATATATAATATGTCATTATATATAATTATATGTCATGTAATATTGCGTGTAACAATGCAGACATTGCATGACATGCTATTCAAATTCTTGTGCCAGTACTTTACACACGTCACATGCAATCACATGGCCTGTAATGCATACGTATACGTAGCCCTGTGAAACTAATGTCATTTTGTTGTGGGTGTGGGTGTTGTGGCATATACTCACGGAAGTAGTTCATGGAAGAAGAAAGCATACATTATGTGAAATAAATAGCCATACACTAACAGAACTGGTGGAACAAGAAATACAGAGCTAAAGGTCTTCGGTTCAGAAAGCCTGCATACGCTGGTTCCAGAACTCAGTAACATACACCAGTCCATTGTCAACACATACGCCTAACGGTCCATTTTTCCATGCAGGATCAGAACCGGGGCCTCCAAACACATGAACCAGCTCCCCTCCCATGCAATGTGTACACCATGACATTGTTGAAGATGTAGGAGGTGATCAGTAAATGGTTGTCACAGGTGGCAGCAATGTACGATGGAGGATACATCGGCTTGAACTCTCTCTTATAAACACCATCTTTAGACCACACACACCAATTTATTTCCATTATCAGAACAGGTGTCTGTGCAGAGGACACAACACAAGGCATGTACACCTTCACCATACACGCAAGCACATGTTTACTGCAAACATCTGGCAGCATGGTATCCAGAAGTTGAGGAATCGCACATCCCAAGCCCAGCCATCATGTCAGGATAGTGTCAAACATGCTGGACTAAAAGGTGTATCTGTTATCGAGAGGGACTAGTTCTCTAGACTGCCCGTCTGTCTTGCAGGCTTACCTGTAATGTTGCCGTGTTTCTCCTCTGAGCCCTCTGCACAGTCTGGAAAATGGTTGGCCTCACAGCAGAAGTGAACATCAACACACTTAGCCTGGTCTGCACACAAATAGCAAAGGCTGTTTTCTCATCACTGTAGTTATCCCTGCATACACGCATCACCAAGCACAATTCTAAGGTGAGGCCAACCCTTCTAAGCAGATATCACCTGTGACCTGTCCAGGTTTCCCCAAGGCTCGGGGGAACACACAGTCCAATGAGTGCTGCCTCGGGTATGTACAATGCAACTTTGATAGCCAATTGACAAGCAATTGCAAGCAAAACTGTTGATGATTCTTAAATGACAGGACATTTTGACTCAAAGGTCTTTGTCAGCTGCTTAATGCAACTCTCTCTGTCTGAGTCAGACTATTGTACCCGTGGTATGACACAGCTACAAGGCTATGCCCGCATGAAGTACTAGGGATGTTTCGAAGATCAGAGATCCACAGGCAACATCACATGCACCGCACTCTTACCACATGTATCCAAAACAATAAATAGCAATTAATGTAAGGAAGGTGAAATTACTAAATATTTGTAGTTTTGAATATGTACAAAGTTGTCGTATACATGCAATAAATTAAGTACCCTATCTATACATTTAGGTAGTACATCATAAAAATATCTATATGTCAGAACTCGCTACAATAATGTCCAGCATTTGGCATCAATAAATATCATGCCCACATGTACAGCCCCCTGTGTTGTGTTCTCCCGTGTGCCTCAGGTGGTCTTCAAGCACAAACGCTTGAGTGTCTCATAGCCAAGTATCATTAACCCAC
The DNA here is from genome assembly GCA_949841015.1 of Aplysina aerophoba. Taxonomy (NCBI): domain Eukaryota; kingdom Metazoa; phylum Porifera; class Demospongiae; order Verongiida; family Aplysinidae; genus Aplysina; species Aplysina aerophoba. Next base: position 305,791 of record OX465036.1, on the reverse strand, counting down.
CAGTGGGGGCGTTTTGCATGATACGGGCCGACAGCCCCTTATAGAGGATTGCGAGTCCTTCCTCTTGCCACAGTTTCTTCATGCAGGCTCGCAGGGAGAGGTTACTCTCAAGCTGCATGGATGGGGGGGAGGAGCGGGAGTGGTCAGCAGGATGGGAAGGGTCACTGTAAGAGAATCTAATACATTAATTCGAATGAATGGACCGACTGCCTGTAATGCATGCATGACATACATATGGCTATGAAGTAATCACAAGTGAATACGCACTTCACAATCTGTAGTTGCTAGCAGAGATTTGAGCTACATACGCATGAGTATCACGGTACTCTCCAGAGCAACAGACTTCAGGGACTGGGAGCCCCATGTGCAAGCATTGTCCATTCCAAGAGAGGGAAATGATTAGATTACACACAACAACCTCTACAATAAGGGCACACACGTAAGGATGCATGGACACAACAACCTCTACAATAAGGGCACACACGTAAGGATGCATGGACACAACAACCTCTACAATAAGGGCACACACGTATGGATGCATGGACACAACAACCTCTACAATAAGGGCACACACGTAAGGATGCATGGACACAACAACCTCTACAATAAGGGCACACACGTAAGGATGCATGGACACAACAACCTCTACAATAAGGGCACACACGTAAGGATGCATGGACACAACAACCTCTACAATAAGGGCACACACGTATGGATGCATGGACACACCACAAGTCTTTACACTGCAAAACGTCCCTGGTCTTCAAATAACATAGTTTAAATTAGTTTAAAAAAGCATTTCTAAGAATTTGTCCCTATCCACATGTCTGAACATGCACGCACATGCGTACCTGGTACCTGGTCCTGACCAGGTCCATCACATTAGTGCTGGAGGAGGAAACAACAGCTGCACACATCCCTGACGCAACAAACAGCATAGGCCGTGGACAGTGTTCCAGTGGACTGCTGTGCAACAAGGCATCACATATCACCATGTAGGAGCTCCACCAGATAGCACTCCCGGGGGCATACGTCATAAGGGACACGGCGTAGCCGCGATACAGACCCAGGAAGCCCTCGTTCCTGACAATATCCCTTGTGAGCGTGAACGTACCCTTTAACTTGGCCCTCTTCTTCATGTCTCCTACATTGGCACTCCCGACCTGCCCCTGGACCATGAGGTTTTGTGATACAATATCTACTGGTACTGTCACTGTCTGAGCCACCAGAGAGCCCATCAAGCCACCCGTAAAGCTCTTCACTCCTGTGCTGTACCCGTCCAAGTAGCTACGTGTCATCTCGTATACCGTGATGTACAGCTGGCCGGAGACGAGGCCGAAGTTGGAAGCCAAGAACCCCTTGTACAACCCTCGGAAACCCTCGTACTTTACAACCTGCCTGAATGCGTCGAATGTTCCCTTGTACATATCCGTCTTCCTCTGCAGAAATAGTCTGGTTTTGATGAGACCGAAGGGGTACAAAATCCCCCTTAGCCCGACGAACATTGCAGGACCGAGTGAATAGAACTTTCGCTTGTCCATGTCCTTCCATTCCACAACTTTAACTGAATACATATCTAACAATTGGTTCGTTTTGTTCTCCATGGTAGACCAGATTGAGCAACTTCTAACTTGCTACGTCCGTTGACGTCTTCTGGGTCTCTCCGCTATGTGCAGCCTGAGTGCCACGGTCAGAAGCCATTTGCATCTCGCGATAGTCACGAGTCATCGGATAATCGAATTCATAGCATACTCCCACTATTTGTGTCCCCCTTCTGCAGAGAGCAGGGGCTGAATAAGAGGATTCGTGGGATGGTGAGTGCTCCACTACCAGTTTTGTCAGATGCTTTATTAAAGAAGTAGTGTCTAGGCTTAAACCACAGCTAATCTGAGCAACTTGAGTTCAGCTATAGCCCTGCTGCAGATGTAGCTAGCTGGCTATCAAGAGTTTAATTCATGGAGAGCATACATATGGCTAGAAGTGCTTGTGTGGGCTGTGGGGGTACTGCATGTGTGTAGTTCTGCGACTCATGAGTGTTGCATGCCTGAAAACACTCACTGTATCATCATTTCATTTGCATTGCCTGCATATGGTATGGAGGGAACTTGAGTTATTGCCAAACTTCTGCATTGTGTAGCTGATGGAGTGTTGACTGGTCATGTGTGGGTGTACTAGTGATGGTGATGCGATATGGGTCCAGTGAGGATGCTTCTACTACAGAATATCATCTGTGTTGTGCTTCTCTGCTTCAAGGCAGCAACTGGTAAGTAGCAGGCAGTCCACAAAGGAGTCTCCGGTAGTGTGTGGCTGGCACTTTGAGCTGTCTGGGTGGTTCCTGCTTCACTAACTCCCTCTAATCTCTCTGTCTCTCTCTGCTGCTGATAGCCCAAGGGGGTGACGGAGGAGGGCTCTCGGAGGAGAACCTTATCATTGTTGCTTCGTCGTGTACAGTCATTGTTGTGCTGCTAATCGCAGTGGTTGTGGCAGTGATACTGTGAGTGTGTGTGAGTGTGCTTGTGTATATTATGTGAGAGTGTATTAGTGTAAATGTGTGTGTTTGTCATACGCATGGGAGCGTTTCACTGACGTGTGTGTGTGTGTGTGCGCTCACTGTTGTGTTTGTGATTGAAGGTACAATATGTACGGTTGTCGGTAACACTCAATTCTCACTTTACAGTTGCCATGGTTACATCTATACTGTTTGTAGTGTGTGGATGTTCTGTGCGCCCTGCTGGAGGAGGAGCCCAGGAGCATGGGTAGGGACGGCCCCTGGGGAGAATGAACTTTGCCAGGCCCCTCTCCTTCCCTTCCCCTCACAAGTGTCACTGAACGGTGTAGCAGGACAGAGGAAGGATTCAAGGTTTGTAAATGAGCCTTCCACTTTAATCTGGACATAAACACACTGCTGTATATACACAAAGACATGCAGACATACATTCACATGTGAACACATACACATTACTGTGTACACACAGATGCACTCACACCAAATGTGTAGGGCACACCTGTCCGAGTGACAAGCGTATGCGCTGTTACCGGCAGCTGATCTGTTAGTGACCTTTGCCCTTTGTGCACTGTCAAGCAACAGTCATACCTGTTTGTATTGTATGCTATGCATTGAAACCAATGTTGTACTATACAGATGTAATGTGTATAACTGTATACAGTGGTTCTATTCTCTGCGTCCTCTTGTGACATGCAGCAGTCTGCCATCGAGATCCCATTCAGTTGTCATCCTCAATGACATGTACACATCCAGTGACAGCTTTGTCAGCAGCCACGACTTGCTGTGCTCAAGTCTTTCCGAGCTGAACAGGAGGGCATCTTCTGGGCTGCTGGAGCGACACTACAGAGGCGATAGCCAGTCTCAAGACCCAAATGACTATCGAATAATTGAAATTGAAATGGGAATGTTTAGTCCCAGTGGTCCAAAAGCAAAATCAGTTGCTTGCCTGAGGGGACTGGCAGAAGAGGAGGGGGATAGGTGTGCGGTAATGGCCCCGCCCAAGGACCCAAACTGGGTATTACTTCATCCCTCCAGTGTTGAGCTGTTAAAGACCAACAGGAAAGAAAAGGCCAGATCGATGGATGAACTGGCTCCAAAGAGACTCAAACGGGTTGTGCATTTTGAAGACAACAGTGCCTTGCATTCCTCTCACCTCACCTCCAGTACCAACTGTGACCGTGCAGAGATGCTCAAACCTCATCTCCACTCCAATGTGTCTCTGATGCGACGTAGAAGCCTGGATGACATCATCGATCTGACACAGTACGGCGAGTCAAGGGGAATCCCCCACAGCCATAGCTATGCCACTCTAGATGTGATCCCAGAAGATGTGGCCTTCCTTGACAACAACACCCTCCATGACGACAACACTCTCCATGACAACAACAGTCTCCATGACGAGAACAGTCTCCATGACGACAACAGTCTCCACCTGGGGAGCAGCACGGAGTCAGGAGGACTACATGTACTGAATAATACCAACAACGAAGTAGATGTTTCAATGGAAACCACAGAAACCATTGCCATGGTATCAGACAATGGCATCTCTGATGATGAAGCCATCCATGGTGCAAGTTCCACTGAGGACAGCTGTAACAACCTCTTGCAACCAGGGCCACTGGTGGCAGGGAGGACAAGCTGTGCCGTGCATAGTGTTGGAACACAAGAAACTTCCTTCGAAGATGGCTTCTTCCCTCAGAATGCAGCACAGAGCTCAGAAGATGAGCAGAGTGTTGTGGAGTGCCAACAGGAGAGGAGTGCGACAGGTATACTGCAGGACACCTACCAGGACATGATGGCGGAGGGGGAGGAGGAGAATGATGCCTCGTCTGTGTCACAGACAAGCATGGAGCAAACCCCACCACTGATAAAGGTCAGCTTCACAATCATTGAAGAAGCAGAGAGAAAGGTTGTCAAAGATCCGTCGCCTGTAAGTGTGGAAGGACTTCGTGGAGACTTTGTGCCAATGCCCAGGTTGCCCCAACATAACCAAGGCCCTGTCCAGAGCCATGACACCGCAAGCCACACTGGAGGCTCACCGGGCGTTGCAGAAAACCCTCCTCTCAACACCTCAGCTGCGTCTGCAGAGGAACACCGTGATGACCACAACAGCCAAACTGCTGATGGCAAAGGAATGTTGGACAGAAATCGTGTTCACATTATCAGGGAAATTTTCCTCAAGCACCCCCAGGCTGAGGGTGAACAAGGCAGGTGTCCTCAACCGGCTCTGGACAGGGGTCCACAGAGGAGGAAGAGTAGAGAGGTGCTTGTCAATCGCTGGCCTCAATTGCTGGAGGAGGAGCGAAGGTGGGTTGATGGAGATGATGACCTTCTCCTTTGTGCAAGTGTCCCAACGTTGGACCTGACTGACTCACAGATAGAGGGACAGTCTACTTCTGACTCCAACCTCAACGCCAGCCACCAGGCCGTGAAGGTGTACAGTGGAAGTGAAGAGTTTACAGATGGACAAACTCCCTCTCAACCACCAGTTGATGCTGGCAGCTCTGTTAAACAGGACTGGGAGTCATTTGATTGGTTCTCTGGTGTTGTCACAGAAACACTCCAGTTTCAAATGGATAGGCAAGATGATGCAACATCAGATTTTGGTGGTGGTGGCAGCCATTTTGAACTGGGTGACAATAGCAACACTGATGACAGTACCAGCGATAGCACTGATAGCGATGACGATGGATTTGTCCGCCCTAGTATTGTGTCTGGATTGGACCTTGTCAGTATGACACCACCCCCTCGATATCCTACACTGAAGAGCATTATTAATTACAATCAAATGTACCTGCCCACCTCTGTGGGAACCCCCAAAAGTGCAGGAGATTCACAGGTGTCGTTGGAACGTCGGAAAGTTTCTACTAAGCCTCGAATGTCCATAATACAAGAAGAAGAGGAGGCAATTGAAAAGCTGGTCAGACGGATGTGAAGGGTTTGCTGAACAGGTGTATATACGTACGTACTGCATGTGCTGTATACGTACTGTATGTAATCAATCCATGGTTTGCTGTATATATATATATATGTATATTCACTGCATGCACGTTGTATATCACAGACATGCTAATTATAAAGATTTACATCATTCACTGCTTATATAGGACAGGTGCTTTTATATATAAATATTTTACTCACTGTGCACTATTATATTTATATCATGTAAATACATTTTGCTCACAGGGCCAGTTTTATTGTCATTATATATAACCTTTGATGCAATAATGAACTTCCATACAATATTATAGGTAAGAATATATATAACACTTTAAAGCCTGTGTTAGATCGAATGAGTCACTACGGCTTATCCATTCATAAAGCTTCAAGCATAATATAATTATAAAGATTGTCCACTCAATTAACATACATGCATATATACAGTCATTAGCGGCAACTGTCTAAATCTCTGGCTGATCTGATGTGTCGTCACAGAACACCTCCTTACAGCGCCACTGGCCAGTTTGAAGGTAGATGCACAGCGTAATCACCGCTAGAAATGCGCAATAGATGAGGAGCAACAGGAGCACAAACCACCCGAAGAGCAGCAGGAGAACCATCAACACCACTGTGAGGAGGACACACATGGCAGGTCCCGCTGCACAAGGGTACCACCAGCGGCCCTCTGGGTCAGGACGCCACAATTGGCGGCAACAGGTATGGAAGCACCCTGGACCTGGGGTAGGTGTGAGTGAGGGGTGAGGTGGGAGAGTAAGAGTGAGGTGGGAGGGATGAGGAGTGAAGTGGTTAGGTGGGAGGGGTGAGGAGTGAGGTGGGAAGGGTGAGGAGTAAGATGGGAGGGGTGAGGAGTGAGGTGGGAGGGGTGAAGAGTGAAGTAGGAGGGGTGAGGGGTGAGGATAAGGGGATCAAAGATGTGCATGAGAGAGAAAATAAGAAAGTATCTATATCTACAGTACTCTGTCCAGCGCGCGCACACAGACGCAGACGCAAACACACTACACACACACACACACAGAGAGAGAGAGAGAGACTCACTGTGGTCTGCTACGTAGGTGGAAGAAATTGAGAAATGTCCATATGGAGATGATGACCGTGTGGGGTAGCGCAGAGAGTTAGTGACTGTCAGACGTAGTCGACTCAGCATTCTGATGGTGGGGAGGTCTTTAGCAGGGGCATCCTACAAACAGTGTCAGTAGTAGGCAGGTCATGAGGAGGGAGAGGAGGCAGGTCATGAGGAGGGAGAGGAGGCAGGTCATGAGGAGGGAGAGGAGGCAGGTCATGAGGAGGGAGAGGAGGCAGGTCATGAGGAGGGAGAGGAGGCAGGTCACGAGGAGAGAGAGGAGGCAGGTCATGAGGAGGGAGAGGAGGCAGGTCATGAGGAGGGAGAGGAGGCAGGTCATGAGGAGGGAGAGGAGGCAGGTCATGAGGAGGGAGAGGAGGCAGGTCATGAGGAGAGAGAGGAGGCAGGTCATGAGGAGGGAGAGGAGGCAGGTCATGAGGAGAGAGAGGAGGCAGGTCATGAGGAGGGAGAGGAGGCAGGTCATGAGGAGAGAGAGGAGGCAGGTCATGAGGAGGGAGAGGAGGCAGGACATGAGGAGGGAGATGAGGCAGGTCACGAGGAGAGAGAGGAGGCAGGTCATGAGGAGGGAGAGGAGGCAGGTCATGAGGAGGGAGAGGAGGCAGGTCATGAGGAGAGAGAGGAGGCAGGTCACGAGGAGGGAGAGGAGGCAGGTCATGAGGAGGGAGAGGAGGCAGGTCATGAGGAGAGAGAGGAGGCAGGAGGAAAGGATGGTCAGGCTGTCTGATTTGCACACCACGCACACAGCCTATCACTAAGCAACCAATAAGTCTAATGCCACATTGAGAGAACTTCACCCCATTGGACGGCACACACAATGTACGTACGTACGTACATCCCCAATGTAATGTACATCTATACTGTACATAGTAATATGGATACGTCACTGCATGTTCCTCAATACTGTATTTCTGAGTGGTACTCTGGTATACTTAAGCTAATGCTCCTGTATACTACATGTATATTCTTGTATTACTAGCTGCAGTATGTATACTAACTGTACAGTACATCTGTATACTAGCTGTAGACTCTGTATATTCCTGTATACTAGCTGTAGTACTGTATACTAACTGCATATTCCTGTATACTCACAGGATGTCGCTGTGCAGCACTGTACTCTGGAGGAACTGAGAAACTGGTAGATGGTGAAAATGTTGAGCTCTCACTTGGAGCTACAGTGAAGACATGGATTGGTTGCACATCAGTTTGAGCTGCTACAACAATGCCTACAAATGTATTGAGTGTGACAAGGAGGGTTCAATCTCTCACCGAAGAGAGGTGACAAGGTGACACCTCGATCCGAGTACTGGTGTGCAAGTGACTGGATCAAGTCGTCTGCTGATTGGTAGGTTGTAGACTGTCAGGGGTACAGGATGACAGATGTGACAGATGTGACAAGATGGTGATATCAATGACATACAGACACAATAGATTGACCAGAATATGGACATGAATGAAGAATACAAGTGGCATGACATGACTGCTATTAAGACGAACACAATTGAAGCCACACATGCTGGTCTCATTCTCCCACCACAGCTCACAGTCTCTTCCAGCGTGTATCCCTCGCTGCCCTTCAGTATTGTGTGGTTCTTGTAACTCGGCCTCCCCACCCCTCTGCACAAGTACAGCAAACAGCAGTGGGAAGCAAGACAAACACTTCTAACTGATCACCAACAACCAAACATTCCAAAACTACATGTTTCTGGAATTGCAAATTGCAATGGTGCTACAACGATCACTTCAAATTGAGTACTACTTCCAAGAGAGCCTCAAACTGTCACAGCTGGAAGTCTCTCTTATGAGCCCAACTCTCCTCTGTGCATCACAACCACCGCATACTAGCGGTGGAGCATGCAGTAGGGTATAGGTGGTACATGGGAGACTAGTTGGTGGTACAGCAACCGCCTCAATTCCCCTTCACACACACACAGTCCATCGCTCAACAGTCAATCACAAACCAACAGTACACTGATGGTGCTGGAAGCTATGGGAGGTTAATGTGGAATATGGAAATAGCTGCCACATTGCGAGGTGAAAGTCGGTACCACTTTCTGCTTACACACCCCAGTCGAATGTGCACTGTTAGCATGTCTGCTTGCTGCACAAAGAGGAAGGAGCCATTTTGACCGTGGTAAAAGAGCAACTGTTTTGCTTGGTGATCTGTCAGGCCTTCATACATGCATCTGTATGGAGAACAGGCAATCACGTGCAGGTCACATGCATGTCATCACATGCAAGTCACGTGCAGGTCACATGCATGTCATCACATGCAAGTCACGTGTAGGTCACATGCATGTCATCACATGCAAGTCACGTGTAGGTCACATGCATGTCATCACATGCAAGTCACGTGCAGGTCACATGCATGTCGTCACATGCAAGTCACGTGCAGGTCACATGCATGTCGTCACATGCAAGTCACGTGCAGGTCACATGCATGTCATCACATGCAAGTCACGTGTAGGTCACATGCATGTCGTCACATGCAAGTCACGTGTAGGTCACATGCATGTCGTCACATGCAAGTCACGTGTAGGTCACATGCATGTCGTCACATGCAAGTCACGTGTAGGTCACATGCATGTCATCACATGCAAGTCACGTGTAGGTCACATGCATGTCACGTGTAGGTCACATGCACCCACAGCAGCTGCTCTCTGTAGTTGATGGCCTTAATGATGGAGCCAGATTCAGCAAGGCTACTCCCGTCAGCATGACCTGTCGTCTGCTCTCCTTTGTGGTGATCTTCGGCAGCTCCAGCAGGCCTTATGCTCCCTTCTTCTGCGGCCAAGAGGCTCGTTGTGAGGGCACCTGATAGGCCAAAAGTCATCGTAAACACTGGTAATTCGTGCAGGCTTTTAACACGACCAACGACACATTCGATAATGGTCTATAGTTCGTCACACCCAGACTGTGTGCTCATACAGGAGGGGTCTGTGTCAATCATTTCCGTCAGGACGCACAGCACACGCATCTACAGCAGCTACGTACAATAGCTAGCCCGTAGCTTACAAGCTCCTCCTGCCATCATAAGATATACTATGCTGCCATTGACTGGGTCAGCAAAAGTCACATGTGCTGTCACGTGATATGAAACAAAATGGCCGCGTCTACTGCCTCCATTCAATTCCAAACACAGGTACTAGCTATTAGCATAGATATTCTATACAATTACTGTGCTAGCAGTGACGAGGGAAGCACACTCATTCCTGTGTACTTAGAGGTAGCAAGGATGTGACTAACTGCGTTTTGTGTGCGTTCATGTTCGGCGAAGGCCAAGCTGCCCAGATCTGGTAAGAAGAGAAGGTCTAAAGCTTCAGAGGAGATTACTGCTAAACGGAAGAGGCCAAAGGACGTCGACGCAATTGTGAAGAAACTGCAAACAAGTGAAGATGGTCAGATTTACATCACAGCTATTGAAAATACCTATGCCCAATAGTGTGTGCTGCCAAGCAGCGATGCCACCACATGCACATTCACTGACTATGTACATGTGTATGGCATGTACTCACCCAAGTACTGTGTGTATAGCATGTACTCACCCAAGTACTGTGTGTATGGCATGTACTAATTCAGGTAGCATGTGTGATGGGTGGTTTGGAGAAGTGTATCTTTCTCTACGTACGTATGTTTCACTTTTAGTACAGTTCCATTCAACTGTCCCCCCCACTCAGATGTTGACATGAGTAATTGGGAGGAGCTTGGTGTCCCCGCCCCTGTTGTCATGGCACTGCGAGACCTCAACTTCTCTGAACCAACTGCCATCCAGTGCTCTTCCATCCCCCCTGCCCTCATGGAGGGTAAAGATATCATCGGAGCAGCTGAGACGGTATGTGAGTGAAGGGGGCTATTAAGATAAGAGCCCATGGCGTCATGGGGCTCTTAGCTGTGCCAAGCCTAATCAACTGTGTGGTGTCGCTCTATGCAATGTGGCGTGTTAGTAGCAAGTGCTGTGCTGTCAGTTAATGTGCTGATCTAAAGGGGAGCTGACCGCACTCTTCACTCCTGCTCATGGCTGCCCTTTGAGCAACTCCCTTATCTCTGTCCTGCCAGGGATCAGGAAAGACCCTTGCGTATGGGATCCCTGTGCTTACCAAGATACTGTCTGTTTTGAGGGGCAGTGCTGAGACCGTGTCTGTGAAGCGCAAGCATGTGAAGAAGAAGGATGCCAAAGATGGAGAGTCAGTTGGGGAAGAGATCATTGACCTGAACTGTGTACTGCATTCTCTTCCCAAAGAGAGTGCGGCTGAAACTGGGTCCAAGCAGTGGGAAGTGGGTGGAGCAATTGGTAACCATGATGACAATGAAACAAGTGTTGATGGAATGGACAAAGCAGCTGGTACATGTGTGTATGTGCGTGATGACATTCCAGATGATGAGTTTGAGCAAATGCTGGGAGGAGTCAAAAGAGATGTTGCCGAAAGTGAAGGAGCAAAGAAGGAGTGGGACAAGAGTGGCGGCCTCCTGTCCTTGGTGGTTGTGCCCACACGTGAACTAGCATTTCAAGTCCAAGACCATTTGAAGAAGGCAGCCAAACACACTGACATCAAGGTGGGTGTGATACCAACTTCAAGTGGGCAAAGAATTAATTTGGTTTGGAAGTGGGTCTGTTGCTGCAGCCTCAGTGCAAGCAGTGCCGTCATTGTGCACTGCTGCCCAGTGGAAGCAGCACTCAGTGCAGCTATACCGTCATATAGCTATTACTTGCAATATTAATGCTCAGTTGTATGCTGTGTGTTATATACGTACTTCAATAACTTCATTCTATATTATTTATTAATTCCTGCATACTTTGATAGGTTGTGGGACTGGTTGGAGGGATGGCTGTTCCCAAGCAAGAACGACAGCTGCGACTCCACCCACACATCGTCGTGGCAACACCTGGCCGGCTGTGGAAGTTCATGAGTGACAGGAATGACTTCCTGTCGGACTTGAGTCAGCTCCAGAGCTTTGTGCTGGACGAAGCAGACCGACTGGTGGAACACGGCCATTTTCAGGAACTGAAACAGATACTGAGGCAATTGGAAAATGGAAGTGTGGATGGGATGGGCTGGGGGCGGGTCCAAAAGTTTATTTTCTCAGCCACACTCACCATGGAGAAGGAGAAGGGGGGAAAGGGGAGGAGGAAGGACAAGAAGAAGGCTAGCAAGGATGCAGTACCAACTGAGAAAGGATCCATTGGTACAAAGATGACTGTATCTCTCTTTGTGGCCTTCAATCTTTATGCTATGTCTGTCTGTCTGTCTGTCTGTCTGTCTGTCTGTCTGTCTGTCTGTCTGTCTGTCTGTCTGTCTGTGTGTCTGACTTCTTCAGTATATCTGTCCATCCATCCATCCGTTGTGTGTGCCCACATGTCTACGTATGTGTACATGTGTTATTGTGCAGAGGAACTGGTTGCCATGGTGGGCATTAAGAAGGCCCAATCTGTCACCGTTGACCTCACCAGTCAGCAGCTGGTTGTGAGGACCTTGACAGAGGCAAAGATCACTTGTGGAGAGGAGGATAAGGTTCGATGTGCGTGTATTGCTGGGCGGGTGTTGTTTGTTGATTTGTTGTTGTTGTTGTTGTTGTTGGTGGTGGTGGTGGTGGTGTGTCTGGTGTGTGTGCATGGCTATACAATGGCTTATCATTGGAGTGTTGTGTACACGTAATGCTTCCATACATTCCCCTCTCCTCCCTCCCCCTCTCCTCCCTCCCCCTCTCCTCCCCCCCTCTCCTCCCTCCCCCTCTCCTCCCTCCCCCTCTCCTCCCCCCCACTCCTCCCTCCCTCTCTCCCCCCCACTCCTCCCTCCCCCCTCTCCTCCCTCCCCCTCTCCTCCCTCCCCCTCTCCTCCCCCCTCTCCTCCCTCCCCCTCTCCTCCCCCCCACTCCTCCCTCCCTTCCTCCCCCTCTCCTTCCTCCCCCTCTCCTCCCTCCCCCTCTCCTCCCCCCACTCCTCCCTCTCTCCCCCCACTCCTCCCTCCCCCTCTCCTCCCTCCCCCCTCTCCTCCCTCCCCCTCTCCTCCCTCCCCCTCTCCTCCCCCCCCTCTCCTCCCTCCCCCTCCCTCCCTCCCCCTCTCCTTCCTCCCCCTCTCCTCCCTCCCCCTCTCCTCCCCCCCACTCCTCCCTCTCTCCCCCCCACTCCTCCCTCCCCCTCTCCTCCCTCCCCCCTCTCCTCCCTCCCCCTCTCCTCCCTCCCCCTCTCCTCCCCCCACTCCTCCCTCCCCCTCTCCTCCCCCCACTCCTCCCTCCCCCTCTTCTCCCCCCACTCCTCCCTCCCCCCTCTCCTCCCTCCCTCTCTCCTCCCCCCCTCTCCTCCCTCCCCCTCTCCTCCCCCCCTCTCCTCCCTCCCCCTCTCCTCCCCCCACTCCTCCCTCCCCCTCTCCCCCCCCCTCCTCCCCTTCCCTCAGGACTTGTATCTCC
>OX465036.1:262841-285341 GCA_949841015.1 Aplysina aerophoba | reverse complement strand
CCATGGGCAGGGAGTGGGTGGAGTCGAGTGGTGTGATGATGCAGGTGTACATAGTCGTGAATAAAGGCAGTGAACCAGAGCTTCACTCTGCTCATTTCTACGCATGTGGAGTGTAATAATGAGAACCGTGGGCTGAGACCTGCCTCATTTTCGGTTCCCCACTTGCGCCACTGTCACCTCTCACCTGCTCCGTCGCACCTCTCGTCTGCCCCCCCCCCCCCCCCCCCCCCCCCCAGGTGGTGGGCGAGTACTCCTACGTCCTGGAGGAGGAGGAGGACCAGGAGGACGTCTTGGAGAGGTTGGCTGGTCTACTGGGCTGCAGACACGGGCACCAGGAGACCAACGGCTGGGTGGTGACTGCGCTGTCCAAGATCATTGCTCGGCTGGGACGCTTCCCCGACTCTGTGCTCAACCATGTCGCAACCTACTTAGTGAACCCCAATCCCGACATACAGCAGGTGAGTGGGTGAGTTTTGGCGTTCTGTGCTGCATGGGCGTGTGCGGATATTTAATGGGGCAAGTGTGCAAGTGTACTGTACCTTTTCTCCTACTCTCTCATCGGCTCCTCCTCTCCCTCTCATCGGCCCCTCCTCTCCGTCACATTGGCCCCTCCTCTCCCTCACATTGGTCCCTCTCGTCCACCCTTCTCTCCCTCTCATTGGCCCTTCCCCTCCCTCTCATCCGCCCTTTCCCTCCCTCTCACCGGCCCCTCCCCTCCCTCTCATCCCCCCTTCCCCTTCCTCTCATCCGCCCTCCCTTCCCTCTCATTGATTGATCCCTCTCGTCCACCCTCCCCTCCCTCTCATCGCCCCTTCCCCTTCCTCTCATCGCCCCTTCCCTCCCTCTCACCGGCCCCTCCCCTCCCTCTCATTGGTCCCTCTCGTCCACCCTCCCCTCCCTCTCATCGCCCCTTCCTCTTCCTCTGGTCACCCCTCCCCTCCCTCTCACCGGCCCCTCCCCTCCCTCTCACCGGGCCCTCCCCTCCCTCTCACCGGGCCCTCCCCTCCCTCTCACCGGGCCCTCCCCTCCCCTCCCTCTCACTGGCCCCACCCCTCCCCTTTCTCCCCTCTCTACTCAGCGCTGCATTGAGTTGTGTGAGTTGAGCCAGAACTTTGAGACCATGCAGGAGGTCCTTCCCACCGACGCCAGTTGCGAAGACCTCGAGGTGGACGCCTCCCTCTCCTTCCTTGATGGCTTCGTGGCAGAGTCCTTGCAGAACGGAGCCCAACCCTATAGACCTGCACATATGAGGGAGAACCTGGGCAGCAAGGGGGGGAAAGGTGGGTGGAGTCAGGAAAAATTAAATAGGGTCCTACCCACTTAATAAATGGTAGTAATCACTGGGTATTACCTTATTCACTTGGTTAATGCTTCACAGTTCTGTATATCACCCTGTAGTCTTCTATTGTTCACATATCACAGTTCTATCTGTGACACTGTCACTGTCACTACTGTCACAGTTGTCATCACCTCTGTCACAGCTGTGATTGTCTCTATTCTCCTGTCACACTTCCCTTCCAGGCCAGGACCAACTGTCAACTGATGCAATCAAGTTTGAACCGTATGCCCCACCCCCTGCACGTAATATCGGCTCCATTGTGCCCACTGACTCAGTATCCAGCCCATTGCCAACCAATCTTCCGGTTGTCATGGAAACAGAGGAGACCACGCCCCCAGAGGGTGGTCCAGATGCTTCAACGGAGCTGGACGCAATGCAAAGGTTAGCTCTAGTTCGGCTGTCACTGTCCATTAGCAGTTCAATCTGGGGTGTGGCGCATTGTTCCCTGGGGCACACCAGTCAACTCGGCTGTGGACCTCAGGTTTTGTTTAATTTGGTGCGGTGGACACTCCCAGCTCATGCATGTTGTGCGGGTGTAGTCTCATCTGCTGGCATGCTCTGCACCGGCCTGGCTTCCAGATGAAGTGAGTGAAGGACATGGAATGGAATTTAACTGTTACCACCGGACAATCTGGGAATGCGGAGTTGTTGGGGCTCCTCATTTAGAGCACTGCTGGAGCCTCATAGGGGCATGTGGGACTGTGTATGTTTCCGTGTGCATGTTTGTGCAACTATTCTTTGGCTGCTTAATTGCTCTTCAGAACTGGAATTGAAGTGAAGAAGTCGGTATGGGGACGGGGTGGCCTTCTTCGTAAAGGCCGTGGGCCCAATCCTATGAGTTTAACACCAGCAGGGCTGGACCACGCCCCCGAAAGCAATCTGGGGCTTAATGACACATCCTCCACCGGTGCTGACACCAACACCGATATTGGCAGTGAAAGTGGGAGCCTGGACGCAAGAACAGCTGTAGGTGGATGACTGTAGCGTAGAGTAGACTAGTGCACTGGTAGGACATGCCTACGCTAAGACGTATGCAATGGAAGCTCACTGGTCGCTGACAATGACTCTCCTGGCACTCACTCCCGCACTTCCGCCACTCCCTTGGCCTCCTCTCCCTTCTACAGCTGAGCTCTGCCCAGGCCAGCATCCACCAACCCACTCCGGAGGAGCAGAAGAAGAAGGAACTGGCGTCAGCTCTCTTTGGCGGGTTTGGAGGGTCTGGCAGAACAGGCCCTCTATCAGTAAGTGGCAGGAGTGGGGAGAAGGTCACGCAGGGTGCACCACTCCTCCCTCACCCCCACCCCTCCTCACTCACCACTCCTTCCTCACTTCCACTTCTCACCCCAATTCTCCCTCACTTCTCACCCCAATTCTCCCTCACTTCACCCCTCCCCTCCCTCTCCTACTCAGGGCCCTCCTCACCCCTAATCCTCCTTCCCCTCCACTCTTCCTTACCCCTCCCCTCCCTCACCCCCACCTCAGGGTCCTGCTCGTCCTCCGAAGTCAAAACGGAAGACCACTGCTGCGACGTCAACACTCACTGCTCCTACTGCAGCGTCACAAGGGAGCTCCCCCTCCAACTCACCCAACCTACAGAAGAAGACGGAAGTGAAGAAGGAAGATAACATGGACTTGTTGCTTGATTTGAACTTCACAGGAGCTGGGAGTGTCCAGGAGAATACAACGAATGGGTCTGCCCCATTGGCACCCCTGCTTCAAGAGTCACCCGCTGCCTTGGGTCAAGGTGGCCAAGAAGCAACGGACAGTTTGTTTGCTGGTCTTCACAATGCAAGTTCCGGGCAGACTGTTGACCCCACTCCCTCCGCCAGTCTCCTCTCTGGACTTACAGGGTCTCTGGAGCGACCAACTGTAGGCCTCTCAGCAACCAGTGTACTGGAAGGGTTGACCCCTGGAATTAAACTCCCAGCAGAGTTGGAGGCGTGTCCACACACACCCTGTTCGGTGAGCTGTGTTTCTCCTTCGTCCTAAGTGCAAGCAGTTCCTTGTGGTGCCAGCCTTGCTCATGCAGTGCTTCCTCGGGCAACCGGAGAAAAGCACTATTCTCTGTCTGAGTTACACCCTGTGTGTTCCCTGTGTGTGTGTGTGTGTGTGTAGTACTGTGTACCTGACAGTGTGCCTGTAGCAGCTGTGAAGCACCAATACAATGCTGTATGCACGTTACACGCCCACCTCATGGTGGGCGGAGCAGGAACCCCCCCCCACTTACTGCTGCGCACCTCCAACGACAGCTCATCATCTCCATCTGGCATTTCTTTTGCTTCATCACACCTCTCAGTCTCCCCACATTTCTCACCCTCACCTTGCATCCCTCACTTCCCCACACCCCTCCCCCTCACTTCACATCCCCCTCACCTCACTCCCCCTCACCTCCCTCCCTCCCTCCCCAGGAGATAACCCAGGACGGTGCTGTGCGCGTGTCCACCACCAAGGTGTACCAGCCCAGTCAGCTGGCAGTGGTGTTTTACCTCACCAGCATGAGGCAGACGCCACAGGACCTGGTGGTGTCCTTTACTCTGCCCTCTAGCTGCCAGTGCTCCCTGGACGGGGCCAGCGTGCCGAGCAGCACCTCCATGGACGTGACACTTGCACCGTTTGGAACGGTGAGTGAGTGAGCGAGTGGGTGGGTGAGCGAGTGAGTGGATGAGTGAGCGAGTGAGTGAGTGAGCAGGTGGGTGGGTGAGCGAGTGGGTGAGTGGGTGAGTGAGTGAGTGAGTGAGTGAGTGAGTGAGTGAGTGGGTGGGTGGGTGAGTGGGTGAGTGAGTGGGTGGGTGGAGTGTCACATGAAGGTGTGGGCCTACTGTACAGACGTGTGTGTATGCCCATGCTTGCCTATGTACTGCAGTAATGGAGTGCCTATCTTCATGTATGTGTATGTCTGCCCCTCCTATTAACCTCCCACCTACTGTACATTCTAATGCATTTTCCTCCCCTCTCCCCCCTCCCCTCTCCCTTCCCTTCTTCTCCAGTGTCAGAAGGTGGTTGGCTTGGTCGCACTCCAGCCCGCCCTCCAGATGACCATACGCTGTGAGCTGTCCTACCGACAGGAAGGAAGGAAGCAGTTCTGTGACCAGCCACTACACATAAGTGACATGCTCAGGTAAGCAAGATGGGGGATTTGGTCAGGCTACTGATGTGGCCATAATCACTGCTTGTTCTGGTACGTGCACTGGCAGTACAGCAGAGAGAGAGAGAGGGGTTGTGTGCGGGGGTGTTGTGAGGTGAGGTGAGGTGTTGTGAAGTGTGGTGAGGTGTTGTGAGGTGTGGTGAGCTGTTGTG
Source organism: Aplysina aerophoba (assembly GCA_949841015.1). Lineage (NCBI taxonomy): Eukaryota > Metazoa > Porifera > Demospongiae > Verongiida > Aplysinidae > Aplysina > Aplysina aerophoba. The sequence goes on along the minus strand of OX465036.1, from coordinate 280,705 downwards.
AGGTGTGGTGAGGTGAGGTGAGGTGAGGTGAGGTGAGGTGAGGTGAGGTGAGGTGAGGTGTGGTGTGGTGTGGTGAGGTGTGGTGAGGTGAGGTGAGGTGAGGTGTGGTGTGGTGAGGTGTGGTGTTGTGCAGTGTTGTGAGGTGTTGTGAGGTGTGGTGGGGTGCAGAGTATGAGTAGTGCCATGATGTTGTAGTGTGTTGCTTTCATTAAGCCCCCTGCATCACACTCCATTTTTGGTGATGGCATCTCGTGCATCATACCACCCTTGGCTTATAAGGTCTCCTGGTGTGTGCACAGACACACACACACACACACAGAACACACGCACAGGTGGTAAACAGACTTGAAAGCATGGAAGTTATTAAATTCCTGGAGTTGCTGGCGTGCTCTAGACAGCTTGCTAAGTATAGCTTTACCACGAACAGCCATACTTGGCCAGTAGATGGCACTTCTTAAGGGCCGCCGCACTCACCGGCACCTGGACTCTGCTGCATTCCCGGAGAGACTGGCATTGCAGCATCCACGGCATGCTGTGTCCTTTGTGCATCTTGCTGTCCAAACACTCCAAGCAGTCATCAGTGAGAGTGTCATGTCTGGTGCCAGACGAGTTTTAGTTCTGTAGGGCTAATTGGAATGTAAATTCTAGTGATTTTCAATATGGTCCCATCACAGCATGCTGTGCTGTTTGATATCATCCTGAGGGTGGTTTCATCAGCTTATCAGAATGGAATGCACTATTTACGTTACCAACTAGGTTGCCATAGTTGCATGGTTGCCATGGTTGTCACTAGAAGAAGGGAATTCTGGGTTGTAGCTAATGCAGACTGCTGGGGAAGAAAGGGGCGTGTTCTCCTCGGCTGGGTGGTTATTTGGGGCACGCCTGAAGGAAGTATACATTGTAGGGTCTTGTAGCTGTTGGTTGTCATGGTCACCATTCTGCCTGTACAGGAATTTCTCGGTAATTGAGTTTTAGTAACAGTATTCGAGACGAGAATACTTTGCAGTGTTTCACCCCCAGCTAGGGATGGTGTTGTGGCTGTCCATGCTGCAAGATGGGTTGGTTTAGCATACCAGCAGCCTATTATACACTGCAATGTACGTATAGGTAGTGTGTGTGTGAGTATTCGAGACGAGAATACTTTGCAGTGTTTCACCCCCAGCTAGGGATGGTGTTGTGGCTGTCCATGCTGCAAGATGGGTTGGTTTAGCATACCAGCAGCCTATTATACACTGCAATGTACGTATAGGTAGTGTGTGTGTGTGTGTGTGTGTGTGTGTGTGTGTGTGTGTGTGTGTGTGTGTGTGTGTGTGTGTGTGTGTGTGTGTGTGTGTGTGTGTGTGTGTGTGTGTGTGTGTGTGTGTGTGTGTGTGTGTGTGTGTGTGTGTGTGTGTGTGTGTGTGTGTGTGTGTGTGTGTGTGTGTGTGTGTGTGTGTGTGTGTGTGTGTGTGTGTGTGTGTGTGTGTGTGTGTGTGTGTGTGTGTGTGTGTGTGTGTGTGTGTGTGTGTGTGTGTGTGTGTGTGTGTGTGTGTGTGTGTGTGTGTGTGTGTGTGTGTGTGCTGTAGCATGAATACAATTGCTGTGTTTCATTTATTATTTTAGTATTGCAAAGTGTGCCAATGTACACACATTAGTATTAAGAGTTATGGTAGTGTCCATGTACTCTTTTGGTGTTGGTCAGTATAATTATATGGGATATACATGAGTATCCTTAATGTATTAGAGCTACGTATGGTCAGTATTGCCTATCTCTTGTATGTTGCAGGCCGTGGGAGATTGTTACCAAGGAGTTTGGTCAGAAGTGGGGCTCCCTCTCTCATGAAAGGAGACAGAAGGTGCCGTGCACTGTGAAGACACCGCAGGAGTTCCACACGATTTGCAAAGAACAGCTGCACTTTCATCCTGTTGAGATTATCCGTGAGTGTTACTCCTTCATCCCTCTCTTCCCCTTCCTCCCTCTTCCTCTTCTTCCCCTCCCTGTCCCTCCTTTTGCTTCCCCTCCCAGTCCCTCCCCTCCCCTTCCCTCCACTCTCTCTTTCCTCCTCCTCCCGTGCCATCCCTGACTTCTCCCCCTCCCCTTCTATCCCTAACTCCTCCCCCTTCCCTCTCATCCCTGACTCTTCTTCCTCCCCCTCCCTTCCAGGCAAAGAAGCCATAGCAGCTGCCACCTTCATCCCGTCCACTCCGGTCCTCGTCCACGGCAAGATACTGGGCACGCCTGGCATGATGGAGGTGTGGATCAAGTCTACCAATGGGATGCTGACCGAGGCTGTTGAGAAACAGCTGGTGGCAGTTTTGAAAAAGTGACCATGGATCGAGTGTTGCATGATCTAACTGAGTTGTTTCAACGTCGTGGGGGTTGAGATATTTTTGTGCTTGATAAATTGGAATCGTGTTTGAATTTACATTGCATATTGCAGGTACGTATATATGTAACATTTGAATACATTGTATGTAATTAGACTTGTTGACCACTAGGAGCACCCGAACACGTGATCTCCATCATCATATTACGTCATCTGTAGCTACTTGCGTGGGTGTTCCGCGCGCATCATGTCGGCTTCTCTCCTGATCTTTGGGAGACCCTCCAACCTCGCTTATATAGCGCGCCCGGACATGACGAGGTGTGCTCACATTGCAGTCGACAAATTCCCCACATAACTGCTCCCCTTTCCGACGCCGTTGCTGTACAGCAGTTGTGGAACCGAAGAGGCTGTTAGCTGAGTCCCCAGAGTACCTGACTGCAGTGCAAGTGCAGCGCCAGCGTGACGGGACAGCGGCAACAGAGCTGACCATACGGCGCGTGGATCCGGCCAGCGAGGGAGATGGGTCGGCTGAGGACAAGCTTGTTGACTGTAGCACTTCTTCTTAGTGAGTCAGTGGGCAGCATGCCAGCTGTTGTTGTTGTTGACAAGGTTGTTGATGAGGCAAGTCAGTGCACTGGAGCAGAGCAGGCTAGCCCTCTGCGATAGGACGTACCTCCGTAGCAGCACGCGTGTGTGCGTGCTTCCTGCAGTAGCACGCGCCGCTAAACGCATGCGCTAGAGCACGGTGACTAGACGTACGTAGCTAGTGGCAAAGACGACTACAGTTTCTCGGATTCAGCAACCATAGAGGAAGGGGGCGGGGCAGGCTTCCTCCAGTGCAGAGCTCAGCCTAGTCTGTAGACTTGGTCTAGTATTATCCTTCCCGAGCTCTAGCAAGGGCCTCGTGTGGTTGTGGGGCTGCATGTGGTTTGTTGTGTGAGACCTTCCCTTTGATCTGTAATGTATTGAGTCAGCTGTGTGCATGTGTGTGCTTGCCTAGCAAGCACAACTGAAGCACCCACTGCAGTGGAAGAGAGTGGTTGAATGTTAGGCTGGCCCGGTGAAAGAGAACCGATGAGCTGGGTGCATACAGATGAGGGGTGTGGGGTTCAGCATGCAAGTCACTGGGTTAATATGTCACTGCAGTGGGGTTGTAATTGTACAGTACCCAAGTGACATCCAACACCTTGTCCCACAACGGATGTACAAGGGCTACTTGAGCTATCTAAGATATGCAAAGGCATTTCTGGGTGCACTTTGGAGTGATATCTGCGGTTAATAAGGTACCTGGGGGAGAGTGAGACTCAGTTGGCACAGTAGTGAACTTACAGCTGTTGAGGGGTGTACGTAAATGGAATGACAGGTGGATTACAGTTCATTCCAGTGTGTGCCCTACAATAGGTGCAGCAGGGGTGGGGGCTGAGGGACTCTTGAAAGACCTTCATCACTGGGTTTGGTTAGGGGAGGCTGGGCATTCCAGCCAATACAGTGGAACCTCTCTGTAGTGAACGCCATTGGGACTCAGCTGGCTGTCCTGTATAGAGAGGTGTCCCTAATTCATAGGTAGATTTGAACACAGCTCTATGTGGTTGGACTGCAGACACTGTCCTCAATAGAGAGATGTGCTTTATTTGGAGTATCCTTTACAGAGCTACCCTAACCCTAACCCACTGTACTTTATCAGGGTACTACTGTATTGGGTAGCCCACTGCATGCAAGCCCTTCCACATGCAATCATGGACTGTGTGAGGTGTGGGTGTGAGTGGGAGCTACACTGCTTTGTGCTTATTGTGTTAGGCCTGTTGTTTACCGTGTGGTTGGGTGTGCAGCAGTAATGCAATAGATCCTCCATGCAACACTGCCCTCTGGTGCCACCTCAATAGCTGAAGCGATCCCGCACTCACCCAATCAGTTTGTAAGGGTGTACATGTGTGTGTGTGGCTTCACAGCTGTAGAACAGTGATATGGCCTCCTTGGTAGGGGGATGCCTTACACATAATATTTGTATAATATGCCTTACACATAATATTTGTATAATATGCCTTACACATAATATTTGTATAATATGCCTTACACATAATATTTGTATAATATGCCTTACACATAATATTTGTATAATATGCCTTACACATAATATTTGTATAATATGCCTTACACATAATATTTGTATAATATGCCTTACACGTAATATAATGTGTCATGTCAGTCAGCCCGGCCAGTCGGTGTGCATACAGCTGGAATTTGTCAAACCTCAAGTGGCCCCAAATGGCCATAACTCGGGGGTTGTGGTCGATGTTTTCTCTATGTCTGAAGATACATGGCTGCTCAGGACCTGGATTAGTCCGGCCAGGAGTTTTCATCAGCATGGTTGAGTGTAATTGAACGGTTCGCAAAGCTCCCATTCACACCAGCTTGGTTGAGGGGCCACTATGAAGAGAGTGGAGCTGAACTCCACAAGTCTGCTCCAGCACTATATATTTATATTTCACGTTGCCATGAAAACTAGGTATTGTATATCGTACTGGACATGAGTTATGACGGCAGAGGTTTACCGCAGGTGTACATAGGTTTATTGTATTGTTAGCTGATGACATTTACTATTGCAGTATTAATATAGGTACACCATGTACATATACTGTATTGTCATATGTATTGCCCATTGGATTGATATAAAAATTATGCATGTATCCAGCAGTTGCATATATGCAGCTGTGTTTACAAGGCAGCTTAACCGCATCCCTATCTAATGGGCTATACATGAAGGTACTCTTGAAAATGCCTGAGTGGCGTTTCGGTAGCATACAGCTACTGTGCCATCATCAGTGAATGGGAATGGGAATTGGCTAGTATGTGCTAAACACTTGACACATGACATATTCCACATGACATATGACATATGACATATGACATATGACATATGACATATGAAGGTATTGTATTTGCCTATGTACCTACTCACGAACATTCGCTACACACAGCACTGGAAGGAGGGAGTTCTGTGACTATGTACATATACGTACACTGTCTGCCTCCTCCTACAGGCTACGCAGAAGTGGGGGAGACACAGGGTGTTACTGAAGGTCAGTGAGAGTGTGTGTGTGTGTGTGTGTGTGTGTGTGTGTGTGTGTGTGTGTGTGTGTGTGTGTGTGTGTGTGTGTGTGTGTGTGTGTGTGTGTGTGTGTGTGTGTGTGTGTGTGTGTGTGTGTGTGTGTGTGTGTGTGTGTGTGTGTGTGTGTGTGTGTGTGTGTGTGCATGCGTGCGTCTGGCTGTCTTGGGTGTAAGTGTGAGCATGTTCACTCTTTCCATTTTGGTCAGATGATTTCTTCTCCGGCTCTGGGACTGGACCCCTAGTTGAGCTAGAGGTGGATATATCAGTCTCTGCAGGTATGGCACACACCACACAGTGCAGCCAGGAACATCACAGGATGAATGGGTCCACTTAATACACACTCCCTCTCACTGTCTATCACATGTACACTCCCTCACACGCAACCCCTCCTCACCTCTTCCCTTACAGTCACTCCTACCAGCATTACAATCACCTGGAACCTGACAGCAGAGGATGAAGGAAGTGTAAGAGGGTTCCACCTCTCACACCATGCCGTGGGAATTCCCCTCCTGGGCTCTAATGTGTTGGGCCAATTTGAATTACTCCCTTTAACGAGGGAGTGGACTATTTCCCCTCTGGAAGAGGGGCTCAGGTATAACATCACATTTGATGTGGTGCTACGTGGACAGTTTGATGGGCCAAGCATCGTTCAGCGCTCAACTTTCCTAGTGAGCACACCCGAAACAGGTAACCATGGCAACACGCACACAGCTACGTATATACATGAAACGTGGGACGTTGGCATCCTTTGATGGCTTCTTGTCTTTCGGGTCTTCACTTTAGTTCCTGGGGCTCCACCCACAAACATCCAATTGGTGGGAACCTTGACAAGCAGTACAACTGTCACCATACAAGTGTCTCCGCCCCCTGTGCTAGACAGAAATGGTATCATTGTGTCATACCGTGTGTCATACAGAAAGGAAGGAGCGGGGATCGATGATGTCATGACAATGGAGTTTCTCTCCACCGGGGAGGACCCTCAGAGGCTAACCCTGACTGGATTAGACCCTGGCTCCGCCTACATGTACTCAGTACGAGCTGCTACAGTGGTGGGTGCCGGGACGGAAAGTGTTAACAGGAGCTTCACCACGGCTGATGAAGGTAAGTCCTTGAGAGCTGCAGCAGCTACTCACACTGTCTCAAACGTATGTCTCCTGGCCTCTCCCTCCTGCTCTCCCATGGCCGTGAACTCAGCTTGCCTCCTCCCCTTTCTCCTTCTAGCGCAGTCGGTGGTGAACATCAACATCACGTTCTTGCAGCAGGAGTACCGCGTGACAGAGTCCGAAAGGAATGTGTCTGTCAGTATCACCGTAGGAATAGACCCACTCGCCACCACACCCATCAACCTCACCATTGCCACCATTGACGTAAACACCACTTACCGAGCGTTAGGTACAGTTGCCAGGTCACCTCTGATTACAGGAAACTAATATATGAATTGATTTGTGACTGTATTTGTGCTCCACTTAATACTTCTTTCATTGTTTCTAATATTTCTCCCTCCCCCTCCTCTCCCTCCCCCTCCCCTCCCCTCCCCTCCGCTCTCCTTAACGCAGCATTGAAAGACTACAGCTCCATACAGTACAGTGTGAGCATCAGTCCGAACGAGGTGAGGGAGCTGCAGTTCACATTCTACATCCACGACGATGACATAGCCGAACCATGCGAGGAGACATTTTCCATCAGAGTATTCAGTACCAGCCCCTTTGTCCGCATTCCGCATCAGTCATGTGTCCCCGTTGTCATTTTGGATGATGATGGTGAGTCTGTCAGTCTACACATGTCAGAATTTGTGTCTATTGGCAGCTCTGTCTGTGTGTCTGTCTGCCTGTGTCTCTGTCTGTCTGTGTGTCTGTCTGTCTGTGTCTCTGTCTGTCTGTGTGTCTGTCTGTCTGTGTGTCTGTCTGTCTGTCTGTGTGTCTGTCTGTCTGTGTCTCTGTCTGTCTGTGTGTCTGTCTGCCTCTGTGTCTGTCTGCCTGTGTGTCTGTCTGTCTGTGTGTCTGTCTGTCTATGTGTCTGTCTGTGTTTGGAGGACTGTATGTATGTATGTATGTACTGTAGTAAGTAGTTTTGGTGGTGCTCCTTTCAGTATTAGTTTGCTCCGCCCCCAGACCCAGTGGTCCATTTCATTGGTGGTCCTCTGACAGCCAGTGAGTTAGATGTTGAGCTGGAGGTTGCAGTGAGTGTGGAGAAGGTAGAGGGAATTCCCCTAAATCTCACCTTTGTCTTTGAACCTGCAGAAGAACAAGGTAGGCAAAGAGCAGCTAGTGTTGACACTAAGATCTGTTGGGATAGGGTATATAGCTGTTGCCATGGTTCAAGGTTCATGGTTCATAGGTAACTACGTAGGTTGCAAGTTGTCATGTCTCCATTATCCCCTGTGATGGTGCAACATGACATGACAGAAAGCCTCCTTCAACTGCCTTTACTCCGCCCCTTCTGCCCCAGACTCCCCCCTCCAGTTGACTGGCTTGGTCCATCTTATCCCCAGTCCTGGCAGGTACAACTTTTCCATTCCCATTGTGAACAACTTTGTGTACGAAGGACCTCGGAGTGGGAACCTGACGGCCCTGTACTCTGCCCTGAGACCATGTCCCAGCCGTAGCCTGGAGACCAGCACTGCTGTGGTCGTCATGGACGATGACAGTGAGTTGGTATCATGATAAGTACAGTACATTTATGACAAGTTGTCAACAAGAGTGACATGTTCGCAGAGTGTGACATGACTCTCAATGACTATGCATACGTCATACGTATGTGTTCACAGGGTGTGGGTGTGTGGGTCACAGATGGTGTTCTAGATGACATGCATGATGTGACATGAAGGTGTCATGTGTCAACCAGGGTACAGCAGTTATAATGACACTGTGTCAACAAGTGTGTCACTTAACCCCCTCTTTCTCCTTCTCCTCCTCCTCCAACCAGCGGTCCACTTTGTCTTCACTCAAGCTAGGTACACTTTCACGGAGAGTGACGGGAGGGTTGAGGTGACACTGATGAAGGTGGGGGAGACCACTCTGCTTGTGACAGCCACGCTTACTGTAGTCGAAGGCTCGGGTGAGACTCACACATACACACACGCACACACGACACACAGACACAGATACACACACACACAAATCCTTGTGGCACAACTATTGAAGGACAGTTGGTGTATGTATGCATGGGAAATGCACTTGAGATCACTGCAACCAGTCTTCTGCATGTGACCATGTTTACTTGATCAACCACAATGACCCGTCCACTGTCTGAGATAAATAAACCGTACTCAGTAGTGGTCTGCAGGGTCACATCGCTTTTCTCCCCTCCCCTCCTCTCCCCTCCTCTCCCCTCCTCTCCCCTCCCCTCCTCTCCCCTCCCCTCCTCTCCCCTCCCCTCCTCTCCCCTCCCCTCCTCTCCCCTCCCCTCCCCTCCCCTCCCCTCCCCTCCTCTCCCCTTCCCTTCTCTCCCCTCCCTCTCCTCCTTCCCCTCCCTCCTCTCCTGTGATGGCTGCAGCTGAAGAAGACAAGGACTTCGTCCTGCTGACTCCTGAGGTGAATTTCCTTCCCCACGAAGAAGAAAAGCCAGTGGTCATTCTCATCCTGGATGACTCTGTCTTTGAGGGAGATGAGGTCTTTACCCTTCTGGTGTTCCACGACCAGCCACCAGTAATGGGCGCATCTCAACCAACGGAGCTGACTCCGGAGGAAGGCAGCACTCAGGTCATCATCCGCAACGACGATTGTGAGTTGTGTGTGTGTTTGTGTGTTCATTACTTGCATGCAAGCTGTCACCTCATTGCTATTCACACTGTCATCTCCCTCACCCCTCATCCTCATCTTCATCCATCACCCTCACCCCTCATCCTCATCCCTCACCCTCACCCCTCATCCTCATCTTCATCCGTCACCCTCACCCCTCATCCTCATCCCTCACCCTCACCCCTCACCTTCACCCTCGCCCTCACCCTCACCCCTCATCCTCATCCATCACCCTCACCCCTCATCCTCATTCCTCATTCCTCACCCTCATCCCTCAGCCTTACCCTGTATCCTTTCCTCACCTCACCCCTAATCCCTCACCTTCACCCTCGCCCTCACTCTCACCCCTTATCTTTCCTTTGCCTCACCTCTCTGTCTCCCCCTAACCCCTCACTTCCCCCTTGTCCCATTTCAGCTGTTGTTGTTGAGTTTGAAGAAGAATTGTACATCGCTCCATCATCAGACATATATGTCAATGTTAGTCTGGTGTTGCTAGGCAACACCTCCACCCCAGCTACTGTGCGCGTATTAGGAGACTATGTAGGAGCAGACGGATTCCCAGTCTTGAATTTCACAGTGGAAGTGGATCCATTGGGTCCCACACAAGTACCAGTTTTTGTTGGTGCAGATGGTGTGTACAATCCGGATGCGAAATGGGTCCTGAGGTTGGAACCGTTGGATTCTGTAGTCGTCATTGGGCCACGTTCCCAAACTGAGATCAGAGTTCACGAAACTGATAGTGAGTCGTGAATCCTCTCTTCATTAGGAAACAAGGTGGTATGTGATGCCATCTACCTGTTTATGGAGACCACCTACCTATCTAATGAGACCACTTTATGCTAATAGCCACAACCAGCCAAAATTCTTTCATCCACCCATCTCACCTGCCTAATACTTTGCATGTGTTTGCCGTGAGCACATCCACCATCTGAGTGCCCTCACATGCATACGTACACACATGTGCCTGTGAGGGACAAGTGAAGCCCACTCCACAACACACAGCATGTGACACCCTCCTCAATATGATGGTCTGGCTTGCTAGCCCGTCCCGGTGAGCCAGACAACTGATGTGCATGAGCTTGTCCATGACATGTCATGTGCAGTGAGTGACACATTGGAAGCTTGTCCATGACATGTCATGTGCAGTGAGTGACACATTGGAAGCTTGTCCATGACGTCATGTGCAGTGAGTGACACATTAGAAGCTTGATAGTAGGATGATTATTTTGGACGATCGGCGCCAATAAATGACTCGTCACTTCTAATTGTCACTTCAATGCAACGTTTCGCCCATCACGGAGTTCGTCAGGCATACAGTGACGAGTCATTTGTTGGCGTGCTTGATTGTCCAAAATAATCATCCTACTATCAACTCCAGCATGCCTAATAACTTTCATGCCACATTGGGAGCTTGTCCATGACATGTCATGTGCAGTGAGTGACACATTGGGAGCTTGTCCATGACATGTCATGTGCAGTGAGTGACACATTGGGAGCTTGTCCATGACATGTCATGTGCAGTGAGTGACACATTGGGAGCTTGTCCATTACATGTCATATGCAGTGAGTGACACGTTGGGAGCTTGTCCATGACATGTCATGTGAGTGAGTGACACATTGGGAGCTTGTCCATGACATGTCATGTGAGTGAGTGACACATTGGGAGCTTGTCCATGACATGTCATGTGCAGTGACACATGGCTAGCTTCATTGCTGCTCCCAGTGCTCAACTTCACCGGCACCACTGTTACTCCACTGTCACTCAACTGTCACTCCACTGTCACTCCACTGTCACACCACTGTGCACTCCACTGTCACTCCACTGTCACACCACTGTGCACTCCACTGTCACTCCACTGTCACACCACTGTCACACCACTGTCACTCCACTGTCACACCACTGTCACTCCACTGTCACTCCTGGTCTGTGCCGTGCTCTGCAGCACTGCAGGCCACATTCACAGCTCGCTCGTTCAGTGCAGTGGAAGGGAACGGGACAGCGACAGTGAGTGTGCAGCTGCTGGGCCGCACTGCTGTGCCTGTCACTGTGAGGGTCACGCCGTTTGGGCTGAACACAACTATCGCCGCAACAGGTCAGACACACACACACACACACACACACACACACACACACACACACACACACACACACACACACACACACACACACACACACACACACACACACACACACACACACACTACCATAGTAGAGTGAGGAAGAGAAATAACTTGTGCCTTGGCTTGTACTTAAAGTTCATGGTGTACTGTAGTGCAGCTGTGTTTGTCTCAACCAACTGACCCTCTCCACAATCCCATCCACCCCCTCCACGCACACGCACGCACACACACACACACACACACACACACACACACACACACAGAAGATGTTGACTTTTCCACTTCCCCTGTTGAAGTCACCCTCCCTCCTGGAAGGGGTGACACCACCACTGCCTCCGTCACCCTGACGTTGCTGGATGACGAGGTGCTGGAGAGTCTGGAGTCGTTTGGAGTTGTGTTGACCTCTGATCTCCCTGCAGTCACAGTGGAGCCCATCTCTATTGCACGTGTGGACATTGTGGATGATGACAGTGGGTCCCTCCCCTCACTCCCCGCCACATGCACTCTCCCCTCACTCCTCACTCCCCATCACATGCACTCTCCCCTCACTCCTCACTCCCCATCACATGCACTCTCCCCTCACTCCTCACTCCCCACCACATGCATTCTCCCCTCACACCTCACTCCCCGCCACATGCACTCTCCCCTCACTCCTCACTCCCCATCACATGCACTCTCCCCTCACTCCTCACTCCCCACCACATGCACTCTCCCCTCACTCCTCACTCCCCACCACATGCACTCACACCTCACTCCCCACCACATGCACTCTCCCGTCACTCCTCACTCCCCACCACATGCACTCTCCCGTCACTCCTCACTCCCCACCACATGCACTCTCCCCTCACTCCTCACTCCCCACCACATGCACTCACACCTCACTCCCCACCACATGCACTCTCCCCTCACTCCTTACTTCATGGCATGCCTACAATTTTTTGGGTGATGGTACTCATTTAAGCTTGTGGTGTGTTCCTTCCTGCCCCTCCCCCTTACTTCTGCCCCTCCCCCTTGCTCCTGCCCCTTCCCCTTTAGCTGTGACAGTGGGCTTCACTGTGGGGAATGTGACTGTCGTGGAGAATGTTGGACAGGTCAACGTTTGCCTTGTGGTCACAGGCCAGAGGGAGATTCCTGTTGCAGTGCGTGTGACCACGCCCACAACAGCCGAGGTCACCGCTACTGGTAAGACTGGGCCTATTTATAAGCTGTTTCGGTAATTTATCTATCCGTGCTACTCGTTAATGTTAATGCCGTGTTGTCTGTCACTTGAACATGTGGGAAGTTGGTGGTACAGACCTAGTCAAGTAGGGTCTGGCGTGCGAGACTAGGCACTTCATATCCATCTCACTGAAATCTGTCTTTGCTACGTGAATGCTCAAGAAAGTAACTGTACTATACACTACATATCATGTGGAACACTTCTGTGTGGCTAGGTTGTTGCATTCTGGCACTGTTAGGGTAACTAAACTAGCCATCTGGATTCCCCTCAATCAGTCATTTGTGTGATTCCCCTATTCCAGTACACAGTACCCACACAACTCGATCCTTCCAGTTGCATGCTGCGCATTGGAGATGCAACTCAACATGCACAAGCCCACTGTATGTCCACACATGTACTCGATGTATAACTTTTGTGTGGGTTCGTGAAATCTGCAAATTCATCAGCTTCTGGCCACTGCCTTGCTTTCTCAAGATGGGGAAGGGAGTACCTGACCGATGCAGTACATTGCCATGGTTGCCACTTCTTTGTTACCTGGTCACTCCTCTCCAATCTCAACTCCTCCTCCTTGGCTGCTTCTCCCTGCAGGTGGGCTGGACTTCTCCACGCTCAGCTCAACCCTCAGTCTAGCAGTCGGTGCTGATGTGCGGTGTGTGGAGGTGGCCGTGTTGGAGGACCAGCTGGAGGAGGCTGCGGAGGTGTTTGTGGTGCAGGTGGAGTCTCTGTCGCTTGCAGGGACCGTTGTCATTGGACAAGGAACAGTGAGAGTGGTTGTGATGGACAACGATGAACCAGGTACGTAGTGTGTTTACACATGTGTGTGTGTGTGTGTGTGTGTGTGTGTGTGTGTGCGTGTGTGTGTGTGTGCGTGTGCCTGTTTGGCCCTGGCAACTATGGTATTACTGCAGTACAGTTGCAGAGCTGCACACAACACAACACTGCACTCCTTCCCTAACTAATACTAACAGCCTCTGAATTAGACTGATACAAACCTGTCCCGTATAAACTGACCATTTTGCAATGTGTTGTACTGTACATCCCACAAAACTAGGCATGGTGCTACAGTACATGACGTAATTAATCACTGCCTCATTTGCCAACAACCAATACCACCCACCCTCTTCCCTCTTCATTCATCTCCAGTGGTGCCTCTGCACTACTTTACCTGCGCAGTGACTGCCCAGCAGGTCACGCCCTTCAGCCCCTCCCCCTCCCCTGGCGAACCCTACCTCTTGGACTCTGCTCGCTGTGAGCATGTCATTTTCACCAGCTCCTCCGACGGCCATGTTTTTGAGGTCCTAGCAGACCTGATGCAGGGAACACTGTTTGGTTTCCGTCAGGCAGGCATTCGATTGGACGATCTGTTGGTGCTTCTTGACGAAAATGGTCAGATTGAAAACATTGATGATCTTGGCACTCCCATCGCACAAAGTGGGAGTGAGACGGAGTACCCGGGGGGCACCTTCTATGCTGAGACCGATTCTGGGTTCAGTTTGAGATTCAGTGAAGTCAAAGTGAGAGTGAGAATTGTTGAGAGAAGCCTCGTGGTTGAAGTGGCCAATGACTCCTCACTGGTGGGCGGGGCCAGGGGTCTCTGTGGCAACCTTAATGGTGCACTGACAACACCAGAGGGACTGGTCTTTGTCACAACAAATGAAGAGTTTGTAAGGAGTTGGCGAGTTCTGACTTTCTCTCTCCCCACCAGAGCAGAATGTCGTGAGTGATGCATATACGTACACACACGCATGCACGCACACACACACACACACACACACACACACACACACACACACACACACACACACACACACACACACACACAAGCACGCACACACACACACACACACACACACACAGACACACACACACTTCACACTATGTACTCCCCTCCCCTTCCCATCAGGCCGCAATGCCACTGTCACAGGAGACCCTGTATTCTCCGTCCCCATTTCTATGACGGAGAAACTGATGGACCAAGTGGACCGGAGACAGGTCTCTCTTTGTTTTGAGCTGCGAGGGAGGCCCAACGTGACCCTTAACCTCATCTCAGACCAGTGCATCTCCATCAGTACTCACTACCATGGATCCAGCTACTTCACGTTCATGGACAAGATATCCATTCTTGCACCAGGCAGAGATGGACAGTGCCGGCAGGTGACGGTGGATGTTAATGGTTGCCAGGTAACTGTGGATGGGGAGGAAGTCAGTATGTATCGTAAGAGTGGAGTGGTGCTGAGAAAGTTGCGCAATCGGGTGTACGTTTCAGTGCCAAATTGCCATGAGTTGCCAACGGCGATGTGGGTCACATGTACTGAGGAAGAAGGAGAGGACCTCCTGCACTTCAGGGTGGCCCGCGGAGGAAGCCTGGCACCTACCGCCCATGGCATCATTGGTGAGGGGTTGGTTACCTTGGTTGCATAGTTACCTTGGTTACACAATTGAAAACATAAAATGGCACAAGCACTACCATTTTGTTGCTGCTTCCCAAATATGGGCAGCTGTATTGCCTAGGATGCTGGCAGGCAGTGTCACTTTTCTTACATGGTGGCTAATCACATAGTTTGTAAGCTTGTAAGAAATGCTTTTTCTTCTCTTCTGTAATTAGGGCAATTCTGGAATGTCCCCGTGACAGTTGAGAGCTTAAACAGAACACGTGATGGCCCCCTCTTTCTTGTCAACGTGGCCTATCCAGACGCTCCAGTCCGCAGATTTGTTGCAGAGCTAATAGACTATAACTGGGTGGGCGACACTGGTGTCTCATGCTTGTACGCTGGGAATTCAAATGCTGGACCAACTGCTGAATACCAGGAACACAACGATGGAGTTATTATGGGAGACTACTTAGACTATCTTGTGCAATCTATGTTTGACCCAGTATACACATACAGCCAGTTTCAGAGTAGCTGTGCATTGGAACAAACATAAATTGTGAGCGAGCAAAGACGCATACGTATTATATTGCTTAACATCTAATTTTTCAAAATTACTGTCATGATATACTTTTCATAAAGATTTGAAACTGAACTAATACATACAACTACTAGCCACACTCCAATTGGAGCTGGGGCCACTCGTGCAATTGCGGTGGCCGACTGTCTTCAGCGCAACTGACCTGTACCGCATGTACTGAACACTTAGAATTGATTCTCTAGCCCTTCTTCAGGAGTTAAGACATTTTTGACGATTTCTAGACCTTCTGTGGTGTCATTGGATTTACATTGTATCATAATAATATATCTTCTTGAACTATACTTCATTATTCATGCTGGCCCCATCTTGCCAGGGATTAGAGTGCATAGTACACATTGCAGCGTTTGCAGCTCCACTTGTCTCATGCCACACTGCATGTAACCACCACACTGTGTGTGTGTTGGCTGGCTGCAAATAGCCAGCACATGTGTGGGTGGGTGGGTGCGTGCACTACAATGTGTCGAATGTCAGTCCTACAATGAAATAGGGTCACACTAATGGTGTTGTTGGGAGGAGGGGCTCCCTTTAAGTGGCTTGGGTTCACCCTCAGCAATGTAGAAGGGTCCACGCTTGGGTAGCTCCAGTCCTCCAGTGGAGCCAGGGACTCCTTGATGGAAAGGGGGGACATCCATCGCAGAAGGTAGAACGGGCTTCCAGTCTTGTCATTCGTGCCTGAGGTGTGAAGAAGGGAAGTGTCATTGATGAGGCAGAGAGTACTTTCCCACTCCTTCTCTGGGCCTCCATCTCCTGCATTTGACGAGACACACACGCACACACACACAGCACAACACACACACAGCACAACACACACACCCACACACACACACCGCTTGCACACACACAGCACACACACACACACACACACACCAGCAGATAAGCAGCGCTAGAGAATGACATGTAATCTTGCTAGATAACTTTGTTTGCTTGGAACTCAGCCAGTGATCCGGCACACACACACAGCACACACACAGCACAACACACATGCACACAGCACAACACCCACACACACAGCACTCACACACACAGCACAACACACAGCACAACACACCAAGCACAACACACACAGCACAACACACAGCACTCACACACACAGCACAACACACCAAGCACAACACACACGCACACAGCACAACACACCAAGCACAACACACACAGCACTCACACACACAGCACAACACACAGCACAACACACAGCACACACACACAGCACAACACACACAGCACAACACACATGCACACACACATACATGTACACACACACACACACGTACACACATGCGTGCGTACATACATACACAAGCACCTGCTTCAATGACTCACTTGTGCAACTCAAGGTGGTGACATTTGCTTGTACAGTACCTTGGGAAAAACAGTGACAAAGAAGCTCGGGGGGGCCTTGGGATATCAGCTTCACTGTCTTGCCTTCCTGGCCAGCCATACTCTGACTGTTCACCTCAATGATGCACTGATCCGGTGTCAAGCCACATCTTGTGAAGGGAAGGGGGAGGGGGAGAGGAGCAGGTAGATGGTTGAAGCGGCGCTAGACACTTGCTCACTTCACACGATAGACACCAGCACCACTTCACTTTGGCAGGGGCCACTTGGCCTTGACATCTGACCATGCACCTAACCACAGAATACACCCGTCAGGTCTTGTGAGGTGAGACTGCATGTGTGGCACTTTTTGGGCTAGCAGGTAACCCTCCACAGCCAGAGGACACACACAAGCACACACACAAATGTACGTACGATTTGGTTGCAAATCTTGCACTTCTTGTTACGTCATAGCTAGCACTGATGTACCTTTACCTTTTAGCTTGGCCCATAGTTCAGTTCTACTGAGGACTGGGTTTGGATCCCATTTTAGTTTTAAGTAGTTTGGTTTTAGTTTCAAGACAGAAGTGGGCAGCGTTGGCACTGTAGTGCACACACGAACAGCAGTATAGTGGACGTGGTACGTGTGTGTGTGTGTGTGTGTTATGCTGGACTAGCTTATTCCTGGACTCAAATGTGTGGCAATAATAGCAGATGAAACTGGAACACCACAGTCTATGTGTCAGTTATTGTGCAAGGTGGACACTGCACACAGCACTGGACACAGTTATGGTGGCTGCTCTGGCTGCCGGTTACTAAGGTTACTGGTTACTAAGGTTACATGAGGTAACAACCATAATCTCAGAGGAATGCCAGTTCTGGTTTAGTCAACTAAATGTAACTCAGTTTACCAGAATTATAGTGCTTTGAATCTGGTTAACCAAAACAAAACAACACTGACACGCACACACGCGCACACGCACACACACACACAAACACACAAACACATGCACGTACACACACACACACACACGACCCACCATGCAGCAGAAGATCCGTGCTCGACTTTGACCACTTTGTTCCCA
>OX465036.1:132841-257841 GCA_949841015.1 Aplysina aerophoba | reverse complement strand
GTAAGGGAAAGGCCGTTGTACTTGTATCTCTTGTGCGCGTGGGACATCTAATGTATTAGCGCGCGGTGGTAAAAGGAGCGTAACGGTCGCGACCTGGAACAACCAAAGGCTATGCGTGGGCTTCTATTTCAAGGTGCGAAGTGTGAAAACGTTCCCAAAGGCAACCTGGAGTGCACGTAAGGGAAAGGCCGTTGTACTTGTATCTCTTGCGCGCGTGGAACATCTAATGTATTAGCGCGCGGTGGAAAAGCAGCGTAACGGTCGCGACCTGGAACAGCCAAAGGCTATGCGTGGGCTTCTATTTCAAGGTGCGAAGTGTGAAAACGTTCCCAAAGGCAACCTGGAGTGCACGTAAGGGAAAGGCCGTTGTACTTGTATCTCTTGCGCGCGTGGAACGGCATGAGCAAAAAGGCGCGCCGGACTGTTTAGTATGAGCGAGACCAGGTCCTGTTCGCGATGGACGTACGAGGGCGAGGCCGGAGCAATGGGCGGCGGAGGAGGTGGAGAGAGAGCTGGCGGAGATGACTGGATCGTTTGAGCAGCTTGCTGGGATGGAAAAGAAGGAGGAGGAAGAGGAGGAGACTAGTGGGTCTTCGGTTCATGGCTCAGAGTCCTGTTTGCGCGAGTATTAGTCGCTAGAGTATTGTTCATCGACGGTGCGACGGCTTTTAAACACAAGAAGTGCATTCTGGAGAGGAAGGTATGTGCTGCAATTGTAGCGAATGCTGGCCAAAAGGAGTCAGGCGTGGTGGAAGGGGTGGAGGTGTGTGGATGGGAGGTTGGGGTGTGTAGGAGTGGTGATGGTATGGGTGACAGTGCTAGAAATGGAACAGTAAGGTGGCATGTGTGATGTGTCCTCATGCACCACTCTGACTGTCTGTCATAAGAGGCCACTTTTACGCTCCTGCTGCTTGTATGTCTATCTCCAGTTAACGTTGAATGTGATCCAGCAAACCAGTTTATGTGTGCAGACCAGGCTAAGTGTGTTGATATTCACTTCTGCTGTGAGGCTAAGCATTTTCAAGACTGTGCAGAGGCTCAGAGGAGAAAATCTTCAACATTACAGGTAAGACTGCAAGTGCTGTGTTGTGAGAGAGCTGGCATTGTTGAGTGCTTGAAGGGGTGGAGGTGTGTGGTGTGAGGGGTAGAGGAGTGTGGTGGGAGGGGTGGAGTGTGTGGTGGGAGGGATGCTGTGTGAGTGAGGTGGGCGAGAAGGGCGGAGCAGTCTAGATAGGCAGACCCTCTCTATGAGCGAGCAGGACAGGGAAGTCTAGATAGGTAGACCCACCTGTGTGCCTGTTAGAGACCTGAGTTGGCTCCTCTAGAATTGTGCCTATAATTATTTATTATACATTGCTATGTAATTGTACACATATGTGTCCTCATTGAAATACCATGACCCCAGGGAAAGTGGAGAATGATTAATTGTGGTCCATCAGTGTGGTCCCCACCAGTGTGATATGGATATATATACGCACTCACTCTCTCTCTCTCTCTCTCTCTCTCTCTCTCTCTCTCTCTCTCTCTCTCTCTCTCCTCTCTCTCTCTCTCTCTCTCTCTCTCTCTCTCTCTCTCTCTCTCTCTCTCTCTCTCTCTCTCTCTCTCTCTCTCTCTCTCTCTCTCTCTCTCTCTCTCTCTCTCTCTCTCTCTCTCTCTCTCTCTCTCTCTCTCTCTCCTCTCTCTCTCTCTCTCTCTCTCTCTCTCTCTCTCTCTCTCTCTCTATGTTTATGTGACACAGGTTAGGTCATCATGCAATTAGGCATGCATGTATGTAACGTGTGTGTGTGTGTGTGTGTGTGTGTGTGTGTGTGTGTGTGTGTGTGCGTGTGTTTGTGTGTGTGTGTGTGTGTGTATGTGTGTGTGTGTTCAGGAACCCAAACTGCTACACACCACACTATCTTATTGCCCTGTCGTGTACAGGACGATACTTGGCTAACATATCAGACACATTCTTGACAGGTAGTTTTCAGCAGTGGACTGGAGGCGGCTGTGGACTCAGTCATGTACAAGCCAGGTGCCCATGTGGGGAGTGTGTGGTAGACACTCTTAGTGTGCACCTCTTTCACCTGAGACATCACTATGGAAATTGTGCCTATTAATGCGGCAATTCGACCATCTTGCTGTTGCCTAGCAACACCATCACCTCTCCCACTTTCCAGGTGACACTGTAGCACATGTGTGGGTGAGACTGCAGGCGTACGGTGGGCAGCGTGGACCTGGATGGTGGAGTATGGACACGGCTTGATCCCTTACACACTGGGCTTTGCGGTGGCCGATCCATGGACCCAATGCAGCAGCCCATGCAAGTGTATCCATGTGGCTATTATTTATACATGCAGTGGTGCATATAGAGTTTTTAAAAGCTAGACTATGGCTTAGCCTCTTTAGTCACTTATTACACAGCGTTTCCTGTAGCCAGCTAATTCCCCTGTCATCTCACTGCACAACCATAAGGGTATGTTCGTATGCACCTACATTCGTGGTTAAAAATGACGTACGTCTCATAGCAGCTCGGTAAGTGTCAAAAGGTCATCCAACACAGACCAGGGGCGGTGGGTATGGTGGAGTGGGGCCTCCTGCCTGTAACAGATAACACAAACACGTGCGTTCATCTTGTGCATTGGGGAGGTCCATTGGGGAAGGAATGCTTAGGGGCAATTTGTATATATGGCGCTGCATTTGATCTGAAAGGGAGTGTTTGGGTTTGCGACATAGCCAACAACATACTGAAGCTTTCAAGATGCCGACCTCTTCAGGATATACGCCAGGTAGGAGATGGTCGTTTCAAATTTCCTTGTTTCATGTCTGTCAGTTCAGAGGGACAAATTTACACCTGTGATAGTGGCAACGATCGTGTCACTGTCCATGATGAAGAGGGCAAGTATCAGTTTACATTTGGGTCAAAAGGCAGTGGCCCAGGGTGTTTTGATTTACCTCGTGACATAACATTTGGTTCGGATGGTCTTGCGTATGTTACTGATGTTGGGAATAAGACAATTTATGTGTGGTTGATGAAAGGCACATTTAAGGGAGATTTCAAGCCCAAGCATGCTCCACGGTGCATTGCTGCCACTGGTGACAACCATTTGTTGATCACTTCATTCTTTTCCCACACTGTAATGGTGTGCACATTGGATGGTCAACTGGTTCATGAGTTTGGAGGGAGTGGTTCTGACCCAGGGAAGTTTAATGGACCTTGCGGGATTTGTGTCAATAATGATGGACTGGTGTATGTAGCTGATCGTAGTAACAGACGTGTGCAAGTTTTCTGACTAGTTTGACTCTGGGCTGAGCTATATACATGTTGACTGTATGCACTTTGAAACAGATGTTGTATATATAGCAGTAGTATACCAGCATGTGTTTATATAGTAGAAATTATCAGTTCTGATATTCATTGATTGATGTTGAATAATTTATAGCTACCGTTTTTGTTGCAAAACTGCAGTGATGATTTGTAAATGCAAACTGCCGCAAACATCATTGTCATTGTGTGGTGGATGTTGGATTTGATGACGGCATGGCATGGAATGAATAGTTGAATTAATTGGACTTGAATTCAAACTCTCAAAAGTACAGAATCACTGTCAGTAACAATTAAAAGCTCTACTGATCCAACCAGTGTCCTTCCACTCCACACCACATGCATGCATGCAGGGTGTTGTCTATGGCTTCCACAGTTTCAGCTGTGCGTCCTCCCCAAAGGAGGCCAGGAGGTTCTGGTGTGGGTGGTGCTCTAGACCAATCACATCCTTGTCATGCACCTGTGGGTGGGGGGGGTAAGGATGTATTAGAGTATTTACACACCAGCAATAGAAGAGGTAGGTGTGTGTGTTTGTGTTTGTGTGTGTTTGTGTGTGTGTGTGTGTGTGTGTGTGTGTGTGTGTGTGTGTGTGTGTGTGTGGTGTGTGTGTGTGTGTGTGTGTGTGTGTGTGTGTGTGTGTGTGTGTGTGTGTGTGTGTAATAGCTGCATGCACATCCCAATAGAATACACCACACCACCCCGCCTACTTACCTGCATGGCGTGCTCCAGGTTCCCGGTGGAAGTACTGAAGCAGTAGAGTGTGTGGTCCTCACCAACCGTGTAGACCCATTCACCATGAGGGGACACCATGCACGCTACAAAGTCTCCTCCACTGCGCTTGCCGGACGTGAAAGTACGGACAATCTGAAGGGTCGGAGGGAGGGTAGACGTGTTACCCGGCCCTGATGCTATGAACACTCAGCACATTTCATAGCGTGTGAAACCGGATTGCACATGAAGTACTGCCACCTCACATCACACTGCACATTCACACTCCACTCTGCACCCCTCACACCTCATCCTGTGCCCCCTCACACCTCACCCTGTGCCCCTCACACCTCACCCTGCATTCCTCACACCCCATCCCTAACCTGTCCCTGTAGGTTCATGACAGTGACAGAGTTGCTTCTGTTGCACACGGCAAAGTGGTCTGGTGTCTTTGGCAGCATGTGGACAGAGTTGACAGTGACGTCAGTCTCTGAACCTGACAGTGACGCCTTGAAAGTGCTGACACACTCTGTTGTTTTAAGACTCCACATCTGAACAGGTGGAGAGAAACCACCAACTTCATCGTCACTGGGAAATATGTGACATGATAGGTGATAGTGTGAGGTGGTGTCACCTTGATTGTGCCGTCACTGCTGCACGAGATGACATTGTTAGTATCAGGAATGTAGTGGGCCTGGTTGACAAAGGAGGTGTGGCCTCGGAACTCTTTCAAGACTCTCCCAGACTTCAATCCGTGAACCCTTTTATATCAAGTATATGGAAGGAGTGACATACACACATGCACACATGCACACACAGCCACACATGCACACACACACGCAGAGCCACACTTGTGAGTATATGGAGAGAGTGACATACGCACATGTACTAAGGACACAAGCACACACTGGCACTTGTAAACATTCTCACTTGATGGTGGCATCAAAGGAACAGCTGAGAAGGTGGCTGGCATCTCGGGAGAACTCTACACTAGTTACTCCCTTGGAGTGGGCGGGGTCAAACCGTCTTAAACACTGCCCTGTTGACACCTTCCACACCTTACATGTGACAGTGATGGGAGAGGGTGGAGAAGGTAAGAGTGGAGGTGTGAGAGTGAAGTGACAGGAGGGTGAGGTGTGCTTGGGTAGCTGTAGTTCGCTGCTGGTGAGTGCTCCTGGAGCTGACCTTAATCTTGCCGTCGTTGGCTCCGGAGGCGAGCATCTCACTGTCCCGGCTGAAGCAGAGGCTTAGTACAGCTGCCTCCATTAGCATGAAGTTGTCCTGGGACATGCATATGGCAGGGAGTGGAAGGGTGGAGTGGAAGGAAGAGCTACACATCGAACTGTGACAGTGTAGGATTTGCTTCAAGATAACACTATACGTTCGTACACATAATGCATGTATGCTTTGTCACACGAGTGTTCAACACCATCATACCCGACCTACCTACTCACAACTTCACACACCATACCAACTCTGAAAACACCCTCACACACTCACTCACACTCACCCCACACTCACTCCACACACCTTCACACACACTCACCCCATATTCACTCACACCCTCACCCCACCCTCACTCACACCCTCCCCCACATCCTCACACGCACACACACACACACGCACACACACACACACACACACACAGACACACACACACACACACACACACACACACACACACACACACACACACACACCTGTGCCTGGTACTTGAGGTCCTTCCTGATCTTCCCTGTGAGGTAGTTCCACACCTCGATGAACCCGTCAGCGCTCCCTGTCACCAGAAACTGACCATCGGGGGAAAAGCAGGCACTCTCTGGATAGGACTTTGCAGTGAACTTGATAGCCTTGGCGAGCGTGGTGGGGTACTGCTCGTCCTCCACTTCCCTCATGGAGGCCTTCCCTCGGAAGAGGTCAATGGAGGAGCCCGGGGGGAGGAGGCCTTGGTGCCGCTGCCACTTCAGTGACTGACTCAGGAGAGACATGAGACGTGATGGCGGCACGACCGACACCTCACCCGACAGGGCTGGGGGGAGAAGGAGAGTCTGAGATGAAGGCACATACATGCATGGAAGAAACAAGCCATCCTAGTACACTAGTTTGCAGTTGGTGCTTGCCTTGAGCAATGGCAGCTCTCCTCTTCTCCTTGCTCCCTCCTTCAGGGTATGCCTGAGAGTGAGCACCACATGCCGCAGCATGTCACCAGCACATGTACACCTGTCACTCTGTCATCATTTGACAAGCTAGTACACATCAATGTGTTAAAATACATCATAAGACGTATTACACCCAAGCCCCGCCCACTGACCTCCCTGGGGTCAAAGTACGACCGCCCCATCATGTTCTCCAGGTGCACATAGCGATCTGGAAACTGCTGCTTGAGCATGATCATGGGGTCCGTCTGGCGAAGGAGGGACCGGGCGGCGCCCAGCTCTCGCAACTCTATCAGCTCCAGGACAATCTGACATGGGGAGAGCAGATGAGGATGCCCATCCCCTCCCCTCCCACCCACCTCCCCTTGCCACTCCCACCCACCTCACCCCTCCCCCTCCCTCTACCCCTCCCCCTCCCCTGGCCACTCCCACTCACCTGCTCATAAAGGTCCATGAGTTTCTTGTCCGGAAGTTTCAGAGACTGCACCACAGACAGAACAATGTCCCAGTGACCATGGCTGATGTCCGACACAAAACTGTCAATACTGTCCACTGTGTTGAGGGATATACCACTCTCGCTCTTGGGTTGGGAGGAGAGGAGAGAGAAGGGGAGGGGGAGACAATGGGGAAGGAGGGGAGGGGTGGAAATAGAGAAAGAGTAAAGATCGATGTGGCTAGAAATTGTGATTGGGAAGTTGTTCACATACAGAACACATGCACTGAGGAGAACAATGACATGTCTTTTCAAATAGTAAGAATGTGTGTGCATAGATAGGCATGACAATAAGTAGGAAATGCAACGCATTGAAAACCGCAACCACTTCAGCTGTATCGCTGTGAAGGCATGCAATGTGTGTAGACTGCCATGTGCAGGCTAGCCACCTGACCTGCAACGTGGAGAGGGTCCTGAGGAGGTTGCTCTCCTTCAAAAACTGCTCAACAAGACGAATGACACTGAGGAGCAACGAGAAAATACAGTGCGTACGTTACGTATCTATTCGCCGTCCACTGCATTCTGCAGCAATGCGACCACTCACTCTGCGCTCTCAATTTCGACCGACGCCATTTTCCTTCTTACCAACAACGACACTCAGCGCGATCGGGCGCGAACGGTGAAACATAATTAGTCTGGTTGTATCCTATTTAAATTCAATTATCCATTACTGAATGCTATTTCAATTCTCAATCCTGAACCTATTTCTGTCACATTCATGTGTTGTCCCTGTCACTCTTGCAGCCACTGCAAAATTGAAAGAGAAACAGATCTCAATTTTGTGCAGTTAGTACATTAACATGGCCAGTGTATCGCTGTACACTGCTGCATGCACCTTTCCAATAGCACTAGTGATGTTCAGTCTTGCGCTGACGAGCTCTGCTGGATCATCAGCTCTGGCAGGGTACATGTTGGCGCAGTGGGCGGTACCATGAATAAAGATGGCTATCAGTGTCTCCGACAAGCTGGACGTGATTCCAAGAGCGTGCCAAGGGTCAATGGATCCATTAGGGAAGACAATGTTAGTGACGGATGTGCTTATATTCCACCCTCCATAGTACACATTTGTCCACTTCACAGCAGCGGCGATAGCGGAGTTGTTGAATTGCTTGCCAAAGATGTCCATGCACTGTTGCACAGAGAACGAGAGAGGGAAGAGAGAGCCAAAGGGTTGGGAGGGGCTGTCAGAGGTCTGGTAGAATGCAAACTGAGAGCAGGTCTGGAACATCCACTGTCGTCCTGGAAGGGAAGGTTCAGAGATCTGAAGGCATGAGGTCTACTTTGCAGGTCTAGTGCCAATGACTGTATCTAGGGGGTGGGTGTGCAGATGGTGAGAGGGTCAGCGAGTCATGTATGTAATCACAACTGGGAGTCTAATGGTCGGGACTGCAACTAATCTATGTGTGTAGACCAAGGACTAATCTAGGTATTAGGCTAGGTAGGTAGGTCTGATGAAGACCTAATCTGGCCATTGCTGTCTAGAGAGTCTTATAGCCAAATAGTTTGATAAAAGGTGAAGAGATTAAACACACATGCACACACACACCACACGTACACCACACACACACGCGTACACCACATGTACACCTCGCCCACCTCCCTCAGAAGCAGGTGCGTCCCAGCTGGTGTTCCTCAAGGCAGCAACCAATCCACTGTAGCTCACGTCCAAACTGGACTGGTTGGCCGACTCCAGCAGCCAGCTGTTGACCACAGCGTAGCGATTGAGCTCTCCTCCTAGTGTCTTGTTGGTCATCATGGAGCAGAGGTCATCAATGGTGCCGGGGAGAGCACGACCCTGCAGGGGAGGAGGAGGGGACGACAGGTCTAATCTAGGTAAGCTTGTACAGGAAGAGCGTTGAAAGCACACATCCTTCTTGTCAGAACATGAGTGGACCCTCATCCACCACCCACCACTCACCACTCACCCACCATTAGTCCACCACTCACCCACCACCCACATACAGACACACACACGCACACACACACAACACACACACACACACACACACACACACACACAACACACACACACACACACACACACACACACACACACACACACACACACACACACACACACACCACACACCTCAAAAGCAGTGTTGTCCCTGTTGTACTGCACAATGCCCATGAAGTTCCCTGCCAGACTCTGAGCCAAGTTCTGCACATCCAGCTCATTCTGAAGGGGAGGGTCTAACCTGATGAGGGAGGGGCAGGATAGGGCAAGGGGGTGGGGTAGAAGGGCAGAGAGAGGGGAGAGAATCACAGCTCTCTGTGGAACATAGAGGCACCAACAACTTTGCATCAGACTAACATACAACTTTGTGTCAGAGTGACATAAAACACTCATCACTTCAGGTAAGTAGCTGACACTGCAGCAGACTGATTCCCAACGAAGATACATACAGTAGACCTGGTCACTCTCTCTTCTCCCACTCACGAATGTGACAACAGAGCAGTGAATGAACTCACTTGAACATCTTCTCTATCACAGGCCACGAACTTTTGTGCCCCAGGAGGGTGGTAAGCTCTTCGTTGGCCGTCTTCACGGCACTCACACACTCTGCCCCATGCTGCGTGGTGTTCAGAGAGTCACGGACCACCTCCAGATACTCAACAAAATTCAGCTTGGCCTCCACTGGGGCACTGGTTGCTATGGCGCCCACCACAAGGTGGGGGTACTTGATGCGGAACCAAGCTGACAGACTGCCTAAGGGGCAAGGGGGCGGGGCAAGGGGCGGGGAGGGAAAACTAACAGCCACTACTGAACACAACCACATAACACACGCATAAGGTCTCAGAGAATTTTCTTTAGTGAAGGATGACGGGAGATTGCTCAGCTTACTCAGCCCACAACAGTGATCACTATATGCTACTAATACTGCCCCCTGTCTGGAAGTTCTGGAAGCAATGTGTAGAATCCCACATGAGGAGGAGGTCAACACACCCCATCCAATGGTAAAGGGTTCTTCTATACCAACCAAAATGGGCTGAAAACTTTGCCGACGTTTCAACCAGAATACGCTATCTAGTCTTCAGGGCAAAATATAGGCAGATACAGTGGGTATCTTTGCTTGAAGAAGACCAGACATTCTGTTCAAAACGTTGGCAAGGTTTTAGCCTATTTTCTAGCTGGTATAGGAGAACCCATTACTGTTCATGCAACAGCCAGCTGAGAAGCTCCCACTTCACATCCCATCCAGTTTCTGCACTGCACTCACCGGGGTAGGACCCTCCAGAGCAGACCCACTTGTTCTTGGGCGTGAGCTGAAACTTGTCCACTGCAAAGCTGTGGAAGTAGGCCAGGTCAGCTAGAGCCTGCTGACTGGAGAGGAACTTGAGGCTGGAGAGGGAGAGGTCTGGCGTCGGGTGGCTGGCTCCATAGAACCTGCAGTGGAGGTCAATTAGTAGTTGGGAGTCACTGTGTGTGTGTGTGTGTGTGTGTGTGTGTGTGTGTGTGTGTGTGTGTGTGTGTGTGTGTGTGTGTGTGTGTGTGTGCGTTTGTGTGTGTGCGTGTGTGTTTGTGTGTGTGCGCGTGTATGTGTGTGTGTGTGTGTGTACAAACAGATACACACACACACACACACATGCACATGCACACACACACGCACACACACACACACACACACACACACGCGCACACACACACACATGTGCGCGCATACACATGCACATGCACACAAGCACACAGACACGCACACACGCACACACATACACACACACACGTGCGCGCGCACACACACACAGACACACAGACCCTACCTGTGTTCCACCATCACCACGAGTGCGTTGTACTTCCTAGCATTGACCATGGTCTCTGTGTCAGCCACCAGCCATGTGGGGTCGGCCGGTCCTTCTCCTCCAATCATGAGGAAGACAGGCCCGTCTGCCTTGCTCCAGAAGGTGTCATTGACAAAGTACCTCTGCTCCCAGGTCTGCAGGGAGGGAGAGGGAGGGAGAGGGAGGGAGAGGGAGGGAGAGGGAGGGTAAAAGGGAGGGTAAAAGGGAGGGGGAGGGAGGGAGGGATACTAGGATACGTAAATTATTTAAAATGGTGCAATAAATTAATAATAACACCCACCCCGTTTCACTAGTGCTGGTGCACACCGCATAGTTGACCAAGGCATGAACACAAATAGCTCAGCAACCCTCAGCTATACAACACCAGTATGGAGTGCTTAGGCATGCGCATGTGGTGATACAATATGCAGTGGTGACGTGGTTACGTACGCACACGTGGAGTGTGAGTTGAGGAGGGAATGATGTAGCTACACGAACGAGGCCCGCATCTCTCATTCCAGACAGCAGGTGAGTGTCTCAGTGTCCCACTGGTGCTAAACCACTCATCCACCTACCAATCCAGCTACGACAATACGCGCTCTGCTGTACTCGCATAGTTATTCGTGTCTGCACGCGCTCACCTGCAGGTTAGTGTGGTCAAAGTGGTCCAAGCGCTGAGTCACCCATTGCGCCGGAGGAACTACAGTACCTTTGGATACGTGTGGCGGAGGAAGTTGTCTGTGGAGTAGCCCGAGCCCGCCAAGCGCAGACGAACACACAGCTACTGCCAGCAGCAGCAAGGCCGGGCAAAATAGAACTATCGCCATTTTGAGACTGGCAAATTCGATTCCCCGTCCCCGCGTCCAGGCCGCCCAAACATTTTCAGTGTGTCACATGAGTTGGCGTTTAAACTAAAAACTGTAAAGAGATGAGGAGTGCCCAAGAAGCAAGTACTGAATCGGCATGACTTGTACACGTGACTAAAGAATGATACATTTGCATGACCCCACAACGATGCTGCACGGTACACATTAGCACACCACACCATCACGGATAGCAAATCACTACACAGGTTTGAAAATTGTGTAAACATCATAGTCTTCTCCTCTTAGCTTTGTGCTGTGAATACCCTGCAACCTCCACCTGTCCATTCTTTTTACGTGTCTGCTTCCTTGGACCAAAAGGGCCTTGCACTCTCTCCTGAGTCCTAGGAGGTACTTCTCCCTTCCCCAGCTGCAGTGTTGCTGCCAGAGCACTGTCCTGTTTGGCAATGCGCTTCATCTTTCCACTAAGCCTCAGGCCATGCCTCGCTGCCCTGGACAAAGACAGACACACAGACATACATATGGAGAGGGAGCATCTAGCATGTGGCTGGAAAAGTGAAGAAGCTGACAGAAAAAGAAGTTCGTGGATGCATTGCAAGGACTCAACTGCCTTGCTGTGCATGTCGAAGAGTGAATGGTAGGATAGGGAAGGACTGCGTGCGAATGAGTGATCACTTAGCAGTGATGCTGATCAGTAACACAGAAGCACATACGTACGTACTTGAGCAGGCTCAGCATCGTTCTTGTGCACGCGCCTGTCGAACAGTAGTATCGTTGGCAAGAAGCGCCTGTCAAACAGTAGTATCGTTGGCAAGAAGCACCTGTCAAACAGTAGTATCGTTGGCAAGAAGCGCCTGTCAAACAGTAGTATCGTTGGCAAGAAGCGCCTGTCAAACAGTAGTATCGTTGGCAAGAAGCACCTGTCGAACAGTAGTATCGCTGGCAAGAAGCACCTGTCGAACAGTAGTATCGTTGGCAAGAAGCGCCTGTCGAACAGTAGGCTGAATACATAGCTTCATTGTCTTATGCATAGGGTGTACGTGCTGTCTAATGGACACCCACGTGCACATATTGGCACACGAGTCCTGCTTCGTATATATATTCTGCACAGACATCGTGCGCTATCCCTAGGGGACAGGGGCATGGGTCTGGGCCACACAGAGTGAGTGACTGCAGCCAAAATGGCGAACGCATCAGAAGCCATTTAGCACGCGATACGTAGTGTAAAGGCAGTGCTGAATGCAGCACACAGCTCTGAAGTGTTATAGCGAGCCAAGTCGTGGCCAATGATGGTGAAGTGTAGATCCCAGTTGTCGTGAGTGGCATGAGCTGCTGGCAATTGTGCAATTGAGGTTCTCAGGTCGATGGGACGACGGATATAAATGTATACATACACACAAAGACGAAGCAACAACACATCATGATTATTTTCGGCTCGGCAATTAATTCCACACCAGTATTAGCTAAAGGTCTGGCAGATTGTGGTTGTGACTCACTTGTGAGCTGTTCTGCCTTCACATGCCTTCAGCAGCTGCTCATCACTGCAAGAACAAGGAAGGCACGTGTGTGTGTGTGTGTGTGTGTGTGTGTGTGTGTGTGTGTGTCATCCAAAATGGCGGGTTGAAGACCACGTGGTCGCGGAGGAGGCCAAAGAATCAGGCTGTTTCGTACGGAGTCGGCTCGCTGCTTCTGCTGGACGTGCTCTTCGTCGCCTAAGGGAACCACAGGTCGCATGTCGAGGATTTTCGCCAGCAAGAAGCGCCGCTCCGCGAACAGTGATGGACCACCGTGCTCCAGCGACGCGCGTAGTTGTCTTCGCCCTCCTCAACCACCTTCCCACCGCACCCCCTGGACCTGGCTTGGCTGCCGAGTGGGAGGCCAACTACGGCCGACAACGACCCGGCACCAAACGGCCTCCAGCCCAGGGCAGTCTGACGTGAGACTTGCCACCTCACTCACAGAAAGACTAGCTGGCTGTGAACAGGTCCCAGGCCTTTCGGCTCACTCGCGCGTGGCCCTTCGACAACGGCACCTCCTACACCGCACCGGGCTCGGTGGACGGCCCTAACGTCCGACCCTTCGGGCGAAATCCAGTTGCACCCTTCGAGGCGCCCGACGGCCAAGGTACAACTGGCTAGCGAACGTGACTGGTACTACAGGACCTTCGAATCGCGCAGTATTCGTTCTGGCGCTGTCAGTTGCTGTGTGAAAGGTCCTGTTGTTCTTTCTGCCCTGCAGTAGTCTTGCAAGCTCTCAGGGTATATTTAACTTTGCACTAGAGCTGAACAGAATGACTAGCCAATCGAACAACCGTGACGGTCGCCCTTGTTCTCGTCGGCGTCACAGGTTAAACATCGGCTGTTAAAACGTGAGAACACTTGTGCTCAGTCAAACCTAGTCATTTGTTTCAGTCTGTCACTTTGTGACAGAAAGGCATCATCCATGGATGGCCTTCTTTCAAGGTTCAAGGTGTGTGTGTGTGTGTGTGTGTGTGTGTGTGTGTGTGTGTGTGCGTGTGCGTGTGTGCATGTGTGTGTATGGGTGTAGGACCAGTTGGCCCACCTCATGGCCTGCACAGTCTTGTGGGTGTCACTAAAATTGCTTCTTTTTTGTAACACCTCTTCACTACCCTCTTCACTTTCAGCCTGTGAAGAATGTCGCAGTACCATTTCCTCTACTTCAAGGCTTTTGGTAGCCTGTGGATACATACAGACACACAGACTTACAGACACATACCACATGCTAGAAACAGATGTGCATGCCTTGCACATAGTGACATAGGTAAGAATAGTAATGAGCAGTAATGAGTAGAGTTGTGGAGCACTTTACATGAGCACTTACATTGCTTCAACATGCACATGCATATCAACCTGCAGAGCATGATCATGGGGTCCGTCTGGCGAAGGAGGGACCGGGCGGCGCCCAGCTCTCGCAACTCTATCAGCTCCAGGACAATCTGACATGGGGAGAGCAGATGAGGATGCCCATCCCCTCCCCTCCCTCTACCCCTCCCACCCACCTCCCCTTGCCACTCCCACCCACCTCACCCCTCCCCCTCCCTCTACCCCTCCCACCCACCTCCCCTTGCCATTCCCACCCACCTCACCCCTCCCCTCCCTCTACCCCTCCCACCCACCTCCCCTTGCCACTCCCTGCCACCTCACCCCTCACCCTCCCTCTACCCCTCCCACCCACCTCACCCCTCACCCTCCCCTGGCCACTCCCACTCACCTGCTCATAAAGGTCCATGAGTTTCTTGTCCGGAAGTTTCAGAGACTGCACCACAGACAGAACAATGTCCCAGTGACCATGGCTGATGTCCGACACAAAACTGTCAATACTGTCCACTGTGTTGAGGGATATACCACTCTCGCTCTTGGGTTGGGAGGAGGGGAGAGAGAAGGGGAGGGGGAGACAATGGGGAAGGAGGGGAGGGGTGGAAATAGAGAAAGAGTAAAGATCGATGTGGCTAGAAATTGTGATTGGGAAGTTGTTCACATACAGAACACATGCACTGAGGAGAACAATAACATGTCTTTTCAAATAGTAAGAATGTGTGTGCATAGATAGGCATGACAATAAGTAGGAAATGCAACGCGCATTGAAAACCGCAACCACTTCAGCTGTATCGCTGTGAAGGCATGCAATGTGTGTAGACTGCCATGTGCAGGCTAGCCGCACCTGACCTGCAACGTGGAGAGGGTCCTGAGGAGGTTGCTCTCCTTCAAAAACTGCTCAACAAGACGAATGACACTGAGGAGCAACGAGAAAATACAGTGCGTACGTTACGTATATATTCGCCGTCCACTGCATTCTGCAGCAATGCGACCACTCACTCGGCGCTCTCAATTTCGACCGACGCCATTTTCCTTCTTACCAACAACGACACTCAGCGCGATCGGGCGCGAACGGTGAAACATAATTAGTCTGGTTGTATCCTATTTAAATTCAATTATCCATTACTGAATGCTATTTCAATTCTCAATCCTGAACCTATTTCTGTCACATTCATGTGTTGTCCCTGTCACTCTTGCAGCCACTGCAAAATTGAAAGAGAAACAGATCTCAATTTTGTGCAGTTAGTACATTAACATGGCCAGTGTATTGCTGTACACTGCTGCATGCACCTTTCCAATAGCACTAGTGATGTCCAGCCTTGCACTGACGAGCTCTGCTGGATCATCAGCTCTGGCAGGGTACATGTTGGCGCAGTGGGCGGTACCATGAATAAAGATGGCTATCAGTGTCTCCGACAAGCTGGACGTGATTCCAAGAGCGTGCCAAGGGTCAATGGATCCATTAGGGAAGACAATGTTAGTGACAGATGTGCTTATATTCCACCCTCCATAGTACACATTTGTCCACTTCACAGCAGCGGCGATAGCGGAGTTGTTGAATTGGCTGCCAAAGATGTCCATGCACTGTTGCACAGAGAACGAGAGAGGGAAGAGAGAGCCAAAGGGTTGGGAGGGGCTGTCAGAGGTCTGGTAGAATGCAAACTGAGAGCAGGTCTGGAACATCCACTGTCGTCCTGGAAGGGAAGGTTCAGAGATCTGAAGGCATGAGGTGTACTTAGTAGGTCTAGTGCCAATGACTGTATGTATCTAGGGGGTGGGTGTGCAGATGGTGAGAGGGTCAGCGAGTCATGTATGTAATCACAACTGGGAGTCTAATGGTCGGGACTGCAACTAATCTATGTGTGTAGACCAAGGACTAATCTACGTATTAGGCTAGGTAGGTAGGTCTGATGAAGACCTAATCTGGCCATTGCTGTCTAGAGAGCCTTATAGCCAAATAGTTTGATAAAAGGTGAAGAGATTAAACACACATGCACACACACACGCGCACACACGTACACCTCGCCCACCTCCCTCGGAAGCAGGTGCGTCCCAGCTGGTGTTCCTCAAGGCAGCAACCAATCCACTGTAGCTCACGTCCAAACTGGACTGGTTGGCCGACTCCAGCAGCCAGCTGTTGACCACAGCGTAGCGATTGAGCTCTGTTCCTAGTGTCTTGTTGGTCATCATGGAGCAGAGGTCATCAATGGTGCCGGGGAGAGCACGACCCTGCAGGGCAGGAGGAGGGGACGACAGGTCTAATCTAGGTAAGCTTGTACAGGAAGAGAGTTGAAAGCACACATCCTTCTTGTCAGAACATGAGTGGACCCTCATCCACCATCCACCACTCACCCACCACCCACATACAGACACACACACGCACACACACACACACACACACACACACACACACACACACACACACACACACACACACACACACACACACACACACACACACACACACACACACACACACACACACACACACACACCACCCTGTTGTACTGCACAATGCCCATGAAGTTCCCTGCCAGACTCTGAGCCAAGTTCTGCACATCCAGCTCATTCTGAAGGGGAGGGTCTAACCTGATGAGGGAGGGGCAGGGTAGGGCAAGGGGGTGGGGTAGAAGGGCAGAGAGAGGGGAGAGAATCACAGCTCTCTGTGGAACATAGAGGCACCAACAACTTTGCATCAGACTAACATACAACTTTGTGTCAGAGTGACATATAACACTCATCACTTCAGGTAAGTAGCTGACACTGCAGCAGACTGACTCCCAACGAAAATACATAGACCTGGTCACTCTCTCTTCTCCCACTCACGAATGTGACAACAGAGCAGTGAATGAACTCACTTGAACATCTTCTCTATCACAGGCCACGAACTTCTGTGCCCCAGGAGGGTGGTAAGCTCTTCGTTGGCCGTCTTCACGGCACTCACACACTCTGCCCCATGCTGCGTGGTGTTCAGAGAGTCACGGACCACCTCCAGATACTCAACAAAATTCAGCTTGGCCTCCACTGGGGCACTGGTTGCTATGGCGCCCACCACAAGGTGGGGGTACTTGATGCGGAACCAAGCTGACAGACTGCCTAAGGGGCAAGGGGGCGGGGCAAGGGGCGGGGAGGGAAAACTAACAGCCACTACTGAACACAACCACATAACACACGCATAAGGTCTCAGAGAATTTTCTTTAGTGAAGGATGACGGGAGATTGCTCAGCTTACTCAGCCCACAACAGTGATCACTATATGCTACTAATACTGCCCCCTGTCTGGAAGTTCTGGAAGCAATGTGTAGAATCCCACATGAGGAGGAGGTCAACACATCCCATCCAATGGTAAAGGGTTCTTCCATACCAACCAAAATGGGCTGAAAACTTTGCCGACGTTTCAACCAGAATACGCTATCTAGTCTTCAGGGCAAAATATAGGCAGATACAGTGGGTATTTTTGCTTGAAGAAGACCAGAGCATTCTGTTCAAAACGTTGGCAAGGTTTTAGCCTATTTTCTAGCTGGTATAGGAGAACCCATTACTGTTCATGCAACAGCCAGCTGAGAAGCTCCCACTTCACATCCCATCCAGTTTCTGCAATGCACTCACCGGGGTAGGACCCTCCAGAGCAGACCCACTTGTTCTTGGGCGTGAGCTGAAACTTGTCCACTGCAAAGCTGTGGAAGTAGGCCAGGTCAGCCAGAGCCTGCTGACTGGAGAGGAACTTGAGGCTGGAGAGGGAGAGGTCTGGCGTCGGGTGGCTGGCTCCATAGAACCTGCAGTGGAGGTCAATTAGTAGTTGGGAGTCACTGTGTGTGTGTGTGTGTGTGTGTGTGTGTGTGTGTGTGTGTGTGTGTGTGTGTGTGTGTGTGTGTGTGTGTGTGTGTGTGTGTGTGTGTGTGTGTGTGTGTGTGTGTGTGTGTGTCTGTGTGTGTGTGTGTGTGTGTGTGTGTGTGTGTGTGTGTGCGTGTGTGTGCGTGTGTGTGCGTGTATGTTTGTGTGTGTGTGTGTGTGTACAAACAGATACACACACACACACACATACATGCACATGCACACACACACGCACACACACA
The DNA here is from genome assembly GCA_949841015.1 of Aplysina aerophoba. Lineage (NCBI taxonomy): Eukaryota > Metazoa > Porifera > Demospongiae > Verongiida > Aplysinidae > Aplysina > Aplysina aerophoba. The sequence continues at coordinate 239,664 of OX465036.1, read as the reverse complement.
CATGCACATACACGCGCACACACACACACATGCGCGCGCATACACATGCACGCGCATACACATGCACATGCACACGAGCACACAGACACGCACACACGCACACACATACACACACACACGTGCGCGCGCACACACACACAGACACACAGACACATCCAACACAGACCCTACCTGTGTTCCACCATCACCACGAGTGCGTTGTACTTCCTAGCATTGACCATGATCTCTGTGTCAGCCACCAGCCATGTGGGGTCGGCCGGTCCTTCTCCTCCAATCATGAGGAAGACAGGCCCGTCTGCCTTGCTCCAGAAGGTGTCATTGACAAAGTACCTCTGCTTCCAGGTCTGCAGGGAGGGAGAGGGAGGGAGAGGGAGGGAGAGGGAGGGAGAGGGAGGGAGAGGGAGGGAGAGGGAGGGAGAGGGAGGGTAAAAGGGAGGGGGAGGGAGGGAGGGATACTAGGATACGTAAATTATTTAAAATGGTGCAATAAATTAATAATAACACTGACCCCGTTTCACTAGTGCTGGTGCACACCGCATAGTTGACCAAGGCATGAACACAAATAGCTCAGCAACCCTGTGCTATACAACACCAGTATGGAGTGCTTAGGCATGCGCATGTGGTGATACAATGCAGTGGTGACGTGGTTACGTACGCACACGTGGAGTGTGAGTTGAGAAGGGAATGATGTAGCTACACGAACGAGGCCCGCATCTCTCATTCCAGACAGCAGGTGAGTGTCTCAGTGTCCCACTGGTGCTAAACCACTCATCCACCTACCAATCCAGCTACGACAAAACGCGCTCTGCTGTACTCGCATAGTTATTCGTGTCTGCACGCGCTCACCTGCAGGTTAGTGTGGTCAAAGTGGTCCAAGCGCTGAGTCACCCATTGCGCCGGAGGAACTACAGTACCTTTGGGTACGTGTGGCGGAGGAAGTTGTCTGTGGAGTAGCCCGAGCCCGCCAAGCGCAGACGAACACACAGCTACTGCCAGCAGCAGCAAGGCCTGGCAAAATAGAACTATCGCCATTTTGAGACTGGCAAATTCGATTCCCCGTCCCCGCGTCCAGGCCGCCCAAACATTTTCAGTGTGTCACATGAGTTGGCGTTTAAACTAAAAACTGTAAAGAGATGAGGAGTGCCCAAGAAGCAAGTACTGAATCGGCATGACTTGTACACGTGACTAAAGAATGATACATTTGCATGACCCCACAACGATGCTGCACGGTACACATTAGCACACCACACCATCACGGATAGCAAATCACTACACAAGTTTGAAAATTGTGTAAACATCATAGTCTTCTCCTCTTAGCTTTGTGCTGTGAATACCCTGCAACCTCCACCTGTCCGTTGTTTTTACGTGTCTGCTTCCTTGGACCAAAAGGGCCTTGCACTCTCTCCTGAGTCCTAGGAGGTACTTCTCCCTTCCCCAGCTGCAGTGTTGCTGCCAGAGCACTGTCCTGTTTGGCAATGCGCTTCATCTTTCCACTAAGCCTCAGGCCATGCCTCGCTGCCCTGGACAAAGACAGACACACAGACATACATATGGAGAAGGAGCATCTAGCATGTGGCTGGAAAAGTGAAGAAGCTGACAGAAAAAGAAGTTCGTGGATGCATTGCAAGGACTCAACTGCCTTGCTGTGCATGTCGAAGAGTGAATGGTAGGATAGGGAAGGACTGCGTGCGAATGAGTGATCACTTAGCAGTGATGCTGATCAGTAACACAGAAGCACATACGTACGTACTTGAGCAGGCTCAGCATCGTTCTTGTGCATGCGCCTGTCGAACAGTAGTATCGTTGGCAAGAAGCGCCTGTCGAACAGTAGTATCGTTAGCAAGAAACACCTGTCGAACAGTAGTATCGTTGGCAAGAAGCACCTGTCAAACAGTAGGCTGAATACATAGCTTCATTGTCTTATGCATGGGGTGTACGTGCTGTCTAATGGACACCCTCGTGCACATATTGGCACACGAGTCCTGCTTCGTATATATATTCTGCACAGACATCGTGCGCTATCCCTAGGGGACAGGGGCATGGGTCTGGGCCACACAGAGTGAGTGACTGCAGCCAAAATGGCGAACGCATCAGAAGCCATTTAGCACGCAATAGTGTAAAGGCAGAGCTGAATGCAGCACACAGCTCTGAAGTGTTATAGCGAGCCAAGTCGTGGCCAATGATGGTGAAGTGTAGATCCCAGTTGTCGTGAGTGGCATGAGCTGCTGGCAATTGTGCAATTGAGGTTCTCAGGTCGATGGGACGGATATAAATGTATACATACACACAAAGACGAAGCAACAACACATCATGATTATTTTCGGCTCGGCAATTAATTCCACACCAGTATTAGCTAAAGGTCTGGCAGATTGTGGTTGTGACTCACTTGTGAGCTGTTCTGCCTTCACATACCTTCAGCAGCTGCTCATCACTGCAAGAACAAGGAAGGCACGTGTGTGTGTGTGTGTGTGTGTGTGTGTGTGTGTGTGTGCGTGTGTGTGTGTGCATGTGTGTGTATGGGTGTAGGACCAGTTGGCCCACCTCATGGCCTGCACAGTCTTGTGGGTGTCACTAAAATTGCTTCTTTTTTGTAACACCTCTTCACTACCCTCTTCACTTTCAGCCTGTGAAGAATGTCGCAGTACCATTTCCTCTACTTCAAGGCTTTTGGCAGCCTGTGGATACATACAGACACACAGACTTACAGACACATACCACATGCTAGAAACAGATGTGCATGCCTTGCACATAGTGACATAGGTAAGAATAGTAATGAGCAGTAATGAGTAGAGTTGTGGAGCACTTTACATGAGCACTTACATTGCTTCAACATGCACATGCATATCAACCTGCAGTCTGTACCTTTCCTCAGAAGCATTAGCCATACATCACGCATACATAAAGCTCTTGGTAACTACACAGAGTCATACACAACAACCGCTACTCTGTTGCCCTGTTTGTTCACCTTTCTGAATCGGCCATAAGTCAGCACACTTTGGTGATACTGCTGTTGCTCTGAAGTAGGAGGCGGACAATGAGTGCCTTCAGACCGCAATACCACTCCATCCTTGATGCCAGGGGACAAATCAAACCAACCAAATGAATACACATGCAGCACAGTACAGCAGGTTCCACCCCCGCCTCCCACCACACCTCACTCCCCCACCACCACATCCACATCACCACACCCACACCTCACTCCCCCACCACCACACCCACCCCACTCACCTTGGTGTCCTGCACTGATACACGACTGACAGCCTTGTCAAACGCGGCACTCCACCACTGGCATGTGAACTCTGAGCTTGGATCATACCCAACCTAAAGGATGACACATTCTCAACACACATGCAACAGTCACGTGACTCCCGCAAGCTATGCATGTGACAGTCATGTGACTCACCCCAGCCGTATCCCTTTTCAGTGCCACCTTGATAGCCCTGGAAATACCACTCTTCTTCTTGCCCAGTCCTTGACCTGCACTCACATGTACAGAGGCCACGCGGGTACATGAGGATGAGGAGTGAACTCTTACAGCCGCAAATATATCTACCGAGTTGTCACACGCTACACCGCTCGAGAAGGCAGTGCGGTCATCAGCTTATGAGACACCATAATACAGTTAGCCTTCCCACCTTGCTTCCATCCGTACTTCTCCAGTTGCTTCGCAGCAAACTCCATAAATAGGTTGCAGCACGCAGACAGGTGCTGCACGTGGTGCACACGTGGTGTACCTAGGTCTAGTGGTCGCATTTCCAAATCGTTAGAAAAATTGAAACTGGATCCGACTGGCGTGTGCGCAGCAGCACATGACTTACTATTTATGGTAACTCCATCACAGTCGCCCAGCAAGGAGCAGAAGAGGAAGAACTCTCGTTTCGAAAGCATTTGCAAGGAATCAAGCTTCCAGAGTCCACAGTGGGTATGCCAATGCACTGTCCTGCGCTCCTATGCCATGGTGGGCGGTTCTGCGTTCTTGTTAAGTGGGATTGGGGATGTTTGCTGTTGCTTTTACGCAGGAGGAAAATGGCGAAGACTTACGACTTTCTCTTCAAGCTTCTTCTAATTGGCGACAGTGGAGTGGGGAAAACGTGCATTTTAGTGAGGTTCTCAGAAGACGCTTTCAATTCCACCTTTATCTCCACTATTGGTGAGCCCCTCTGTGTTATCTTCCGACCGCGTTAGATGTGACGTAGATGTGTGCGTGCGTGTGTACAAGACTCGCTGTGCTTGGGAAGCGCGGAGTGTGGATAGGCTTTAATGCAAGTGATCCAGACCATGAGGTGTAGGAAGTGATCCAGGTAGTTTCATTGTACTGGTACAAGAGGCACATGTGAAGGTGCATGTGGGTGGAGGGGATAGAATGCCACGTGGGACAAGTGAAGATTAATGAAGTGAAACGGCAGAACGTTGTGTTACATGAGATGAATCGGAATTGAGAAACTCAGTCCTGTGTGGAGTACTCCCTGCAGAAGAAAAGCTCTACAGTGAAGACTCTGGTGAAACAGTGAATCAGACACTACAGGGTTTGTTGATGAAGGCCTTACCAGCTTGCGGCACACAGGCTCTTTCAGTTTTACTAGCTGACAAAGTTTGTGTTGGCTTGTGTGTTCGCTGCTGTCTCCTTAGCTCTGACATGGCGTAGTTTAGTCCGACAAGGTGTTTGCATCAAAGAGATTTCCTCATGCACATCTACTGATCGTATTGTAGTATCATTTCAAAGCAGTCATGTTGCTGGCTGTGGTCTCTTCCTCCATTTCCTAAGGCACCTGTGTGCGTGTGTTAGGTGCACAGCCAGTGGTTGCCTTTTGCAGGGATGTCTCTCTGTGAATGCTAATGGTGTTTGGTTATGGTAGGCAGTATAATGGTCACGTGAGAGTTTGCATTTGGCCGGCCAAGCGTTTGGAGTGTGAGTTGGTGTGTTATATTGTGCGTGTATGTACAGTTTTTCATTGTGTGTGTGTGTGTGTGTGTGTCTGTGTGTGTGTGTGTCTGTGTGTGTGTGTGTGTGTGTGTGTGTGTGTGTGTGTGTGTGTGTGTGTGTGTGTGTGTGTGTGTGTGTGTGTGTGTGTGTGTGTGTGTGTGTGTGTGTGTGTGTGTGTGTGTGTGTGTGTGTGTGTGTGTGTGTCTGTGTGTGTGTGTGTGTGTGTTGTTTGTTTGTGGAATATGATTTATTCTTGCAACGTGAGAGTGTGGTGTAGACCAGAAGGCTCCGTAGTCTGTTCTTCCAATTGCGACCTACGTAGAGGGGGCAGCGGGTGAGTGATCTGCGGAGTGGTCTCATGAGTCAGGACAGTGCTCCATGGATTCCCTCCAGCTGCTGCATACTAAGCAAGAAGTACAACGTCGTTAAATGTTGTCGTCACATAATGAATGCCAGTAGGTGTGGCATAGCTTTAGCTGAGGTGTAAGCTAGGCATGTTATAAGGAGGTGACAGTGTGAGGTCAGTAGGGGCCAGCCGATGTGTGGTGCTGGGGTAAGTGGTGTGTGTGTGTGTGTGTGTGTGTGTGTGTGTGTGTGTGTGTGTGTGTGTGTGTGTGTGTGTGTGTGTGTGTGTGTGTGTGTGTGTGTGTGTGTGTGTGTGTGTGTGTGTGTACACATCGGATGTTCCAACATGGTGTCTTGATGTTGCAATGTGGGTAGATGATGTTGCAATAGATTGCACCATCCATTTGGTGGGGGAAGTTGTAACAAAGCACATTCACACAAATTTACCGTATGTGGTGTCCGTGTGGTTGTCAGTAACCACGGTATATAATACATTGGTTTACACGGCAACAGGGCGCAGCATCTAATGCATGCAGGCCTGTGTCTCCTTCTCCCCTGGAGCAGAACAGCTGTGTTTTATTGAGCAGTGACTGATAAGGACCCTCTGATTGTGCTAAGTGGCCATTATGTGTTAGCATTGGGTGAGGTGCTGCGATTGTAGGCTGGATCACCTCAAATGGAGTGGTGATATCAGATCAGTGCTGCTGCTGCATATACCTTGATATATAACATCACCACTGTAGGCCGTTCGTATAGTAGTGTGTGTGTGTGTGTGTGTGTGTGTGTGTGTGTGTGTGTGTGTGTGTGTGTGTGCGTGCGTGTGGTGTGCATGGTGTGCATGTAACATACCTAGTGTAGCACTAGTCCCTTGCATTCATTAGTGAACAGAGGGTTGGCCTTGCACTTCTAAAGGATGTGGCCTACTCTGAATGTGAGGGGGAGGTTAGTGGCTTCAGTGGGGCATTGCCCAACATGTACCTATTGCAGTGGGTACCTCCTTCAAAGGACCTCTCCACCACCCACTGTGTCTACAAGTGGTCTGCCTATGTCAACTGTGTGCGCATATGACTATATTTGTCAGGCTACATAATGAGATGCAGTTATACCCCTAACCTAACTTCCCCTTGACCTTTGACCTCCAGGTAGGTGGGCAGGTGTGGGGGGGTGCACAAACTAGTACCGAATTCACATGGACCCGGGAAAGTGGGGTCAACAGGGCAACCCTACTGTGAGGTAGGGTGATGTGAACCCCGTTAATTAACCCGGGTTGACCTCACTTTTACAGGTCCATGTGAAAGGGGTATATAAATAGGATGTATGGGGACTCCCCAGACATTGACTTTATGTGGTGGTTGTGTGTGGTGTGCTGCTAATGCATTGAAGTGTCGAGTTGTGTGCAATGCATTGAAGTGTCGAGTTGTGTGCACAATTCCTTTACGTCTGTCATCTGTCTGTCTGTAGGTATTGACTTCAAGATCCGAACAGTGGAGATTGATAACAAGAAGATCAAGCTTCAAATTTGGTAAGGTTGTAATGAATATTGTTATCTGACCACCAGCACACTGCACACCACTGAGCCGTGCACCTCCTAGTGGTCACTGTTCAGATGGTGTTGTCATTGAAACAAGTACCATTTCAACACACACAATATGAGTACTCAGTGAAACAGAAAGAGAATGGCCCCTTATGCATGGTGATGAGCCAGATTGCAAGTCACCAACTTACCATTCCCAGAATACCCCTGTGTGAACTTCAGTCACTTCATTCCCACCTCCTGATACGCTGGGTGTCACTTTCCTGTGAATCAGTCCTGTGCGTGTGCATGTGTGCGTGTGTGCGCGCGCGTGTGTGTGTGTGTGTGTGTGTGTGTGTGTGTGTGTGTGTGTGTGTTTGTGCATGTGTCTGTGCATGGATGTGTGTGTTTAGCTGTGTGGAGATAAAAGCATGTTCAGGGAACACGTGTTAAGTTTGTCTGCAGATAAGAATGCAGACTAGATGCGAAAGGAAGATGGCTTAATTATCTCTGTTTCATTATTGGATATAATTACGCCACACCTTCTGTCACAAGCTACGTACTATTTACAGCATGATCGATTAAACTTCAGTTAAACCACAAATGAATGATCTGTTATGTCTCAGGGACACTGCCGGCCAGGAGAGGTTCAGGACCATCACCACGGCCTACTACAGGGGAGCCATGGTGAGGGCATGCACGCACAACATACTCGCACTTCATCACCCCTTTGACCCTCCCCTTGACCCCCCTTGACCCTCCCCTTGACCCACCACTTGACCCTCCCCTTGACCCCCCCTTGACCCACCACTTGATCCCCCCTTGACCCCCCCTTGACCCTCCCCTTGACCCACCACTTGACCCACTCCCTTGACCCCCCACTTGACCCCCCTTGACCCCCCACTTGACCCCCCCTTGACCCCCCCTTGACCCTCCCCTTGACCCCCACTTGACCCACTCCCTTGACCCCCCTTGACCCTCCCCTTGACCCCCCACTTGACCCTCCCCTTGACCCCCCACTTGACCCCCCTTGACCCACCACTTGACCCTCCCCTTGACCCCCCACTTGACCCCCCTTGACCCACCACTTGACCCGCCCCTTGACACACCCCTTGACCCCCCACTTGACCCCCCTTGACCCACCACTTGACCCGCCCCTTGACACACCCCTTGACCCACTCCCCGCCCTTGTCCTGTACAGGGAATTATGCTGGTGTACGATGTGACACACGAAAAGTCCTTTGAGAACATTCGGAACTGGATCAGGAACATTGAGGAGGTAAGGGGCGGGCCATGGCAGTGGGGTGGGACCTCAGTATTCTCTTCTGTGGTGCGTCTTGTGCCACTCACCACACATCCCCTCCGCTGTACACCCTACTGTATGCCCCCTTCAGAATGCATCGGCCGACGTGGAAAAGATGATTCTCGGGAACAAGTGTGACCTGGAGGAGTCGCGGGTGGTGACCCGAGAGAGGGGCCAGATGCTGGCGGCTGAGCACAGTATCAAGTTCTTTGAAACAAGTGCGAAGTCTGGTCTAAATGTGGAGGAGGCTTTCCTCACGTTAGCACGGGACATTAAGGACAAGATGGACAAGCCTGTGAGGAAGGGGAGAGGAGGGATGGGAGGGAGGGGAAGGGATGGGGAAAGGGGAGGGAGGGGAGAGGAGGGAGGGGAGGGGCTGCATGGTGCTGGGAAGATGTGCTGTCTGGCTTGTTCAGCAGTGCCCACAGCCTCCTCTGTGACTCGTGCCCACTTCTTTCTGGTCCCCACTGCAGAATGCTCCTGCTCAAGGTGACGACAATGTCCGAGTCCAAGACAGCCGGGGAGCGGAAGAGAAGAAGGGAGGCTGCTGTTAACACGAGTAGAGAATGCAGACGGGTTTCATGCATTGTGTAAAGTTAACCCTCATTGGTAGTTTTACTGGCTAGATGTTGTGTCCATGCATTATTGTGCAACCCTTGCAATTGTTGTGCAACCCTTCTCTAATTGTTAATTGCTTGTCACATGTATGTTACAAGATGCACTATAGTAGCTACAGTATATATACACTTATTTTAATAATGATGATGCATTGTTATCAGAAGCTGGATTCAGTTAGGTCCGGTATCTGTCTATACTTAATGTACGCTTGTGTAGCTTCATGTTGTGCACTGGTTTGTATGAACTATTCAGTGATTGGTGTGGGATTCCCCTTTCTGACTGATGGAACAAAATTGTGGAGTGTGTTAATTGCAGCTGTACAATGAGAGTTGATGCATTAAAATAGCCCTGACATCGCGCTAGTACAGTTATACAGATAATGTGAACCATAAACTGTATACCTTAATTCTATACATGCTCAATAATGAAACAGCTGGTGAGGTTGCACCATCACCCACACCATGCAGCATGCAGGAGTCAATTTGTCTCCACCATTTTCTTTTTCTCGTTGAGCCAGCTGCTCAGCTGCAGCAGGCGCTGCTCGCACTTTTGCTGCTCCGTGTTGGCATAGCGACTACGAATCAGTTTGAATGCCTCAGCTGTGGAGTAAGGGGATTCTGTTATGGGGTCAAAATACTTGGCTGGGAGGCCAGTTATGGGACAAAATTGTCTCTTTGGGATTTTCGGGTGTGCTGTTGGAAACAAACTACCTGGAAATCCTGTGCTGTCACTGAATATCAAGAAGTTCCTGGAATACTTTGGATAATCTTTAGATGCAGCCCCGCTGGCAGCAGCACTCTCCTGAGCTGCAGTGGTTCCTTCCACGTCAATGTTCTCCATCATCTCAGTCTGCTCGACCTTGGTCTCCTCATCTGGGGAGATTAGGGGCATGGTCGTCGAAATGTACCGGATGGAAGGACCCTTGATGGCTCGCTTGCGGTCCACCACTTTCTTCTTCTCCTCCTCCAGTCGCACAAAGGCATCAAGGGACTTGAGGTTCTCCATTTCAGTGACACGTGCCTCCTTCAGCAGCTCCTCCTGCGTGAGGGGACGGTCTGGTGGACGTTTAGGACGGGCACTTGGAACAGCCTTACGCTTCTCGTATGACTTTCGCTGTTCTTTGCGCTCCTTTGCCAACTGCAGCGTTGACTTTCTGAGGCTTGTCACTCTCTCCTTGTTCTCCACAGCAGCACTCTTTTGCTTGGTCTTGGGACGCACAGAAGTTTGCTTTGTCTTTTCTTTGGCCCCTCCATCCGCCTCCCTTCTGGCCTTCTCACGGGCCACAGATCTGGCTGTAATTTGTGAAAGTTTTGTCTTCTTCTTCTGCGGCAGAGTTGACGCTTCAGAGTCGTCTGAGCCCTCGTCTTGCCCTCCCTCTTGTTCATCCCTGTCGAAGTCCGAGTCGACAACATCCTCCTCTTCTTCTTCTGATTCGTAGACTTCGTCACCACTTGTTTCTTGAAAACCTCCGTATGCAGAGGAGTAGAAGTCGTCCAACTCTTCTTCACGCTGGAGGAGTTTAGCGATGTTTTTGCCCGCATTTGACCGCCTGCTTCTGTCGGCTGCCATTTTGTCAAGACTAAGTCACGTGATTTATGCTTCTGCTCGCGCACCCGCCCTAAGACCAACCAGAGCTCTGTCGGTTAGCATGCAGCGGGGGTAAGGTGTAGGGTCTTGTGGAGCGACTGTAGTGTAGCGCATTACATTTAGGGTTGAATGCTTGTTACGCATACACATTGTTCCGGGATCTATGTGTGTAGCTAGCAAGCTAGCTAGTCATGGTACATTAACGCGGTAAAGTAGGATTCTTGGAAGTCATAGATATGGCCCAGGGATATGTAGCTCTGGGTTAGTTTATGCAATGCCATCCATCTGTTGAATGGGATGGTAGATGGTAGGTTCCAGCTTCTTACGTAGGTAGAAATCTACTGTGTTTCATCCACTAAGTAAACTAGTTGTGCAATTCAATTTGGCCCGTTCTTTACACCTGATCCGCCTACTTTTGCTGAGCAACAGCTTTTTTGACCACATCTATCCTTATGTCAGGTGCTCAGGATCTGACTGGCATCACCATGGCAACAGGCTCCATGGCACCAGAAGATTTTCTGAAGCAGGGGCAGCAGCTGTGGGAGATGCTAGATGAGATGGCTGCCAACAGTCCAGAGAACTACCAAGCCTTCATCCAGAAGCACCTCTCTGAAGGAGCACACATGTTCAAGCCACCACAGCCTGCCATGGCACTGCACTGCAAAGTTGCTGAGGCAAGCAGCAACACCAGACTAAGTGACACGTACTTGAAGACATGTCTTAACACTCAGTGACAATATTAGGTATTTTGTAGGGACAGTTTTTCAGTGAATGTGCCTGTGTGGCTGTTTGCAGTGAATACAATTATGTAATGTGTGTTGTGTTGGCGTTTTGTGGAGTTCTGAGTAGAAATGTTGCATTCTTATTTCAATTTTGGACAGGGAGCACATGAATGTCAGGACTTGTACATCAATGTGTGTTCTTGGCAGCAGATTCCCAAACCCAAATCAGACCAAGACCCGATTCCAGTTCGAGGTGGCACCCTCAGGAACAGAACTGTACAGACCAGCGTGCAGTCATTTACAGCCTCCAAGCAGGGTCAGATATTTGATCTAGCCTTCAACCCTGACGTTTTGGAAGAGTGCCTGAAGGATGCAGAAACAGAAAGTATGCTGGTTGAGTTGAGTATGGACTACATTGAGAAGCAGGTTGGCCTGTGGCTGAACAGGAACTCGTGTATCAAACTGAAGGAGAAGTGCATTGGCACCAAACAAGAGCTGCACGGCTCACTCAATGAGCAGTACAAACACTTGCTTGTAAGGACAGATGAGCCCACGGTCAGATTACCTTCCGCTGCTTCAAAGAAACAGCCGCAGAAGCCTAACAGTTGTGCAGGCACTGAAAGCGTCACTGATGCACTCTACAACGTGACACTTGCTGATGAGTGGGTGGGGTCTCACGAGAGGGGCGGAGCTAGTGCTCCTCCAGTTGCCTCTGCTAGTAAGCCAAGTGGCCTCATCCAGGAGGTTGGAGGGGAAGGCGAGGTGGTGCCGAAGTACCGTGTGTGGACTGAGGTGGATGGGAGCAGGGTGTGTGTGGAAGTGGACTTACCTGGAGTGAACAAGGTGACAGAGGTGGACCTTGACCTCATTGAGGTTTGTGGCTGCAGTGCAATGTGGATACATCACACCATTGGATGTGTGTTTATGTATGGGCATGCTAGTACAGTGTGTTTGTATGTATGGGTATGTACGTACACAGTACGTAGTTATCCCTCCGGTGTGTATAGTCCGTTCATTTGTGGTGTACTCTGTTGTGTTCCAGTGTAGAGTGCAATAGCATGTGTCATTGGCCTTGTCTCTACTGATTTTCCTTCCAATAGTGGACCATTCTTGTGTGTACATGTAGAGAAATGATTCGTCTTTTTGAGCTGATGCTTCACTCTATACCAAGTGTGACCGTGATAGTGTGTGGCTCAATATAAATTACCTTGGTAGCAAGTCTTGTAGCTAGGGCCTCGTAACTGGCGGCACTGTGTTAGCATCTAATGCAATGGGAGGGGCCAGAGCATTACTTGAGACAGACAGACAGACAGACAGACAGACAGACAGACAGACAGACAGACAGACAGGCAGACAGACAGGCAGACAGACAGACAGACAGACAGACAGACAGACAGACAGAGAGTGGCTAAGCAGTAGTTGGAGCAGTTGATGTAAGAGACCTACTCCCCTTCCCGTGACCTTGTGTTGCATCTCTGCTGTTCTTCCTTGCACACACGCTGTTGTACTTTCAGAATGCTCTGGAGCTGTCGGTGGTGGGGAGGTATGCAGTGAGCATCGCACTGCCCCAAGAGGTGAAGGAGGAGGGGATAAGAGCAACATTCAGTCCCCAAACACATGTGCTGCGTGTGGGGCTTCCTGTGTTATGAAGTCTGCAACAGTGGCCACCATTTGCTGGCCAGACCATGCAGTGTCAGTGTTACTATAATGTTATGAGCATCACAAGGAAGGCACATACTCCATGCAAGCTACACAAAAGTTGTGTGACACTTTCTTTCCTCCACACATTGTGATTGAACTGCGTACCTCTTTGAAGAGGCCAGTCTCACATACACTGATGAGTGCAGCACATGCATGCATGCTTGTGACCACGTATATTGTGCATAAAGCCTTCCAATGCATTGCAATGGGCAATCATTAGCAAATGCAATCAGAGTGAACTGAGATTGTACAGTACAGATGCAATTGTGTCATATTGTGCTCTAAACATTGATCCCCTCACTTGAAGTCACATTAATACATGTACTAGCCTGTATCTACATGTACTCAGAAGTGCTTAATTGGTGATGAATTGTGTGGTGCTGTATTGGAACATGTGACCATAGATTACCTAAACTACGCAACCAACAAACAACGGTTGCGTAGTTTAGATAATCTATGATGTGACAGACCAGTGCAACCATAGCTAGATTAGTCAAGCTGTATATGTATCTGAAGATAGCAAATTCCTTCAGCCTGACACCATGCAGTGTGATGAAAGTGCAGATCGAGGAGGCAACAGCGATAAACATCACTTAAGAGTATAGAAGAGCTCATCAGGTTTAAATATCGAGGCAGTGGAATAACCATATGCATGTGTATCTAGCTAGCTAGCTACGCCAATAAGCCCACTTTGGCAGATCAGATGGGCCTGCAATGGTCTTCGATCACTGCTTTCGCCCAGGCAGTTCCACCACTCTGTGCCATCCCTACATAGGTGTTATTGACAACGCATACAAGAGAGTTTGTGTGCTTTCTGAGAATGGCGACTTTGAGAGACACTTCCATGTGCCGTATCACGGATGCTCCCTTGCTGCAACTGAGGACAACTATTTAGTGATTGCTTCAAAATCCAAAGCTGTGATGGTGTACAAATTGAACGGTACGCAGGTTGACGAGTTTGGAGGAGATTCTGAACCCCAGAGGTTTGATGGACCGTGTGGGATATGCGTTGACAACAATGGACAGGTGTATGTAGCCGACAACAACCGTGTGCTGGTTTACAGACGCAGATAGTTTCTTTTGATTCAACTTTACCTGCTTTGTATTGTTGTTAGCATGGCCATTGTGTATTGGAGTGTGCCAGCATAGAGTATAGAATATCTGTGGTGCCAGTGGACTCTGCAGTGTGTGTGTGTGCGTGTGTAAACATGTGTACACCTTCCGTTGTAAACAGTGACATTTACTCACTGATAGTGTACTTTGAGTTTGTATGCATGCTTGCTGTGTGCAATGTGTATACACAGTACACCTGTTTGATTATATCTGTTACAATTATTGAGTGGTGGGTGTGGGGGGGAGTTGGAGTTAAATGAAGTGGAGGGGGGGGGGTTGGTGTTAAATGAAATCTCCATGTGTGACGTCAGTGCTTGTAGTGGATGCACAACACTGACCACACAGACTACACCTATGAAGGTGGACAGGGTGGTCTCATTGCATGTCCATCACAATTAGAATTCCAATATATTATACAAATGACTTGTTCCTTGGTGCACACATGTACACATGCTGGTAGCCCCTGTCACTGACGCATGCCTCATGCAGATATACACAGCACAGTCCCCAGCACTTGACTTGCAGTGACCTCCCGACAGCAGTGGGACCACTAGAGGAAGACCCTTCTCCCTTTGCGGTAGAGTTGGATGGAGAGGAGGACGGACAGGGCAAACACAGCCACTCCTCCCAGGAATATACCAACCTGGAACAGGGAGGGGTATAGGGGAACAGGCTTGAGCCACTGCTATATTTAGTAACATGACATACATGTCGGTCCCAAAATAGTGAGTGGTGATTGGCCTGCGACTTACTGTCTATTTAATATACCTACCATGTTACGTTGACCTTTAAGGTGGTGATGCCAAAAGTGGACATAGCAACCGTACCAAGTTTTAGCAATTGACATTGTCAATAGGCATTGAAGACACACTACGTAGCCAACACCATTACACACTGACTGTCTTATTAAGAACAGCTATTTTGAAGTCAACTGTAATGGAAACATACATGGCTGAGCCACTGCTATATTTAGTAACATGACCTCATCCTTCACTTACATCATGGCCAACACCAGCTGAGACGTACACTCGCAGGTTGGCTACAGTCCATCTGGGAGGGGAGGGGGTGGGGCCATGCATATATAGTATTACAGCATTACTACACACACTCAGTGCTCTCACGACGGTTGTCTGCCACTGCTATGGCTGCTCACCTGCTCTCCGCCCATGAGGAGTAGTCCGCTGTCCTCTCCTTGTCATAGACCCACGTGCCGTCAGAACTTCTATAGAAGGTGGGGGAGAGGGCGTCATGGCGGCCAGTGTTGCTGAGGACACACACCCCAGAGGTGTCCGGGTATGAGCTGTTGTAGCCAGATCCTCTGAGGTAGGCTTGGAAGGTGTAGTTCTGAGGCAGGCAGGACAGGACAGGGGGACAACAGACTGGAGGAGGTGTCTACATGACACTGACACACAGACAGACAGACACACATACACCACACTCCTTGCATGCAGTGACACACCACTCCCCCTCTCTGAAGCCCCTCCCACCCACACTGACCACCCCCCTCCAGAGCCCCTCCCACCCACACTGACCACTCCCCCTCCAGAGCCCCTCCCACCCACACTGACCACCCCCCCTCCAGAGCCCCTCCCACCCACACTGACCACCCCCCTCCAGAGCCCCTCCCACCCACACTGACCACCCCCCTCCAGAGCCCCTCCCACCCACTGACTGTGTTGCCGGTACATTCACTTCTGGAAGTATTTGACCACATCCCCAGATAGTAGGAGAGAAGGTTCTGTGTGACGGTGGTCTCCGTGTTGGGACTGCCGCCCCACACTCCAGTGTAGCGAGAGGCAGCAGCAGACGCTGAACGGAGAAGAGCAAGTTGTTGTTTGATATGTGCGTAGGTGAGGATTGCTGTGCATGTGTTGTGAATTAGAAAGAATCTTTGTGATATCACAGCATGGGGAGCCCGATGGACGGGCGGGGCTCCCCAGGTCCGAAGACTGAGAGGAGTGCTCCTCCTGCTGTGACACAGATCAGATTCTCCCTAATTTATAAGACCAAATTGTCTCCTCAGTGGTTGGTGCAAATTGTCTACGCAGTGACTGGTGCAAATAAATATCAATGATATTTGCACAATCGAGTGCTGTGTGTGTACGAAGTACACACCACCAATGGTCAGCACCCACAGTGAACTGCACGTGACTGTTTGTGTGTGTGCATGTGTCACTTACGAAGAACAGTTTCGGGGCCAAACGCCTCTTGAAACGCTAGGCAGGAGTAGTTTTGAAGGAAGCACTGGATGAGGTCTTTCACCTGTGAGGGTGAGTAGGTGTGAGGATGAGAGTGCGGTGTGAGGGTGAGAGTGAGGTGTGCTTGGGTGAGAGTGAGGTGTGCTTGGGTGAGAGTGAGGTGTGCTTGGGTGAGAGTGAGGTGTGAGAGTGAGGTGTGAGAGTGAGAGTGAGGTGTGCTCGGTGACGGTGAGGTGTGAGAGTGAGATATGCAGGGTAAGATGACGTGTGTGATAAGGTGACCAGACACACTCAACCACTGTCACAATCCACAAGCATTACTAAACTATGTATGTGTATAAGGCAATCTACAAGATTTCATGACCACACTAATTATACAAAATAATAATGTAATCCTACGTATTTAGTAGTCCACTGTTGGACTACCTCACCAAGCTGGAGTTGGCAGTTGCATCAGTCTCATTTGAGCTGTTGAACACCGGACCGGAGAGAGCTAAGGCAGTCCTTGCCACCACAGTCGAGAGAGCAGCTAAACGATCCTGGGGAAGGAAGGGAAGGAGGGGATGATGTGGAGAGTGAAACCCCAAGGGAAGGAACTGAGGGTGTGGAGCGGCAGTTGAATGAGGCAGGAGGGGAGGGAAGTGAGGATTTATGGTGAGGAAGTGAGGCAAGGAGTGCAGGAAGTTACGAAGCTACGTACGTACATCCTGTTGAAGGAGGCATAGGCAGATGTCACTGCATGCGCTGACCACACACACTGCATGCGCTGACCACACCCACTGCATGTGCTGACCACACCCACTGCATGCGCTGACCACACCCACTGCATGTGCTGACCACACACACACCATGTGCTGACCACACCCACTGCATGTGCTGACCACACACACACCATGTGCTGACCACACACACACCATGTGCTGACCACACCCACTGCATGTGCTGACCACACCCACTGCATGTGCTGACCACACACACACCATGTGCTGACCACACCCACTGCATGTGCTGACCAAACCCACTGCATGTGCTGACCACACCCACTGCATGTGCTGACCACACCCACTGCATGTGCTGACCACACCCACTGCATGTGCTGACCACACACACACCATGTGCTGACCACACCCACTGCATGTGCTGACCACACCCACTGCATGTGCTGACCAGGCCCACAGAAGCACCATCACTACTTGTCCTGCAAGCACAATGAGGAGTGCCCTCTGCTACCTACCGCAGTGGCATCGAGGGACTGAAGGGAGGATCCATTCGCAGGGACAATGTTGAAGATGTCATCGAAACGGCTACCATAGAACCTTCAAAAGGAAAGGAAGGGAGGGGAGGGGAGGGGAGGGGAGGGGAAGGGAGGGGATGGGAGGCAGTGTTGTGGGTGCAGTGGGAGAAGTAAGCAGTGTCATTGCAGTAACAAGTTCAGGCACAAAGAAGACATAAATAGACACTAGACAGTGTATGCCCTCCCTCCCCTTCCCTCCCCTCCCTCCCCTTCCCTCCCTCCCCTCCCGCCAATCTCACCTGTTGCTGTACCCCTGGTCATAATCCCCCAGCACGGCTGCCATGATATTGCGGTTACTCCTCAAGAACCTCAGGAGGGAGGAGGGGGGTAGAGCCGTTGCGTGTGAGCGCTTTAGCTGAAGCCCCTCTTGGGAGGCGTACTTGGATAGGTTGTGGAACAAGCTGCTGTCCTGCAGCACAGTGGAGGGAGACATTGGACGGGATTACACTGAAAGCTGGTTTAACTAATTCCACCACTTACCGGACTTAAACCACCTGCAAAGGAACTTTATGCTTAAGTTGCTTAGAAACACTAGCCCACAATGAACCTGATTTTTCTAGACGTGTTGACAACCTCTGATACGTAATTACTGATGACGGCAGCCGGAGGTTGCCGACACGTCTAGAGAAATCAGTTTCATTGTGGGCTAGTGCTTCCGAGCAACCTAAACATGAGTCTTCCTAGCCACTCAGGAATTTACAGCAAATGAAATTTAGTTAAGCGAGTTCAGGAACCCATTTAAAGAGTTTACACTTGTGTTTCAGTAAACCTGCTTAAGCTGACTCGTAAGCAGCTAAAAGGTGTAGTGTAAACATTGTTATAGTGCGTCATAATGGTGTGTGTGGTGAGTCATGAAGTTTCCCCTCCCTCCCTCCCTCCCTCCCTCCCTCCCTCCCTCCCACATACATTGGGAGGGTTCATGTGGGCATAGAAGGTCGGCTGACTGGTGTTGGGGTTCTGGAGACCAACGTGGCTCAGCTCCAGGTAGTGGGAGATGTCGTCAAGAGTGAAGTGCTTGAAGGCACCCCTCTCTATGTCAAGCACCATCCTGCTTGAACCTATGTAGTCCCAGCTCTCCTGCAAGGGAATATCCAAGAATATCCAAGTGCTTGCAAGAGTATCCAAGCATATGCAGGAGTATCCATATAAAATGACAACAGAGTATGCATACGTACCTACGTACATGAGTGTACAGTACAAGAGAGCACAAGAATATACACACTATCAGCAAACTGGCACACATATCTGTGTGCTGGGCTGGCGATGCTCACCCCGTGGAAGAGAGTGAAGAATATGGTTGACTTTGTGTCAAGGAGTTGTTCCTACAGTGAGCAGGGGTACAAAGGTCAAGGGTCATGAACACAGGTGGCTCACAGTGTTCCCCTTCCACCACCACCACCACCACCCAATTGGTTTCAATCTACGGCTGTTGTGTGACTGGCAGTAGCTCACCTCTCTCTTGAGCCGTCCAATGGCCTCAGCCGCTGCCAGGAGGACCACAATCCCTGCCGCCTCCCCTCCACCCACGGACAGCTCATAGGGGAAAAGAGAGAGAGCGTCCAACTTTGGTGGAGAGGGAAATGGTATGGAGGGATGGAGAAAGGAGGGGAGAAGGATGAGTACAATGACCACGTACTGAATGAGAACAACTTCTCACACCACAGCCCATCATTCTGTCACAGATTCTGATTCGCACCTTGGATGTTACCATGACAACTGATTTATTATTCTGTGATAAATCAAAGGGGGTTCCCCATGGGCTGTAGTCCCCAAGAGGCTGACAGCGTTCAATAATACCAGAAAAGTAGGCCATTGGCAGTTGGGCTATGAGAGGGGAGGGAGGGGAGGAGAGGGAAGGAGTGGGAGGGGAGGGGAGGGGAGGGGAGGAGTGGGAGGGGAGGAGAGGGAAGGAGTGGGAGGTGAGGGGAGGGGAGGGAAGGAGTGGGAGGGGAGGGGAGGAGAGGGAAGGAGTGGGAGGGGAGGGGAGGGGAGGGAAGGAGTGGGAGGGGAGGGGAGGAGAGGGAAGGAGTGGGAGGGAAAAGGAGGTCCATGAAGCACTCCACCACATACGTAGATAGAAGATACTAAACATCTGAATAAAGTGCTTTACTGGCCAGTGTGGACAGGTCAGGTAGAAGGCACAAGCTGACAGTGTTCAGAAGCTGGAGATAACACACAACACTTGTGGCACTAACATCTCCTGATGCATGTTCCAGTGTCCGTGGCACCGCTCATGTCTGCCCTCATCTCCATTGCACACAGAGGAAAGGAGTTGTCACTACTGAAAGCCAACCAGCACTGAACAAAAACGTGAGAGAAGGACAGCATTCATGTGTGTGTGTGCGCACGTGTGTGTGGAGGTGCGGTAGTTGTTACGAGGTGTGGCAGTGGTTGTGAAGTGCGGCAGTGGTTGTGAGGTGTGGCAGTGGTTGTGAGGTGCGGCAGTGGTTGTGAGGTGTGGCAGTGGTTGTGAGGTGCGGCAGTGGTTGTGAGGTGCGGCAGTGGTTGTGAGGTGTGGCAGTGGTTGTGAGGTGTGGCAGTGGTTGTGAGGTGTGGCAGTGGTTGTGAGGTGTGGCAGTGGTTGTGAGGTGTGTGCAACATACGTACGTTATAAATGGTGTTGAAGTCATCAGCACTTGTAACAGCCATGATGGGGAAGTCCCCAAAGTCTTGGTAAAAGAGTCCAAGGGCCTGAAAGACAATGATGGTGCACAACAATTTGTATACCATCCACATGCCTTGCATAGTTCACACTAGATTCAATACCTTGCATACTATCTTGTATACTACCTTGGATACTGTCTTGCATACTATCTTGTATACTATCATGCATAGTACTTTGTATTCCACCGGTATACTACCAGTAATTCACCTGTTGGTTCGGATTCCAGTCCACATTACATGTGTCACTCAAGCCAAAGCCTCTGTTGTCACAGCTATTCGGCGGAGAGTATGGGAAGAGAGGTGCTGTGGGGGAGAGGCAAGGGTAGGAGGGCACTAATGAGAGGTGCTGTGGGGAGAGGCAAGGGTAGGAGTGCACTAATGAGAGGTGCTGTGGGGGAGAGGCAAGGGTAGGAGGCACTAATGAGAGGTGCTGTGGGGAGAGGCAAGGGTAGGAGGCACTAATGAGAGGTGCTGTGGGGGAGAGGCAAGGGTAGGAGGAGGGCACTAATGAGAGGTGCTGTGGGGAGAGGCAAGGGAGTGCACTAATGAGAGGTGCTGTGGGGGAGAGGCAAGGGTAGGAGGAGGGCACTAATGAGAGGTGCTGTGGGGAGAGGCAAGGGTAGGAGGCACTAATGAGAGGTGCTGTGGGGGGAGGCAAGGGTAGGAGGGCACTAATGAGAGGTGCTGTGGGGGAGAGGCAAGGGTAGGAGGGCACTAATGAGAGGTGCTGTGGGGAGAGGCAAGGGTAGGAGGCACTAATGAGAGGTGCTGTGGGGAGAGGCAAGGGTAGGAGGCACTAATGAGAGGTGCTGTGGGGGGAGGCAAGGGTAGGAGGCACTAATGAGAGGTGCTGTGGGGAGAGGCAAGGGTAGGAGGCACTAATGAGAGGTGCTGTGGGGGGGAGGCAAGGGTAGGAGGGCACTAATGAGAGGTGCTGTGGGAGGTGCTACAGAAGGACAAAATGGCAGGCATACCAATGAATTTTCCTTACCATATTAAGTACCTTGAATATATGTGTGTGCATGTGTGTGTGTGTGCAGGTGTGTGTTTTCATGCTCACTCTCTGTAATATTTTCAGTGATGTGAGCGACCACTACACCAACGACCCTTTCCGACTGCTTCAGCTGTAGCAAGTTGCTCCTGCAATTGAGGAGTGCGGAAGGGAGAGCTTAGACACTGAAGGACTACCAAGGCATAACCCACACATGCACATGCACGCACACACACACACACACACACACACACACACACGCTCGCACACACACACACACTTGTTGGTCAGTGCAGCCTGTGTGGTCAGGTCCCGCCCGTCCACGAAGGCCACATACGGAGCGTGTGGTGCATCTCCACTTAACAGTCGGGTCAGGTCCTCCTGTGAGCCAACATACCACACGTTGCCCTGCACACCAGACACACCGGCTGCACGAGACGATGCACACAGTGAATACGATTAAAGCACTGTAGCCACATGCTACCATCCGTGACTTCTGCCATGTAACCAAGGGAGACGCGATTGGCTTAGCCCTCATTTCAGCATCTAGCGTCTAGTCAAGCGCACATAGTCACTTAGAGAGTGCCTTACCAGAGCATCCAATTTGACTGTTGTCGTTTGTGAGTCTGAAGCACACCGCCGGCCCCACAATGCTGGAGTACAAGTTGCCTTCTAAGTTCTTGAAATCAGGATACTGGCTGTGTACTGCAAAACAGCCAGAAATTGACAAGTAAATCCAATTAACAATTACTTTCATAGCCTAGTTCTTAGGTAGTCGGATCGGTTTACCTTGTCCTAGAGAGACGACTAACACCACAACACCTACGAAGTACATCATGGAAGCCATTTTCTGCATAGATTAGGGGGACGTTCCTAAGAAACTTCCGGTTGCCAGGTGGATGGACTTCCGGTGTTCGCAGCTGCAGCAAATGCACAATGGAGTCTTCCAACAGTGGAGTGCAGGATGGAAGGAGGAGGAAGAGGAGGCAAGTGGCGCAGTGGAAGAAATACAAGAGCAGTCACAAACACATAGTCCACAAGTCCATACTATCTGTGGCAGCATGCTGTATATGTGCACGTGGGCTACTTGCTCTGCAGTTGTGGTGGAACTATTGATGAAATGTACGTACCACTCTCCGAACACGCACCACACACCTGCATGCATGCAGCCAGTGGCACAGACGACTCAGCTGGTGGCCTCAGGTGCTGGAGAGGAGACAACCTACCAAGACAAGATGCGATGCCAAGTTCCACAGAGTTATCAAGGCCCTTGTTGATGTACATACGCCCACACATGCACACAACATAGGTAGTGCAGTTTATAATGACTATATACATATTGTTATGAAGGATTCAGGGACTTTCTTTTCTCCTGCATCCCTCCCTGGCCCATTGGTGCGGTAGACCTCGGCCTTCAACTGGTGCATCATGATCACTATCTTCTTCAACGCTATCACCATAGCACTGGAGACCACGCCCCTTGCTGTGACACACCCACTTCTATTTGATGTTACTGATGGGATATTCCTCACCATCTACATAGCAGAGTTCCTTATCAAGGTGAAGTCTGAATGTCTGTCGTCATGGCTTCATTCAGTGTTGTCACATCTGCTCCCTAATTCCCCTCAGGTCTACGCTGAGCCGCTAGACTACTGGAGGAGCTGGTATAACTTGTTTGACTTCTTCATCCTCCTGGTCTCGGTGCTGCAGGCCATCCTCTCTGCACTGGAGATTGGTCACACTACTGGGGTGGTGCTGCTGAGAGTAGTGAGGGGTGAGAGTGAGAAATGTGTGCTATGGCAGGAGTGAGAGTACGGGGTGGTGAGACATGCCTGCATGCACACTGTCTCTCACTCAGTGCCATGCTCTTCTCCCTGCCTGCCCACCCCTCCAGCTTTACGGACCCTGCGCACTCTTCGCTCCATCTCCTTCTTCAAGGGCCTGCAGGTCCTGGTCAAGGCCCTCATCCAGACCTTCCGCACTGCCGTCCTCCACCTCCTCCTCCTCCTCCTGGTCCTCATGTTCTTATTCGCAGTCATGGGTTACTACTTCTTTGGCTATGACAGTGACGCAGACAAGGAGCACTGGGGAGATTTCGGGCGGGCCATGCTGTCGCTGTTTGCCTTTGTCACGGTGAGCATGGCTGCGTGTTGGGTGTGACATGTGGCACTGTATGTGTGTGGTGTGGCTAGCAGTCAGCTAGTGATAACCAGTGGTAGCTCTATACTTTGTAGCACACACACACACACACACGCACACACACACACACACACACAAACACACACAAACACACACACACACACAAACACACACACACACACACACACACACACACACACACACACACACACACACACACACACTGGCGAGTCCACTGGCACACTCCAATACACAATGGCCATGCTAACAACAATACAAGGCACATCAAGTTGAATCAAAAGAAGCTGTAATGGTAAACTACCTTTAAATGTTGAAGCACTCGGTTGTTATCAGCTACATACATCTGTCTATTGTTGTCAATGCATATCCCGCATGGTCCCTCAAACCTGGAACACCCGGGCCATTCAATGTGTACACCATAACAGCATTGGGAGAGGGGGGGGGGGGCTGAAGCAATCACTAACTGGTTGTCCCCAGTCGCAGCAAGATAGCGTCTGTGATACTGCACACAAGATCCGATTTCGTCCCCGAACTGATACTGTGTCAGAGGTTTGAGGTGTGCTTTGACAACGAACATGCGTACATGCGTACGTACTTACAAGCTGCGAAAAGTGCCTTCCTCTCCGATTACACACTTCTTGTGTTGAGACTGAGTCCAGAAACGCTCTCACACCTTCGATGAACACTTCTCTAGCGGCTAATACACGCGCAAACAGTTCGCTACAGTCCGACTCGCTCTCTGAGCCATGAGAACCGAAGAACCACTCTCCTCCTTCTTCTTCTCTTCCAGCCCAGCAAGCTGCTCAATCGATCCATCTCCTCCGCCGCCCACTGCTCCACCTCGCCCTCGTACGTCCACCGCGACAGGACCTGGTCTCGCTCATACTACATAGTCGGGCGCGCCTTTGTTGCTCATGCCGTCCCATGCGCGCAAGAGATACAAGTACAACGGCCTTTCCCTCACGTTCACTCCAGGTTGTCTTTGGGACTTCCATTGCCTTTGGAATGTTTTCGCACTTCGCACCTTGAAATACAAGCCCACGCGTCGCCTTTAGTTGTTCCAGGTCGCGACCGTTTCGCTCATTTTACCACCGCGCGCTAATACATTAGATGTATAGGAGCTATGCCAATGCTTTAAGTATAAGTAGGAGAAATCCCTTTACCTACATAGGTGCGCCGCGGTGGCGAGTTGTGCTATCACTCAGCGTGCCAATCCAAATCTCCAGGGTTCGAAACCAAAGTCGTGTACGCCATGCGAGCGGCAAGGTCAGCCACACGGCACTGTAGTGCCGGCCCCATTAGGGGGGGACTGGGATACCGGTGGCTGGTCTCCCCCAATGGAATTGAACCATATCTGTCGAGAACCGGGTTGGACCTTCTGAGGAGCAACTTATGCACATTTTTTTATCAATAATAATATATAAATTAATATCAAGAATTACATGAAAGTTCCTTTTTTTTTTTTTTTTTTTTTTTTTACATATTTATCTATTTACAGACAGTTCCTGTAAGATATTTAATTGTTAATTTGGTCAAAGTTGCATCGTGCAGCTGCGAGCATAGCTTTGTGCACGGCTGTTCGTAAGTCGGGAAATGGGAATGGGAATGTGCCGATTTGGAATGGAACATTAGCACGGACAGAGAGCGCTTGTTTTTTGGGTTAGTGAAATTGCGCAGCTGTTATCCAGACGTCCTAGTCTCACCAAGCTGTGTCAAGAGCGTTCTGGCACTGTTAATCTAATTCCTTCTGTCATGCTGTTCCAGACTGCTTGCAGCGTACGAGCTAGTCTCGCGTAGCCAGACCGCTACACGCACACACACAAACCTACCACCCATCCTCTCAGGCTGACGGCTGGACAGACCTCCAGGACAGCTTGACCTCCAAGGGCTACGTGGGCAGCCAGTTCTTTACCATTGTGTTCATCTTCCTCGGCCACTTCATCTTCACCAACCTCTTCATTGGAGTCATCATCACTGTGAGGGCATGCACTCACTAGTGGTCCTTTGTGCGCACACTTACGAGTCGTGCTGTTGTGTTGATTGTTCAGAAACACTCCTGTGTGTATGTGTGAGAGTGAGGGTGTTTTAAGGGTCCAGGGTGCAGGGTAGACAGTCACTGCTCCTGTGTGTATGTGTGAGGGTGAGGGTGTTTTAAGGGTCCAGGGTGCAGGGTTGAGAGTCACTGCCCCTGTGTGTATGTGTGAGGGTGAGGGTGTTTTAAGGGTCCAGGGTGCAGGGTTGAGAGTCACTGCTCCTGTGTGTATGTGTGAGGGTGAGGGTGTTTTAAGGGTCCAGGGTGCAGGGTTGAGAGTCACTGCTCCTGTGTGTGTGTGAGGGCGAGGGTGTGAGGGTGTTGTCTGTACTTGTGTGCTTTGGACCTTAACGATGTGTGTCTGTATGTTCTCCTCCAGAACATCCACTCTGCCACTGAGGAATTCAGATTGGCCCAACTCAAAGAGAGAGAGGAGTTCATTAAGGTCTCCACATATGACTGCCTGTACAGCTCTGTGGCTGCTATTCCCAGCCTGCCACAAGGAGCTATCATTGTCCGCAGCACCCCGCCACCACACTGCATGTTCATACCATGTGCACACACACTGACTGTGTGACCTCACCTGACTGCCCATCCCTCCCCCCCTCCCTCGGAACACCTGCAGGAGAAGAAAGCCCAGATGATCGAGCGGCAACATGAGGAGGTGCTTAAGTTGCAGCAAAAACAGGTGTGTGGCCTCCATGATGGACATGCCTCATACTGCTGAGATTCAATTCACAAAACTCCCTCCACTGCTCATGTGCTGTGAGTCCCTGAGTTGCTCACTTCTCCACAGAGAGACAACCACTTTGCCAACTTCAAGGAGATGCTGAGTGAGTTTGAGAAGACACTCCGTCACGACGACTTCTCCTACACCTCGGACATCTGCACCAGTCCCCTCTGGATGGAGTCCATGCTCACCTCCCTGCAGCACATGGAAGCCAACAGATACAGGTGGGACAGCATGCTGGGTCCTGACGCTGTGGCACCTTCGATTTAAACAGGAAAAGGTAGCACTATGCAAACGCACTGCAGTGTCACTCACCAACACTGGTTGCAGCACCCCTTGCCCGAGCACTCTTGGTCAGCTGCTAACCACCTCTCCTGAGGAGCTCCCTACAGCTGGCCTGAGATGGCTCAGTCACTTAGTTATGGGTGTCCATACAGTGTACGTACGTGTGTACGTACATACAGTACGTGTAGAACACTTGCAGTGTATTGTGTGAGTGTATAAGATGAATGCCGGAATTACGGTTAAGTGTACATTACACCTAGCTACGTAGGTCTGTGGGGGCACACACTGCAGCAAGAGACTCACAACCTCTGACACATGCATGTACATGTTCCTAACCTCTCCTCTCACTCCACCTCTCCTCCTCTCCACTCCACCTGTCCTCCTCCCCTCACTCCACCTCTCCTCCCCTCACTCCATCTCTCCTCCTCCTCTCACTCCATCTCTCCTTCTCCCCTCACTTCACATCTCCTTCTCCCCTCACTTCACATCTCCTTCTCCCCTCACTTCACATCTCCCTCCTCAGGTGCCAGCAGCTGCAACATGAGTTGGCATGGTGTCTGGCCACCATGAGAGAGGAGGAGGGCCAAGGAAGGGTTGACGCAGAGCCACTTCGACACTGACCAGGTTGAGGGCACTGCCAACCACAAGCATTAATTGTATCAAACCCAGAATGAATGTGGACATGAAGTGTAATGTCTAAAGTATACAGTGCGGATGTGCCCAGCCAGGACAATGGACACAGGCCCATGCATCCTGTCGGGGACAGTGCATGGGGTGAACAAGGAGATAAACTGAGAATACTTTGTGCATAACAGAAAATTTAAATAACGTTCGGAGTCCACTCAAACCCAAGTCTGTTGGCCTCATCTCGCTCTTTTTGCTGGAGGGTCTACTGTGCCGTCCTCATTCCCTGCCTCACTGCTCTGAGGAGAAGGGTCTGGGCTCATACCAACTGCTGTTGTCTCTGGCGGAGAGCTCCAGACCTCCCCTAGCCCCCGTTCCTTGCCCTGGACATCAATTGTGGCGTCTAGTGCACCAGCGGTACTCCCTTCTTCCTTCACCATCAGGACCTTCTCCTCCTCTGTCTTCTCCTCCACCACTACCACCACCTTCTCCTCCCCTTCTTCCTCATCTACCACTACCATACCCTCTTCCTCTGTCTTCTCCACTGCCCTCTTCTCTTCCTTCTCCTCCTCCTCTTCTTCCTCATCCACCACCACCACCTCCTCTTCCTCGTCCTTGTCCTCCTCTTCCTCGTCCTCGTCCTCCTCCTCATCTCCTTCCCTCTTCCATTCACTCCCACTGTTCTTGCTCAAACTGCTGATGTGCACTTGGTCTGAATTAGCCCTGTCTGGAGAGGTCGGCATCGCATTAGAGAGAGTTTGATCAGCATCTGCCTCATCCTCACTGCGCTCAGCCTCATCAGGGTTGCCGGTCGGGCCACAAGGCCGTACATCAGGTGCAGGAGGCGGACCTGCCGGTGGCTCAGCGAGGTCATCGTCGTCGTCACTAAGGTCAATCTCATCAGGGTTGCTGGCAGTGCTAGAGGGCGGGGCATAAGTGCTAGAGGGCGGGGCATAAGTGCGGGAGGGCGGGGCATAAGTGCTGGAGGGCGGGGCAGCAGCTGTGTGTGTGTGTGACGAGAGACGGGAAGGATCACAGTGAATGAAGATCTGATAGACGAACCACATGCACATGCACACCTACTACAACCATATACTGTGTGTTGGTGCATGGGTTTACGACACTGTGGTCGTACGCACGGTGCAGTCCCAGTCCCACCCCCTCACCACGGCCACCCACCTGAAGAGCAATGTGAGAAGTAGCGGCTCCCTCTCCCAAAGGCCACAGTCTTTTGATCACAACTGAACCTGTTCACAATGTCCAGCTTGGCACAGAAGTTGGTGGTCTGAGGATTGTCAGCAACTGGAGAGGAGCCTGGGTGAGGAAGGGGAAAGGAGGGTAAATGTCTCATATCATTCCAGTGTGGTAGACACAGTGAGGCAGTTGGCTATGCATACAGAGATGTCATTCAACCAACCTCGTTGCCATGGATACGAATCCCTCAGTGGTGGGGCAGTTACTTCAAAATTGTTAGGGATCTACAGATTGTGACAACACACTTCACACAATAGTGATGCACAATTATATGCATTTATATTAGTAAGTATGGCTGTAGTATGTGTATATTGTAAACATTTGTATGCAGGTCTGGCAGTATTACATGTATTTATGTATGGCAGTAGCACATGTATAATCCTTGTCACACACTTTTACATGCACTTACCACAAAATCTCCCTTGAATCTTTCATGAATCCACTTCAGTTCCTCTTCTGTGGGTTGGAAGTTGGACCTGAATTAAAATATGCAGAGTACACTATATACCAACTCCCAGCACTTCTGGCTCATTGTCACAAACAGAGAGAGAGAGAGAGTGCAATAGTCCGAGCCATAACAGTGTACCTCACCTGTCGTCAGCCTCTGTGGGTGGGGTCCAGGGTAATCTGTTGAGTGGCATGATGTCATTGGTGGCCTTGGTGATGGCCAGCCACTCCGGATCGTATGTCAGGACCTTTGGGTGAGGGCTATCGGGGAAGTCAAACACCTAGGAGGAAGGGAGGGGGAGGAGAGGCAGATGGGTGGGAGGGGCAGTGTGGACTGGACTGCGGTAGGACATGACAGCTTGTGCACGACATATGCACACACCTCTAAGCACTTTCGTTTTGGCAAACATTTGTCCAGTGCTAGAAATTCTGTTACTTTTGGAGGATGACCAATTGAAGAAGTTTGATCCATTGGGGGATTTCCCATTCCAGGCCCTCCCATTGGGGGTTGTCCCATTTGAGGCCAGCCCATAGGGGGATGCCTCATTGGTGCTGTGCTAATTGTGGAGTTCCCCCAAATACCTTTACCCATTGGGAATCCTTCAACTGGGCTTTTCCTTTTTGCTGGCATAACTGTTCCATCCTTTGTCAGTCCGTGGACGTAGGAGGCCTCAAACCGGCAGTGCAGATGACCCGCCCACCACTTGTGCGGCTGGAGGTGGTCCAGGAGCTCCTTCGCCGCCGGGCTGCCCAGAGTGTTGCTCATTGCCTCACTTCTGAAGTAAGGCTTGAAACGAAGCAGCTGCTCCAGGTTGCCATGGTGATAAATTTCTCTTGGCCAGTCATGTGACATGAAGATGTCAATGTCGCCAGTTAACTGTACAACGAAACACACCAGTTCACCTGGCAGCCCACTCACCCCCACACCCACCAACACCTGCCCACCCACCCTCCCCATCCACACATTCCCTACTATACATTCAAACATACCCACTCCTACCCTACCCTAGCCCTGTACCCAGTCCCTATTTCTATTCTGACTCTCCTCCAAACAAAAGTCGGAATGGAAATAGGGACTGGGTACAACCCTCTCCCTTCACACTCTCCCACCTGTTTTAGTCTGAACACCTCGAAGCTCCTAACATGGTAAGCAGAAGTGATCATGTTGTATTGGAAGGGCAGCCGCTCGCAGTGGCCGAGGTGGTAGTGGTGCGGGCTGAAGATGCCAGACACCCCCCCTATTCTCAGCCCTCCAAACCACACCACGCCGGAGTACCCCAAGTAGTAGATGTTGGGCGCCACCCATCCTCCGTAGCCACTGGGGGGGGGGGGGGGGCATTCCATAGCAGCACACACACACACGCACACACACACACACGCACACACACACACACACAGACACACACACACACACGCACACACACACACACACACACAGACACACGCACACACACACAGACACACGCACACGCACACACACACACACACACACACACACACACACACAGACACACGCACGCACAGTTCTAGCAAGTGGTTGGATGCCTCGTGGTTGCCGCCAATGAACACTGTCAGGAAAGGGGCCACCTTTTCCCCAGAGTAGTACTGGAAGACAGAGGGCAAGGGATAACTGTTGGACTGTGCAACTGACACTTCCGTTATGTACGTTACACACACACACAAGCTACCTTGTAGAAAGAGCCCATTGTCTTGTACTTGTCTGGCACCTTCATCCACTGCAAGTCATCTGGGTTCCGCACAGCCTAAACCGAGCAACATGGAGGGAGGGAGTGAAATAAGGACATGTCTGAACCTATCGATGGAGCTGGCAGTAGTTTCATGTCTTGCACCGCTTCCAATGAACCACGGTCATCGGCCTCACCTCATGACTGCCCCTCCCCTCCCGTACCGCACTCACTTGGAAGTCTCCGCAGCAAAGCAGTATGTCCACCTTCACCCCCTCCCTCCGCTCCCTCTCCAACAGGAGGCTGTACACGGCATCCAGCTCACCATGCAGGCACCCCTCGACAGCTATCTAATGCACGGGACAACGGTACACAGTCGGTACTTCTTAAGTACAGTGAAACCTGCATTAGTCAACTGTGGTCACTGTGCAAAGCAGCCTCCCGCTGAAGTATCGCTCGCTGCCCCATCTCCCATAGCGCTAAACCACTGCATTCTACTTTTGTAATGCAATCGAACACGTACTCTCATTTCTGGCGGATCCAGGGACGAAGCGAAGAAGCGTTGTGTTACTCAATCAGCAGCTTCAGCAAACCACGCAGTGACGGCCATTTTCTGGGAATTCCCCTTTAGCTAAATATACGTGTGCGCATGCTCAGTACCACGTGGGCAGCATGGCGGTTTCACTCTGTGCTCACTCAGATGATTTCTCCTCCGCATTTGCCGATGGGAGTAGAGTACGGATATGGGACACGCACAAGAGGACGGTGAAACACGAGATGTCCGTTGCTGGTGTCGTCACGTGCATCAGTTTTGCGCCCCGCGAGGGCAGCGGGTCACTTCTGGCAGCGGGCTCGAGTGTCGGCGCTGTGGTCCTGCACGACTGCACGCGAGGGGAGCGCTACGCCACGCTGGTGAGCCGTGGATGATGTGTAAGGCGCTGCAGTTGTAGCATTCTAGGACAATCGTGGTAATGGCTACTGGGTTTGCTAAACCGCATCCATATACAACCATACGGTCTGCTTTCCAGCTGTGCCACAGCCATAAACCTAACCCAAACCCCTGCTCTAGCGAGCCCCGTGTTAGCAGTGTTGTGCTCAAGGCTAACGTGATGGTATAATAATGTGATTTGTGTGTAGGAGTCCCAAACCCAATCTTCTGTGACTTGTCTGTGTTGGAGTGGGAGTGGGGACAGTGCTGTCTTTGCTGGGTATGCAAATGGGCAAGTCATCCAATGGGATGTTCAGACGAAGGCACAAGTGATGTGAGTGTCCCATGAGGTGTGTGCATCTGTGTGTGTGTGTCTGCGTGTATGTGTGCATGTTCGTGAGTGTGTGTGTGTGTACATCACCAGTACCCCTTCTTGATTTTTTTCACTTGCTCCACTTCAGAAGTTTAAAGGGAGACAGTTGTGCTGTGAGTAGCCTGAGGGTAAGCCCCTGTGGGCGATACCTGCTAATTGGATCAAGAGTCATTCGCCTGTGGAACCTAAAGAAGCAAAAGAGCACAAAGGTATGCAGCATTACAGGTTGCCATGACAACAATGTACTCTAACAGCTGTTTTTGCTGTGTATATCCTTCAGTGCACTTGTAGTGGATCAGTGAAGAGTTTGTTCCTCTGACACTATTTCCTCTGTGCACTGTATGCCTCTCTGCTCCTTCCATCCTTTGTGTGCTCCTGGTGCCCTTGGCCCCTCCCTCCTCTTCTCCTTGTGCAGAAGTTTGCAGGACACACGAATCAGGTGAAGCAGCTGTGCTGTGTGGAGCAGGAAGAAGAAGGCTCCTTCCTTTTCCTCTCGCTAGCAGAGGAAGACAGGGCCATCCTCCTCTGGTAAAAGCATTTTGGGGTGTGCGAGTGTTTGTGCGTTTGCTTTATCTGCTTCTGACGTCTTCCTGTTGCAGGAACAGCAAGCAGACTGCTCCAATCGCCACCTTCACGTGTATCGACAATGTTATGTCATTTGCAGTCGTCCGTGGCACTAACGGAGGTGCACTGACGGTGGCAGCAGCGTGTTGTGACGGTAGTGTGAGGGGGTTTGTGCATGGAGAGGAGGGGGAGGGGCAGGAGGAAGGGGCACGAGTGCCTCAATGGAGTCTGCAATTCTTGGAGCAGGACAAGGTGTGTGTGTGCGTGTGTGCTTGCGTGTGTGTTTGTCCTTGCTGATGAAGTGTTACTTCTCCTCTGCGTGCATGTCAGGGGTCTCCACTTCCAATTTCTATACTTGGAGTGAGACTAGAGAAAGAAGCTGTATTTGTGGCGTACGGCAGCTCACTGCAGCCGGTGTTTGAGATACTTGTGAGTTTGACTGAGAGGAAGGGATTGAGGGAGGAAGATTTGAACTTGTTCCTAATCCCCTTCCTGTCCTGTGCTGCCCTGCCCACATAGCCCCTCCCACCTGAAGAGCCCCACTGTATTCTCCTGAGAGAGGTCTCATCCAACTTACTTCTCCCCAAGACAGTGACGGGACAGAACAAGGTAAGTTGGCTCAGCTGAATCTGGCAGTGAAGGGGCTATTAGTGCATGAGGACATGTCCTGTAAGAGGATTGGTGCGTTGCACATGTTTAAATCACTGAAGTGTGTGAATATGGCATGCGCAGTTCTGGTACTCTGTGGTGAATTCAGGTTATGTGCCGTTGCTATGTAGGTTGCTAAGGGCGAGAAGAAGGCTGCTGTGCAAGTGTCGGGTCCCACTCCAAAGCGGCAGACGGTCACTGAAACAGAGGTCTGTTGCTGAGTGGCAGCCCTTCTATTCAACCCTACTCCACGGTGTGGGAAACGGTGTGATTGTAGTGTGTGCAGTAGTTTGTGACTGCTGCCTCAGCTGCCGCGCATGGGACCTCAACTGCCTACCAGCACAAGAGATTTGTAAGGTCTCTAATCCTGAGTATTGCACTGATGATGCATTGTGCAATTGGATCAGAGAATTATGAAACTCCTGTCCCGACATATTGCCACTTACCTCTGTGTGTGCATCATTACTTGTGTGTATGAAATGGGTGTGTGTGTGTGTGCATGTGTGTGTGATCCAAGTGCATGTCATGTTGGCTGTATGTGGTCCCTGTCTCCCTGTGCAGGCTACCTTTGAGGACCTCCTCAATGGTCCTCTGGAGAAAAAGCCCAAGCTGCAGCAGGAGGCGCCCAGCACAGAGTCGCTGAGCCAGCTCATCGTGCAGGCTGTGCACTCCAAGGACAGCAAGCTGCTAGAGGTGGGTGGGGTGTTTGGGTCATGTGACCTGTTGCAGGGTCATGTGACTGTGAGTTACGTGAGTGAGCTAATGCAGTCATGTGACTTTGTAGGTGGTGTGGTGTGTGTGGCAGGCCTGAGCAAGGCATAACTGGATGTATGTTGTGTGAGTGTAGTGACTGTCTTGACTCTTTCTCTACCCACCCTGCCCCGCCCCTTGCCCACCCCGTCAGTCTGCCATCCAGGCTCAAGTAAAGGAGAAACAGATTAAAGCCACCGTAGACAAGCTGCCAGCCAGTATCGTAGCAGCATTCATAACACAGGTACTGTGCTGCATGTGTGAGAGTGGGGCCATCAGGCAGTGCGTTGTGGTGTGGAGCTGTGTTGGGCCTGCTTCTGGACACGGCTGGTGTTTTTAGTTCCAAAGTGACTCTCTTTTGCAAATTTCAATTCTCCATTCCCACTTTCACTTCAGCTGGTTGAGAGGATTGAAGCTAGACCTGCGAGGTGTGCAGAACTGCTTGTCTGGATCCGAACCTGTCTCACTTCTCACATGGCATACCTAAGCACTGTTCCCATGGCAACCAAATCGCTAGGCTACCTGGAGGACCTGGCCAACGTTCGTCTAGCAGCTCATGAGCGTGTGTGCAAGTTACACGGCAAGCTTGAGATGCTTTTAGCACAGGTGAGGGGAGGTGTTACCGTGGTAACCGCTACCACTGGTGAGTATAAGTCACTACGCCTTATTCCTATTGATTTTGTGTTTGTGTTTTGTATGTCAATACTTACTGATGTTTCGGCCACTGAGCTCCAGCGGTTTTTATGACCATATATGGTGTTGCCATGTTCCACCCCTGCCTGCCCCTCCCTTACCAGATTGCCTCCAGGGCTACTGAGGCCAGCACTGAAGTGACTCCCCTTCTGGTGCATGAGATTGAAGGTGTGCAGGTGGAGGGAGGAGGGAGGAGGGAGGAGGGAGGGAGGAGGAGAGAGGGAGGGAGGAGGGAGGAGGGAGGAAGGAGGAGAGAGGGAGGGAGGAGGGAGGAGGGAAGAAGGAGGAGAGCTGGCGGTTCTAATGCTTGCCTTGGCAGGGCATTGTACAGCATTCCCTGTTTGTTTGAAGGCCAATGTAAAATCATGATTTGTATGGTCTAGTTACGATCTATGGTACCAAAGTGGTTGACAACCGGCAGCTTACGCTAGCTGTTTGGTGTGTGTCACACTGTCTGATGCATAGCATTATAAAGTCTCCCCCTATTGTGCTGTAGTTGATGATGCAAGCCTTGAGGGAGAGGAGTCTGCAACTGATAGGTCAGAGTCATCTGAAACTGACCAATCAAGCTACTCGACTGACAGTGACTGAGAACAGCATTCCATTGCAGCAGAGAACTAGTGTATCTCAGCCGTCATTACTCTGTTTCGTTCTGTTTGTATAATATTTGCAGATAAGTCCAAATGTCCCAATCCCGGCTCTATTACGTGTGCAGTGGCTTGTACTGCGCATGCGCAAGAGATTGCGTAGCTAGCAAATTCTTTTGCCCCGCCCATTATATGCCATACCATAGCTACGCGCGTGGGACCTACATAGAGAGTGTAGCTAGCTGTAGTAGCTGATGGCGGAAAAAGCATCGGACAGCAAAACATTTCGCAGATTCTCTGACCTGCTGATCTCGAATCTAGCGTTCACCGGCAAAGTACTTGGCAAAGGTTCTTATGCGACCGTGAACGAGGTGGAATGGTACGGGACTGTATCCGCCGCCAAGCGCCTGCACGAAATTCTGCTGGAAGACGAGTCGCCCGGAGGAACGGACAAACTCATCAGCAACTTTGAGGCGGAGTGCTTGACATGGTCGAAGCTGCGTCACCCCGGCGTAGTCCAATTCTTCGGCGTATACATGGAGCCAAAATCACGCTTACCTGTGCTCGTGATGGAGAAGATGGACACCACTCTTCGGAAGTACACTGAAGATCACAGCAAGGAGGAGTTCCCCCTCCATCAGAAGGTGTTTGTCCTGCGTCAAGTGGCCCAATCCCTCGCGTACCTCCACAGCCAGAATCCTCCCCTCGTTCACCACGACCTCAGCCCCAACAACGTGTTGTTGAACATGGTCTCGTTCATGACCAAGATCAGTGATTTCGGTATGAGCCGTGCCATCAACCCATCTGCCCTCAGTCGAAAGTCCTCCATAAAGGGCACGCCAGCCTTCATGCCCCCCGAGGCTCTGCAGAAGGTCCCAAAATATGACACAAAGTTGGATGTGTTCTCCTTTGGCAACGTGATCATCTTCACGCTGACCCACGAGTGGCCGGACCCTGAAGCACCAACCAAGTATGAAGGAGGCGAACTCATTGCTTTGAGTGAGCTCCAGCGTCGTGAGTATTGCACAGAACTGTTCACTGCACAAGAGAAGCAGCTGTTTCTCCCCACAGTCCGCCGTTGTCTTGAGCACCAGCCAGACAAGCGACCCTCCAGTGAAGTGCTGGTGCAAGACCTGAGACGCATTGAGTCAGACCTCCCAGTAGATGGCCATGTTGCTACTCCTATTGAGCACCTTCACCGTCAGTTGTCAGCCAAAGAGGAAGAATGCAAACTGAAGGACAAGGCTTTAAGGGAGAAGGATGAGGCATTGAGGAAGGTGATTAGAAATTGATAATGTGTAATAAATATAGCATTCCCAAACTTGCAATTGCCCTGCGAGTTCACAATTATGTGAGACTGTCTTTGCTGCTCCTCATGAGTGGAAGCCACGAAATGGGAGCCTCACAGTGTGCTGTACGTGTACAATATTGCAGCGTTTTATGTTGACTGACTCTGTGGCCTGCATGAGTGTTACCATGGTAACTTGTAACACGTATGATAATGTTGAACAAATGTAGAGTGCAAGAGATCTTGCGTGTTAGCAGCTCTTTCCCAGGTGTATCTGATATGGCACCTGGGAGGCAGCTGTTGGATAATTTCTGAGTGTTATTTGTTGTGAAGAATATTTGTGAGAAAAATTTCAAAATGGTTAATTTCCTAGTTCATCATTGTGACAGCTGGCACAATTCAATACATGGTAGCTTATTATCTGCTCATGGTGTCATTGCCTTAATAATAAATTAATTGTCATAACAGAAATGATGCATGTGCACTACACTTTCCTCTGTGTACATTCCTCTGTGTACATGCATAATTATTAATTATATTATATTTTCTGTAATGCCACATATGTCATTGTTGTCTGATGGCTCCTCTATTGCACCCCACCTCCAACTCTAATTCCACCTGTAGGCGATGCACCCTCTCAGGGACTGGAGGAAGCTTGGCAAGTGTGAAAAGGTCTTCCAACACCGACCAGGGGGCGGTGGGTATGGTGGAGTGGCAGTGAACGGCGAGGGCCTCCTGGCTGTGACAGATGATGATCATGAGTGTGTCCATCTGCTCAACAACGAAGGTTTACTGGTGAGGTCCATTGGGGAAGGACAGCTTGATGACGTTCTTTCAGATGTTGCTTTTGATCTGAAAGGGAATATTTGGGTGACTGACCACAAGAGTAGTAAGGCTATCAAGCTGTCTCAAGATGGCCAACTTGAACAGACTATACGCAATGCGAGCAGTGATAGTGATTGCATCTCCTTTCCTTTTGGCATCACTGTCAGCCCAGAAGGCCTGATTTACATCTGTGATAGTGGCAACCACCGTGTCACTGTCCATGACGAAGACGGCAAGTTTCTGTTCACTTTTGGATCAGAAGGAAGTGGTCCAGAATGTTTTAATAAGCCACGTGGTGTAGCATGTGGTTCAGATGGCCTCGTGTATGTGACTGATCAAGTTAACGAGAGAGTATGTGTGTGGTCTAAGCAGGGTACATTTGTCAGGTGCTTTAAGACTGAACTTCGTCCATACTTTGCTGCTGCCACTAGTGACAATCATTTGTTGGTCACTTCCCGCTACTCTGATGCTGTAATGGTCTACACCCTGGAAGGTCGCTTAATTCACCAATTTGGAGGGAGAGGTAATGATGAGGGGAAGTTCCGTGAGCCCCAGGGGATATGCGTTGGCAGCAATGGACTGGTGTACGTAGGGGACTGCAATAGGAAGCGCATCCAAGTTTTCGCATCGGTGATGTAACTACTTAACATATAACATACTTTACACGTTTATGTAGCAGTTTTAGTAGGCCTAGTGTATTGGCGAGTCAATCTTGATGAGTGTTGTAGTAGTGTACTAGGGTATTGATCGCTGTAGATATTGCAGTGCAAATTATGCACTACTTGTGTTAAATGTAATTACCTGCTTCCATGTGACAGCATTGCATGAGCCAGTGAGTTCCACATGCCACCGGTGGGTGTCGCTAGGGCTCATCAGAGATGGCAGTGAGTGCAAGGATAGTCTCGGGGTAATCTCTTTGGAATTCAGGAGCATTAGAAACAGTTTGCCAAAGACGATTCATCATCATGATGGACGGTTTGATCCCGGGGTCTAAAGGTCCAAGATGGAGGAGGACCAACTTTGGGACATGGTTTGTGGCACACATGTACGAATGTACAGACATGCCCTTCATTCTGCTCCATACATCCACCCATGCAGACACGTCAACGTTTCCTGTGCATGAATGGTAGTCAACGCCACATGCAGCAGGGAGTGACAGGATGTTGATAGGAAGCACTGAATGTGGTCTGCATGAGGTGGGGTACATCCTGCATGGGACAGAAATGGGGACGAGTTGAGCCTCTGTAGAGACCAGATAACAACTCAAAATTGAAGAGGAGAGTCAGTAATGCAAACACTGTAATGTGAGCTGCCCAGATCTTGTAGTGTGTGCATCCCCTTGTGGTGGTGGTGGTAGCAGTGGTCGTTGGAAGAGACAGGGAGACTGGCTATAAACCACAGAAGTGGCTGCAACAGTCTAGAATGAGTCCAACCCATGAAATCAAGACCCACCTCGTCATCATCATCATGAACTCATTTTCCCTACCTATTTTCATCATCATGCAATACAGAATGTATACGCAAAGGATGCTTAACTAATGAAACACAGTAAATTTCTAGTTACATATGGTAACGTAGGATGTCCATAGCAAGTTTCAAATCTTATGTGGAAAGCTCTTACGATACGTAACAACTGTTCATTAGCTATTATTGACATGCATGGTGCGAATGTAGTAGCTACGTATGTCGGATCCCATGGCCCTACTGTGATGGCACATAATATAATAGCAAATTGCAACCCAAACTCACACGCCAGTACTATATAAATTATAACACTAAGACTATTCCAGGGCCACGCAGTCCATACTGTTTTAGATTCCATATACTGTATGATCCGTACTAGTATGTGGGCCCCAAAGGGCGCTCCAATGACGTAAAACGCACACGTGAGCGGGTGATTAAAGGGAGACCCCCCACTCTCAGTATACTACATATACGCGGTGAGAGGGAGAGAACACACCAGTAGCTGTTAGCTCTTTGTAGACTCCAGTAGCTGTTAGCTCTTTGTATACTATGCTGGCGGAGAGTGTGCGGCCTTCCTCGAGCTCCAGGTTCCAAGGC
Source organism: Aplysina aerophoba (assembly GCA_949841015.1). Lineage (NCBI taxonomy): Eukaryota > Metazoa > Porifera > Demospongiae > Verongiida > Aplysinidae > Aplysina > Aplysina aerophoba. Next base: position 200,757 of record OX465036.1, on the reverse strand, counting down.
CTGCTCGTCACTGACCTGGCGTTCACCGACACTAAACTCGGTCGAGGGTCTGACGCGACCGTGTATGAGGTAGACTGGAACGGGACTGTGTGCGCCGCCAAACGACTGCACGGCGTTCTGCTGGAAGACGAGTCGCCCGGAGGAGCGGACAAACTCATCAGCAACTTTGAGGCGGAGTGCTTGACATGGTCAAAGCTGCGTCACCCCGGCGTAGTCCAGTTTCTTGGCGTGTATCTGGAACGCAGCTCTCGCTTACCTGTGCTCGTGATGGAGAAGATGGACACCAGTCTTCGCACACACTTGGAGAGTCACAGCAAGGAGGAGTTCCCTCTTCATCAGAAGGTGTTTGTCCTGCGTCAGGTGGCCCAAGCCCTCGCGTACCTCCACAGCCAGAACCCTCTTCTAGTCCATCACGACCTTAGCACCAACAACGTGTTGCTGAATGTGGCTTCTTTTGTGACCAAAGTGAGTGACTTTGGCATGAGCCGAGCCATCAATCCATCTGCCCTCAGTCGAAAGTCCTCCATAAAGGGCACACTAGCATTCATGGCTCCTGAAGCTCTCCAAAGCCCGCCACAATACAACGAAAAACTAGATGTGTTCTCCTTTGGCAACGTCATCATCTCCACTGTCACCCACGAGTGGCCTAATCCTGATCCTCCCAATCGATACGAAGGGAATTGCCTCGTTGCAATGAATGAATTGCAGCGGCGTTACCGTCACCTTGCCACTTTCACAGCAGAAGAGAAGCAGCTGTTTCTGCCAACTGTCAACCTGTGTCTTGAGAACAGACCAAACATGCGTCCCTCCAGTGTGATGCTGGTGCAAGAGCTGAGACGCATCGAGACCTTCATTTTAGGAGGTAGCCATGTTGCTGGTCCTATTGAGCAACTTTGTCGGCAACTGTCAACTAAGGAGGAGGAATGCCGAGCGAAAGATGCAGCACTACAAGACAAGGATGCTGTTATTCGAGGACAGCAAGCAGATATTCAATATTTGCGCGACCAACTAGAACTGCTCATGTCTCAACAGGTGAGCTGGCAGGATAGCTTCCCTGGTACATACTTTGTAGGTGTTCAATTTGTAGGAAACTTGTACCCAATTTGCCGTATTTGTAGCATTGTGGTTAGCATATTAGTAAAACCAGGGGGGTCACGCACATTCTTGAGCCAGGATGGTATTGATAGGACCACAGGTGGGATTGATGGTCACAGCAGTGGCAAAGGGCATGTATACTTGCTGTTATCATGTGTTGAATGGTGACCGTGCTATGTGTGGCATGCTGGAAGGCACTCAGACTTAAATGGATCCATCCATGTGGCAAGGGAATTAGTATATTATCCCTTATTGATAAGAGAACTTGAAGAGAATGGTGCTTCCTCTGGCTCGCACCACAATGCTTTGCATTCACTAGTTATATTATCCCTTATTGATAAGAGAACTTTTACGGCTTGTGTATCTGGAAGGCACATTCCTTCTCTCCAGATGGATGAATGGACAGATGCACACACGCAGCTCCCCTTCACCTCCCCTGAAGTGTGTACAGTATATGCTAGCTAATAGCATGGAGCTGAGTGGAAGCTGCTGAAGCCACATGCTATTAGCTATGGTGCGTATACCGTATATAGTGTTAGCACTTATAAAGGTCCCTATAATCACCTCTGCAGGAGAGGTGCCCTCCTGGGGACCATGAGGAGGTTGGAGAGTGTCAGAAGGTCACCCGTCACACTCCTAAGGCAGCTTGGTGTATCAACAGTTGGGGGCTCCATGTGGCAGATGGGGGGAATCTGTGCGCTGACCTTCTCAGCAGAAGTGCCAGTCTGCTGAGATCATCACCGGTGAGCTGGAGTGCATGTCCATACATGTCCATCTGACCATGCATAAGTGGCATTCCTGCTAAGGACTCCATGCACATGTAGGTCACGGATGGACCGCTCCAGACATTCCAGACTGACTATCGTCCCCTGCCTCACCAGCTGTCAGAACATGACCTCCCTATGTCAGCTCCCTCCTCTTTGTCCTCCACCCACTTATCACAAAAGGTGAATGGTCTCAACAGAGCATGTGAGGGTGCACTCCTCTCTGGATCTGGAAGCAGCAGTGATGCCTCATCACCACCTCTACAGCTGTCTTCCGGTAGTGGACCTTGTAGCTCTCCTGTTAGGAATGTGAGTGGCAGTGGCCGCTGTTGACTGCAGTGATCTTATATGTGGCCATTGTTTCATCAGATAGAGACACTATAATTGAGGCTGCAAAGATGTGTTAATTTGTGGTATAACTCAGACATATAAGAGGTGTGTGCATCTGTGTGTGTGTGTCTGCGTGTATGTGTGCATGTTCGTGAGTGTGTGTGTGTGTACATCACCAGTACCCCTTCTTGATTTTTTTCACTTGCTCCACTTCAGAAGTTTAAAGGGAGACAGTTGTGCTGTGAGTAGCCTGAGGGTAAGCCCCTGTGGGCGATACCTGCTAATTGGATCAAGAGTCATTTGCCTGTGGAACCTAAAGAAGCAAAAGAGCACAAAGGTATGCAGCATTACAGGTTGCCATGACAACAATGTACTCTAACAGCTGTTTTTGCTGTGTATATCCTTCAGTGCACTTGTAGTGGATCAGTGAAGAGTTTGTTCCTCTGACACTATTTCCTCTGTGCACTGTATGCCTCTCTGCTCCTTCCATCCTTTGTGTGCTCCTGGTGCCCTTGGCCCCTCCCTCCTCTTCTCCTTGTGCAGAAGTTTGCAGGACACACGAATCAGGTGAAGCAGCTGTGCTGTGTGGAGCAGGAAGAAGAGGGCTCCTTCCTTTTCCTCTCGCTAGCAGAGGAAGACAGGGCCATCCTCCTCTGGTAAAAGCATTTTGGGGTGTGCGAGTGTTTGTGCGTTTGCTTTATCTGCTTCTGACGTCTTCCTGTTGCAGGAACAGCAAGCAGACTGCTCCAATCGCCACCTTCACGTGTATCGACAATGTTATGTCATTTGCAGTCGTCCGTGGCACTAACGGAGGTGCACTGACGGTGGCAGCAGCGTGTTGTGACGGTAGTGTGAGGGGGTTTGTGCATGGAGAGGAGGGGGAGGGGCAGGAGGAAGGGGCACGAGTGCCTCAATGGAGTCTGCAATTCTTGGAGCAGGACAAGGTGTGTGTGTGCGTGTGTGCTTGCGTGTGTGTTTGTCCTTGCTGATGAAGTGTTACTTCTCCTCTGCGTGCATGTCAGGGGTCTCCACTTCCAATTTCTATACTTGGAGTGAGACTAGAGAAAGAAGCTGTATTTGTGGCGTACGGCAGCTCACTGCAGCCGGTGTTTGAGATACTTGTGAGTTTGACTGAGAGGAAGGGATTGAGGGAGGAAGATTTGAACTTGTTCCTAATCCCCTTCCTGTCCTGTGCTGCCCTGCCCACATAGCCCCTCCCACCTGAAGAGCCCCACTGTATTCTCCTGAGAGAGGTCTCATCCAACTTACTTCTCCCCAAGACAGTGACGGGACAGAACAAGGTAAGTTGGCTCAGCTGAATCTGGCAGTGAAGGGGCTATTAGTGCATGAGGACATGTCCTGTAAGAGGATTGGTGCGTTGCACATGTTTAAATCACTGAAGTGTGTGAATATGGCATGCGCAGTTCTGGTACTCTGTGGTGAATTCAGGTTATGTGCCGTTGCTATGTAGGTTGCTAAGGGCGAGAAGAAGGCTGCTGTGCAAGTGTCGGGTCCCACTCCAAAGCGGCAGACGGTCACTGAAACAGAGGTCTGTTGCTGAGTGGCAGCCCTTCTATTCAACCCTACTCCACGGTGTGGGAAACGGTGTGATTGTAGTGTGTGCAGTAGTTTGTGACTGCTGCCTCAGCTGCCGCGCATGGGACCTCAACTGCCTACCAGCACAAGAGATTTGTAAGGTCTCTAATCCTGAGTATTGCACTGATGATGCATTGTGCAATTGGATCAGAGAATTATGAAACTCCTGTCCCGACATATTGCCACTTACCTCTGTGTGTGCATCATTACTTGTGTGTATGAAATGGGTGTGTGTGTGTGTGCATGTGTGTGTGATCCAAGTGCATGTCATGTTGGCTGTATGTGGTCCCTGTCTCCCTGTGCAGGCTACCTTTGAGGACCTCCTCAATGGTCCTCTGGAGAAGAAGCCCAAGCTGCAGCAGGAGGCGCCCAGCACAGAGTCGCTGAGCCAGCTCATCGTGCAGGCTGTGCACTCCAAGGACAGCAAGCTGCTAGAGGTGGGTGGGGTGTTTGGGTCATGTGACCTGTTGCAGGGTCATGTGACTGTGAGTTACGTGAGTGAGCTAATGCAGTCATGTGACTTTGTAGGTGGTGTGGTGTGTGTGGCAGGCCTGAGCAAGGCATAACTGGATGTATGTTTTGTGAGTGTAGCGACTGTCTTGACTCTTTCTCTACCCACCCTGCCCCGCCCCTTGCCCACCCCGTCAGTCTGCCATCCAGGCTCAAGTAAAGGAGAAACAGATTAAAGCCACCGTAGACAAGCTGCCAGCCAGTATCGTAGCAGCATTCATAACACAGGTACTGTGCTGCATGTGTGAGAGTGGGGCCATCAGGCAGTGCGTTGTGGTGTGGAGCTGTGTTGGGCCTGCTTCTGGACACGGCTGGTGTTTTTAGTTCCAAAGTGACTCTCTTTTGCAAATTTCAATTCTCCATTCCCACTTTCACTTCAGCTGGTTGAGAGGATTGAAGCTAGACCTGCGAGGTGTGCAGAACTGCTTGTCTGGATCCGAACCTGTCTCACTTCTCACATGGCATACCTAAGCACTGTTCCCATGGCAACCAAATCGCTAGGCTACCTGGAGGACCTGGCCAACGTTCGTCTAGCAGCTCATGAGCGTGTGTGCAAGTTACACGGCAAGCTTGAGATGCTTTTAGCACAGGTGAGGGGAGGTGTTACCGTGGTAACCGCTACCACTGGTGAGTATAAGTCACTACGCCTTATTCCTATTGATTTTGTGTTTGTGTTTTGTATGTCAATACTTACTGATGTTTCGGCCACTGAGCTCCAGCGGTTTTTATGACCATATATGGTGTTGCCATGTTCCACCCCTGCCTGCCCCTCCCTTACCAGATTGCCTCCAGGGCTACTGAGGCCAGCACTGAAGTGACTCCCCTTCTGGTGCATGAGATTGAAGGTGTGCAGGTGGAGGGAGGAGGGAGGAGGGAGGAGGGAGGGAGGAGGAGAGAGGGAGGGAGGAGGGAGGAGGGAGGAAGGAGGAGAGAGGGAGGGAGGAGGGAGGAGGGAGGAAGGAGGAGAGCTGGCGGTTCTAATGCTTGCCTTGGCAGGGCATTGTACAGCATTCCCTGTTTGTTTGAAGGCCAATGTAAAATCATGATTTGTATGGTCTAGTTACGATCTATGGTACCAAAGTGGTTGACAACCGGCAGCTTACGCTAGCTGTTTGGTGTGTGCATAGCATTATAAAGTCTCCCCCTATTGTGCTGTAGTTGATGATGCAAGCCTTGAGGGAGAGGAGTCTGCAACTGATAGGTCAGAGTCATCTGAAACTGACCAATCAAGCTACTCGACTGACAGTGACTGAGAACAGCATTCCATTGCAGCAGAGAACTAGTGTATCTCAGCCGTCATTACTCTGTTTCGTTCTGTTTGTATAATATTTGCAGATAAGTCCAAATGTCCCAATCCTGGCTCTATTACGTGTGCAGTGGCTTGTACTGCGCATGCGCAAGAGATTGCGTAGCTAGCAAATTCTTTTGTCCCGCCCATTATATACCATACCATAGCTACGCGCGTGGGACCTACATATATAGAGAGTGTAGCTAGCTGTAGTAGCTGATGGCGGAAAAAGCATCGGACAGCAAAACATTTCGCAGATTCTCTGACCTGCTGATCTCGAATCTAGCGTTCACCGGCAAAGTACTTGGCAAAGGTTCTTATGCGACCGTGAACGAGGTGGAATGGAACGGCACTGTGTGCGCCGCCAAGCGCCTGCACGAAATTCTGCTGGAAGACGAGTCGCCCGGAGGAACGGACAAACTCATCAGCAACTTTGAGGCGGAGTGCTTGACATGGTCGAAGCTGCGTCACCCCGGCGTAGTCCAATTCTTCGGCGTATACATGGAGCCAAAATCACGCTTACCTGTGCTCGTGATGGAGAAGATGGACACCACTCTTCGGAAGTACACTGAAGATCACAGCAAGGAGGAGTTCCCCCTCCATCAGAAGACGTTCGTCCTGCGTCAGGTGGCCCAAGCCCTCGCGTACCTCCACAGCCAGAATCCTCCCCTCGTTCACCACGACCTCAGCCCCAACAACGTGTTGTTGAACATGGTCTCGTTCGTGGCCAAGATCAGTGATTTCGGTATGAGCCGTGCCATCAACCCATCTGCCCTCAGTCGAAAGTCCTCCATAAAGGGCACGCCAGCCTTCATGCCCCCCGAGGCTCTGCAGAAGGTCCCAAAATATGACACAAAGTTGGATGTGTTCTCCTTTGGCAACGTGATCATCTTCACGCTGACCCACGAGTGGCCGGACCCTGAAGCACCAACCAAGTATGAAGGAGGCCAACTCATTGCTTTGAGTGAGCTCCAGCGTCGTATGGGGTGCCGTTTGTGTAAAAAAGGAGGGAAATGTGAACCTATATTTTTGGGATATATATAAATATCCACTGATATTTATAAATGTCCATTGATATTTAATATATATCAGTTGATATATATTAAATATCAACTGATATATATAAATATCCATGGATATTTATTATATATCAGTTGATATATATAAATATCCACTGATATATAATAAATATCAACTGATATATAATATATATCGTGTGATATTTAGCATATATCAATGGATATTTACAAACATCCATTGATATTTATATATATCAACTGATATTTACTGAAAACAATGGTCACACAGTGGTCACATGAAGTCATGTGTTCAGCATGTGCATGATCACTAATGATGTCACTGATGATATCAATGGTGATGTCACTGTTTATCCTCACTGGAGCATGGTGTGTATGACAAATGTTAATGAGCACATGGCAGTGATCTCAGTAACTCAACTGCAAAATGGAGGAAGTCAGAGAATTTTTTGAAGCTGTAACCAGACAACTAGGCAGTAGTAGTAGTAGAAGTTCTGCGGAAAGTGCATGGTGTAAAAGAACATCTTGGCACTGAGACGGGTTCATGACTAGTTTGCTGTGGTGTTTCTGAATCTGACTCGCTGTCACTGTCACTCTGCAATTCCAACTGGGGAATCAAGCCACTAATAAACATTTGACAAGGAGTCTGGTTATGTTCTGTTGATACTGCATGATTGTTCCATCCTTCCCGAAAAAACTTCAAACTGTCATTGATTCTAGGAATGAACACGTAATGAAGGCAATATAGGTCCACTTCATTTAGGTGGTCTAAGATTCCTTCGGCTTCCATTCCTCTGAAAAGATTGCCATAAACTACTGTAACAGAACGATGAACATCTCTCCACAAGCGTTCGATTCGTTCATTATGGGCCGAACTACCAACAATTATACACTTGTTGTTTCCATGCTCCTCCATCATCATGCTCCAAACCTCTATGTTTTCACCTCCATGATCGGTTCTAACTCTTTTTGGAAGTCCATATGTCTCCACTGCGGCTGAAAATGCTGCAAGAACAGTACTTGCTTTATTATTGCTACTGCATTGAAGGAAGGTTATTAGTCGAGAATATCCATCAATTCCTCCATGAGTGACTAGTCGCCACTTGATTAATTTGTGATGACCATCGATGTGCCACACTTCATTTGGGCTAGGTACATGGTATGCCCTTCTCCTCACGGCAACACTCCATCTTTCTGCAACACCCTCTGGATCAACACGATGGATGCTTCTGCGTAACTTTGCACGCTGCACACGAACACCTTCCTTGAGCAAATGACCTGCAACCATGATCTCCTCATCATTAGGATGCTCCTGTTTTATTCTTTGCACAACTGCATCTAACTGAGATTCAGTGATATCTGAATACTTGCTAAAATCTTCTGGGCTGGGATAAGCTCCAATTTTGTTGTACAAAGTCTTTCGGCTTATTCTCAAGACTTCAGCTACTTTTGATTTTGAATAATCCCAGAGACAACAAATACTTCACATCATCCATATTAATATCAGTCAATGGTCTTCCTTTACCAACAGAGCCACTTGGCACAGCTTCAGCCATTTTTTGGTGCAAAACACATGATAAATGGTGGGATCATTGCCATGTGCTCATAAAAATTTATCATACCCACCAAGTGACATCACCATTGATATCATCAGTGACATCATTAGTGATGATGCACATGCTGAACACATGACTTCATGTGACGACTGTGTGACCATTGTTTTCAGTAAATATCAGTTGATATATATAAATATCAATGGATGTTTGTAAATATCCATTGATATATGCTAAATATCACACGATATATATTATATATCAGTTGATATTTACTAAACATCGCATGATATATATATATATCATATGATGTTTATTAAATAACCACTGATATTTATATATATCAGTGGATATTTAATATATATCAGTGGATATTTATATATATCAACTGATATATAATAAATATCCATGGATATTTATAAATATCAGCGGATATTTATATATATCAACTGATATATAATAAATATCAACTGATATATAATATATATCAGTGGATATTTATATATATCCCAAAAGTATAGGTTCAAATTTCCCTCCTTTTTTACACAAACGGCACCCCATAGCGTCGTGAGTATTGCACAGAACAGTTCACTGCACAAGAGAAGCAGCTGTTTCTCCCCACAGTCCGCCGTTGTCTTGAGCACCAGCCAGACAAGCGACCCTCCAGTGCACTGCTGGTGCAAGACCTGAGACGCATTGAGTCAGACCTCCCAGTAGATGGCCATGTTGCTACTCCTATTGAGCACCTTCACCGTCAGTTGTCAGCCAAAGAGGAAGAATGCAAACTGAAGGACAAGGCTTTAAGGGAGAAGGATGAGGCATTGAGGAAGGTGATTAGAAATTGATAATGTATAATAAATATACCATGCGCAAACTTGCAATTGCCCTGCGAGTTCGCAATTATGTGAGGCTGTCTTTGCTGCTCCTCATGAGTGGAAGCCATGAAATGGGAGCCTCACAGTGTGCTGTACGTGTACAATATTGCAGCGTTTTATGTTGACTGACTCTGTGGCCTGCATGAGTGTTACCATGGTAACTTGTAACACGTATGATAATGTTGAACAAATGTAGAGTGCAAGAGATCTTGCGTGTTAGCAGCTCTTTCCCAGGTGTATCTGATATGGCACCTGGGAGGCAGCTGTTGGATAATTTCTGAGTGTTATTTGTTGTGAAGAATATTTGTGAGAAAAATTTCAAAATGGTTAATTTCCTAGGTCATCATTGTGACAGCTGGCACAATTCAATACATGGTAGCTTATTATCTGCTCATGGTGTCATGTATAATTGCCTTAATAATAAATTAATTGTCATAACAGAAATGATGCATGTGCACTACACTTTCCTCTGTGTACATTCCTTTGTGTCATGCATAATTATTAATTATATTTTCTGTAATGCCACATATGTCATTGTTGTCTGATGGCTCCTCTATTGCACCCCACCTCCAACTCTAATTCCACCTGTAGGCGATGCACCCTCTCAGGGACTGGAGGAAGCTTGGCAAGTGTGAAAAGGTCATCCAACACAAACCAGGGGGCGGTGGGTATGGTGGAGTGGCAGTGAACGGCGAGGGCCTCCTGGCTGTGACAGATGATGATCATGAGTGTGTCCATCTGCTCAACAACGAAGGTTTACTGGTGAGGTCCATTGGGGAAGGACAGCTTGATGACGTTCTTTCAGATGTTGCTTTTGATCTGAAAGGGAATATTTGGGTGACTGACCACAAGAGTAGTAAGGCTATCAAGCTGTCTCAAGATGGCCAACTTGAACAGACTATACGCAATGCGAGCAGTGATAGTGATTGCATCTCCTTTCCTTTTGGCATCACTGTCAGCCCAGAAGGCCTGATTTACATCTGTGATAGTGGCAACCACCGTGTCACTGTCCATGACGAAGACGGCAAGTTTCTGTTCACTTTTGGATCAGAAGGAAGTGGTCCAGAATGTTTTAATAAGCCACGTGGTGTAGCATGTGGTTCAGATGGCCTCGTGTATGTGACTGATCAAGTTAACGAGAGAGTATGTGTGTGGTCTAAGCAGGGTACATTTGTCAGGTGCTTTAAGACTGAACTTCGTCCATACTTTGCTGCTGCCACTAGTGACAATCATTTGTTGGTCACTTCCCGCTACTCTGATGCTGTAATGGTCTACACCCTGGAAGGTCGCTTAATTCACCAATTTGGAGGGAGAGGTAATGATGAGGGGAAGTTCCGTGAGCCCCAGGGGATATGCGTTGGCAGCAATGGACTGGTGTACGTAGGGGACTGCAATAGGAAGCGCATCCAAGTTTTCGCATCGGTGATGTAACTACTTAACATATAACATACTTTACACGTTTATGTAGCAGTTTTAGTAGGCCTAGTGTATTGGCGAGTCGACTTGATGAGTGTTGTAGTAGTGTACTAGGGTATTGATCGCTGTAGATATTGCAGTGCAAATTATGCACTATTTGTGTTAAATGTAATTACCTGCTTCCATGTGACAGCATTGCATGAGCCAGTGAGTTCCACATGCCACCGGTGGGTGTCGCTAGGGCTCATCAGAGATGGCAGTGAGTGCAAGGATAGTCTTGGGGTAATCTCTTTGGAATTCAGGAGCATTAGAAACAGTTTGCCAAAGACGATTCATCATCATGATGGACGGTTTGATCCCGGGGTCTAAAGGTCCAAGATGGAGGAGGACCAACTTTGGGACATGGTTTGTGGCACACATGTACGAATGTACAGACATGCCCTTCATTCTGCTCCATACATCCACCCATGCAGACACATCAACGTTTCCTGTGCATGAATGGTAGTCAACGCCACATGCAGCAGGGAGTGACAGGATGTTGATAGGAAGCACTGAATGTGGTCTGCATGAGGTGGGATACATCCTGCATGGGACAGAAATGGGAACGAGTTGAGCCTCTGTAGAGACCAGATAACAACTCAAAATTGAAGAGGAGAGTCAGTAATGCAAACACTGTAATGTGAGCTGCCCAGATCTTGTAGTGTGTGCATCCCCTTGTGGTGGTGGTGGTAGCAGTGGTTGTTGGAAGAGACAGGGAGACTGGCTATAAACCACAGAAGTGGCTGCAACAGTCTAGAATGAGTCCAACCCATGAAATCAAGACCCACCTTGTCATCGTCATCATGAACTCATTTTCCCTACCTATTTTCATCATCATGCAATACAGAATGTATACGCAAAGGATGCTTAACTAATGAAACACAGTAAATTTCTAGTTACATATGGTAACGTAGGATGTCCATAGCAAGTTCAAATCTTGTGTGGAAAGCTCTTACGATACGTAACAACTGTTCATTAGCTATTATCGACATGTAGCTATGGTGCGAATGTAGTAGCTACATATGTCGGATCCCATGGCCCTACTGTGATGGCACATAATATAATAGCAAATTGCAACCCAAACTCACACACCAGTACTATATAAATTATAACACTAAGACTATTCCAGGGCCACGCAGTCCATACTGTTTTAAGATTCCATATACTGTATGATCCGTATATATCATGCGGGCCCCAAAGGGCGCTCCAATGACGTAAAACGCACACGTGAGCGGGTGATTAAAGGGAGACCCCCCACTCTCAGTATACTACATATACGCGGTGAGAGGGAGAGAACACCAGTAGCTGGTAGCTCTTTGTAGACTATGCTGGCGGAGAGTGTGCGGCCTTCCTCGAGCTCCAGGTTCCAAGGCCTGCTCGTCACTGACCTGGCGTTCACCGACACCAAACTCGGTCGAGGGTCTGACGCGACCGTGTATGAGGTAGACTGGAACGGGACTGTGTGCGCCGCCAAACGACTGCACGGCGTTCTGCTGGAAGACGAGTCGCCCGGAGGAGCGGACAAACTCATCAGCAACTTTGAGGCGGAGTGCTTGACATGGTCAAAGCTGCGTCACCCCGGCGTAGTCCAGTTTCTTGGCGTGTATCTGGAACGCAGCTCTCGCTTACCTGTGCTCGTGATGGAGAAGATGGACACCAGTCTTCGCACACACTTGGAGAGTCACAGCAAGGAGGAGTTCCCTCTTCATCAGAAGGTGTTTGTCCTGCGTCAGGTGGCCCAAGCCCTCGCGTACCTCCACAGCCAGAACCCTCTTCTAGTCCATCACGACCTTAGCACCAACAACGTGTTGCTGAATGTGGCTTCTTTTGTGACCAAAGTGAGTGACTTTGGCATGAGCCGAGCCATCAATCCGTCTGCCCTCAGTCGAAAGTCCTCCATAAAGGGCACACTAGCATTCATGGCTCCTGAAGCTCTCCAAAGCCCGCCACAATACAACGAAAAACTAGATGTGTTCTCCTTTGGCAACGTCATCATCTCCACTGTCACCCACGAGTGGCCTAATCCTGATCCTCCCAATCGATACGAAGGGAATTGCCTCGTTGCAATGAATGAATTGCAGCGGCGTTACCGTCACCTTGCCACTTTCACAGCAGAAGAGAAGCAGCTGTTTCTGCCAACTGTCAACCTGTGTCTTGAGAACAGACCAAACATGCGTCCCTCCAGTGTGATGCTGGTGCAAGAGCTGAGACGCATCGAGACCTTCATTTTAGGAGGTAGCCATGTTGCTGGTCCTATTGAGCAACTTTGTCGGCAACTGTCAACTAAGGAGGAGGAATGCCGAGCGAAAGATGCAGCACTACAAGACAAGGATGCTGTTATTCGAGGACAGCAAGCAGATATTCAATATTTGCGCGACCAACTAGAACTGCTCATGTCTCAACAGGTGAGCTGGCAGGATAGCTTCCCTGGTACACACTTTGTGGGTGTTCAATTTGTAGGGAACTTGTACCCAATTTGCCGTATTTGTAGCATTGTGGTTAGCATATTAGTAAAACCAGGGGGGTCACGCACATTCTTGAGCCAGGATGGTATTGATAGGACCACAGGTGGGATTGATGGTCACAGCAGTGGCAAAGGGCATGTACTTGCTGTTATCATGTGTTGAATGGTGACCGTGCTATGTGTGGCATGCTGGAAGGCACTCAGACTTAAATGGATCCATCCATGTGGCAAGGGAATTAGTATATTATCCCTTATTGATAAGAGAACTTGAAGAGAATGGTGCTTCCTCTGGCTCGCCCCACAATGCTTTGCATTCACTAGTTATATTATCCCTTATTGATAAGAGAACTTTTACGGCTTGTGTATCTGGAAGGCACATTCCTTCTCTCCAGATGGATGAATGGACAGATGCACACACGCAGCTCCCCTTCACCTCCCCTGAAGTGTGTACAGTATATGCTAGCTAATAGCATGGAGCTGAGTGGAAGCTGCTGAAGCCACATGCTATTAGCTATGGTGCGTATACCGTATATAGTGTTAGCACTTATAAAGGTCCCTATAATCACCTCTGCAGAAGAGGTGCCCTCCTGGGGACCATGAGGAGGTTGGAGAGTGTCAGAAGGTCACCCGTCACACTCCTAAGGCAGCTTGGTGTATCAACAGTTGGGGGCTCCATGTGGCAGATGGGGGGAATCTGTGCGCTGACCTTCTCAGCAGAAGTGCCAGTCTGCTGAGATCATCACCGGTGAGCTGGAGTGCATGTCCATACATGTCCATCTGACCATGCATAAGTGGCATTCCTGCTAAGGACTCCATGCACATGTAGGTCACGGATGGACCGCTCCAGACATTCCAGACTGACTATCGTCCCCTGCCTCACCAGCTGTCAGAACATGACCTCCCTATGTCAGCTCCCTCCTCTTTGTCCTCCACCCACTTATCACAAAAGGTGAATGGTCTCAACAGAGCATGTGAGGGTGCACTCCTCTCTGGATCTGGAAGCAGCAGTGATGCCTCATCACCACCTCTACAGCTGTCTTCCGGTAGTGGATCTTGTAGCTCTCCTGTTAGGAATGTGAGTGGCAGTGGCCGCTGTTGACTGCAGTGATCTTATATGTGGCCATTGTTTCATCAGATAGAGACACTATAATTGAGGCTGCAAAGATGTGTTAATTTGTGGTATAACTCAGACATAATTATAAGAAATTCATGAATCACTACTGTTTATAATAATTTGCTAGATACATATATGCACACATGTTTTACTTACGTAAGTGTTCTGCAACATGCATCATTCAGTCCTTTCCAAGTGTGGATGCAGTTAGACCATGCACCATCTCCCACCTCTTGGCATGCAGGTTGACAAGGAGGAGGACAGCGGTGTGTCCGTTGCGTATGCCATCGACGTGACAACGATTGAGCAGCAACTGCAGACAAGGATCTATGAGATGAGTCGAGAGGAGGCAAAGGCGTGAGTGGCTGCAGAACCCTACCCCCTTAGCTCATAGAGGGAGCGGGCTCAAGTGCTGAAGATGAGTGTAATGGTGTCTCCTTCCTCTCTCAACCCAGAGCCCTCAGCCTGCACATGGTGAATGGGATGTTTCTGCTCAGATTAGGCCAGCACTCAGGCACACAGCTGGTGCTGTCTGTGTGGCACAAGACAGAGTGCAAGCACTTCAAGATATTCCAAGTCAAGGTGTGTGTGTGCATGTGTGCATGCATGTATGTATACATGTGTGTTACAGCAATCTCGCAGCACTGGAAAATGAAATGCAGTAAATTAATATCCACGTTGCTCATCTTAGAGACCCAGTTCTCACTGCATCTCTGTCTTGCATTGCAGGAGAAGGGTTTTTCCCTAACTCATCACACCTTCTTTACCAGTGTTACTGGCCTGATCACACACTACAAGCAGGCCAGTCTCCCCAAGTCCCCGTTTCACCTCAGTGTTCCTTACGAGTGACGTGCACCCAGGTGTACCAGAGGTGTGCCAGCTGGAGGAGACATGGCTTGCTGCACTGCCAACACAGCAGCAAGAAGAGCAAACAAATTTGAATAAACTCTCTAAGAACATGTGCACAGTGACTTGTGCTTAGCTTTTTTTTTACTTTAAATGGCCGTTGATGGGCCGCTACTGATAGAGCCATAACACCTGTTTGTGCAGGTATACAGCTAGTCTGTATACATGTAATATGTGGCGATCCAATGCACGTGACTTAGGCCACGTGATCACAAAATGGCGGAAAGGGTACGCCCATCCTCTAGCAGGTTCCTCGGCCTGGTCATCTCGGACCTGGTGTTTACTGACGTAAGACTGGGGCGGGGAGCAGACGCCAGCGTGTTCGTGGTGGAATGGAACGAGACTGTGTGCGCTGGCAAGCGCTTGCACGACGCTCTGCTCGAAGACGAGTCGCCCGGAGGAGCAGACAAACTCATCAGCAACTTTGAGGCGGAGTGCTTGACATGGTCGAAGCTGCGTCACCCCGGCGTAGTCCAGTTTCTTGGCGTGTATCTGGAGCGGAATTCACGTTTACCTGTGCTCGTGATGGAGAAGATGGACACCAGTCTTCGCAGGTACTTGGAGAGTCACAGCAAGGAGGAGTTCCCCCTCCATCAAAAGGTGTTCGTCCTGCGTCAGGTAGCCCAAGCCCTTGCGTACCTCCACAACCAGAATCCTCCCCTCGTTCACCACGACCTCAGCCCCAATAATGTGTTGTTGAACGTGGTCTCATTTGTGACCAAGGTCAGCGATTTTGGCATGTCCCGAGCCATCAACCCATCTGCTCTCAGTCGAAAGTCCTCCATAAAGGGCACACCAGCCTTCATGCCCCCCGAGGCTCTCCACGATCCCCCACGTTACAACGAGACCTTGGACGTGTTTTCATTTGGCAACGTCATCATTTCAGCTCTGACCCATGAGTGGCCCAACCCTGGTCCCCCCAATCAATGCCAAGGGGACCAGATCATTGGTCTGAGTGAGCTCCAGCGTCGTGAGCGTTACATTGCAGCATTCACTGTTCAAGAGAACCAGCTGTTTCTACCCATTGTCAACCGTTGTCTTGAGAACCGCCCAGACAAGCGTCCCTCCAGTGTGGTGCTGGTGCAAGAGCTGAGACGCATTGAGTCAACCTTCCCAGTAGACGGCCATGTTGCTGTTCCTATTGAGCAACTTTACCAGCAGTTGTCAGCCAAGGAGGAAGAATGCAGACTGAAGGATGAGGCTTTGAGGGAAAAGGAGGCTGAGCTCCAAAGGTTACGAAAGGAAACAGGCAACGAGCAAAAGGAAGAAGTGAAGACTATTTCAGAATTGAGAAAACAGTTGGCAGTGGCTCAGAAGGTGAGCTTCTTGTACATACTTGTTGAGTGTAAAATTTACCAAATGTTAGAAAATATGCAGTTGTACTGCCCAGAACAGAGTGCCATGTCAGAGCCCTGGTGTGCTACAGAGCCCTGGTGTGCTGCAGAGCCCTGGTGTGCTGCAGAGCCCTGGTGTGCTGCAGAGCCCTGGTGTGCTGCAGAGCCCTGGTGTGCTGCAGAGCCCTGGTGTGCTGCAGAGCCCTGGTGTGCTACAGAGCCCCGGTGTGCTGCAGAGCCCTGGTGTGCTGCAGAGCCCCGGTGTGCTACAGTGCTGCAGAGCACTGATGTGCTGCAGAGCCCTGGTGTGCTGCAGAGCACTGGTGTGCTGCAGAGCACTGGTGTGCTGCAGAGCACTGGTGTGCTGCAGAGCCCTGGTGTGCTGCAGAGCACTGGTGTGCTGCAGAGCACTGGTGTGCTGCAGAGCCCCGGTGTGCTGCAGAGCCCCGGTGTGCTGCAGAGCCCCGGTGTGCTGCAGAGCCCCGGTGTGCTGCAGAGCCCCGGTGTGCTGCAGAGCCCCGGTGTGCTGCAGAGCCCCGGTGTGCTGCAGAGCCCCGGTGTGCTGCAGAGCCCCGGTGTGCTGCAGAGCCCCGGTGTGCTGCAGAGCCCCGGTGTGCTGCAGAGCACCGGTGTGCTGCAGAGCACCGGTGTGCTGCAGAGCACCGGTGTGCTGCAGAGCACCGGTGTGCTGCAGAGCACCGGTGTGCTGCAGAGCACCGGTGTGCTGCAGAGCACCGGTGTGCTGCAGAGCACCGGTGTGCTGCAGAGCACCGGTGTGCTGCAGAGCACCGGTGTGCTGCAGAGCACCGGTGTGCTGCAGAGCACCGGTGTGCTGCAGAGCACCGGTGTGCTGCAGAGCACCGGTGTGCTGCAGAGCACTGATGTGCTGCAGAGCCCTAGTGTGCTATAGAGCACTACGGTACGCGTCATAAAAAAGTAACGCTAAATGGTAACTGAAATCCGCACAAAGTTAACAGTTAACCGTGTGAAATTCCGGATGGTGAGAGTTTCGCACCTCATGGAAAATCATAAAAGTGCTAGTTTCTTTGCTGTTGGTTTCGGTTATCGTTACGTTTTTTGACGAGTAGCATGGTGTGCTATATAGAGCTTCCAGGAGAGGATGGTAGGGTTAGGGTCACGAGCGCTGCATACCTCATTGCCAAAGAATATGTATATCCATGATTTTTTAATACCGTATGGCCGGAAATTTTGGCAGGGAATTTCTTTTGGCGGATTGGCGGTTTTGAGAGCAATCCGCAAATATTTCATCCGCCAAATAACTTCAAAGTGTGATGTCATCGTTATTGCAAAATCATAGCTGGTGTATATGCTAGGCCTGCAGCTAGATGCGCCAGTCTAAAATAGTCAGCATGGAGTTTACCATTGAAAGCTGCGTACGCTTCTCCAAAACGTTTTGTACGCCGAAGGTGGGAGAAGAGTTGAATTGTCCGTCAACGCGAGGAAGGCGATCCAAACGACGTGTACACAGTCGCTGTAAAGACCGACGCGACTAAAACAGTCCAGATTAAGCGCAGCAACGATTTGTCTACTTTTCAGTTGCATTTCATCATCGATTTCGTCCTAACTGAGCAGAAACTAGCTCACGGTCCGGTTAAATTCCCAGCGCGTTTGATTAGCCATTTTGTTGTGAATATCATTATAGCTAAGAGCTGGCTCAACCACCAAATAAATTCCGCCAAATGACATTTTCTCAGCAATCCACAAAATATCTTCCCGCCAAAATTTCCGGCTATACGGTATGGTGATCTCCTTTTGTGCTGAGATCCATAGGGGAAGTAGTGATCATGTTAAACCATGCACGTACAGACATACGATACATCTCATAAAAAGGTTTACGTTCTACGCCCGTTGTACCGGTACAGGTATGGGCGTGCTACAGTACAGATACGGGCATTGTATCAGCCATATTGTCCGACTGAAGTCGAAGCAAGATGGTGGTATTTGTTTGGCGAGACGATTCAGAACGTCAGTAGGTTCTGAAATAGATGTGGATGGCACTGAGAAGAGAAAGCTGTAATTTCAATGGAGTATTTCAGGATAAATGGGGTAGTGCGGAGACAGCTACTGGCGTACGTGAACGCGGCTACGAGCGTACTATGGGTACAGGTATGGGCATGTTATGGGTACAGATACGGGCATACATTCGGGCGCAGACATTAACTTCTTTATGAGATGTACTGTATATATACATACAGTGCCCTGTACTAGAGTTGTTGTGGTCTATCCTACCCGTCCCAGGCCTCATGCTGTGTTGTAGCTCGTGTACTTAATTACTGCGTGCGTAGCTAAGTCAGTAGATGCCAGCCACTTGGTGTGTTGGCCCCTCCCTTGACGCCACCCCTGGTTCTGCAACTCCACCTGCAGGTGAGGCACCCTGTCAGGGACTGGAGGAAGCTTGGCAAGTGTCAAAAGGTCATCCAACACAGACCAGGGGGTGGTGGGTATCTTGGAGTGGCAGTGAACAGTGAGGGCCTCCTGGCTGTGACAGATTATATTAAAACTCATCTTCTCACTAAAGAAGGTGCATTGGTGAGGTCCATTGGGGAAGGAGTGCTTGGTAGTTTAACACTTGGTGTTGCATTTGACACAGAAGGTAATGTTTGGGTGACAGACATGAGCAGGAATAAAGTAGTCAAGCTTTCCCAAGATGGCCAGCTCCTTAGAACCGTACATCATGCAGGTAGTGAAAGTGACCGTTTGAAGGATCCTACTGGTGTGTTTGCTAGCCAAGGAGGTCTGATTTACATCTGTGATCGTGGCAACCGTCGTGTCACTGTCCATGACGAAGAGGGTGAATTTCAGTTTATGTTTGGCGCTTCTGGAAGTGGCCCAGGGTGTTTTGGAGTACCTTGTTACATAACATTTGGCTCAGATGGTCTTGTGTATGTTACTGATGCTGGGAATGAGAATGAGAATGTGTCCATATGGTCTAAGGAGGGCACTTTTAAGAGATATTTCAAGCCCAAGTATGCTCCACGGTGCATTGCTGCCACCGGTAACTACCATTTGTTGATCACTTCATACTACTCCCACACTGTAATGGTGTACACGTTGGATGGTCAACTGGTTCATGAGTTTGGAGGGAGTGGTTCTGACCCAGGGAAGTTTAATGGACCTTGCGGGATTTGTGTTGATGATGATGGACAGGTGTATGTAGCTGATACAACAAACAATCGTTTGCAGGTGTTTTGAACTTCTTTTGTTTAGAAATGTACAACCAAGTGTATAAAGGGCTTTACTCATGTGCATTTAGTTATGTGGTTTGCATCTGTTTTACCTTCAACTCGATCAAGTGTTGCTGTGGTGCCTGTGCAGGGCTGCAAGTGCTACAATTGACATGCACAACTTATTCTGCACAATACAGGACTTACGTATGCTGTCTGTACAGCACCGCACTTTCCAATGACGCATTTCAAACACCCTTCACATGCGGAACATGAACACATTCCATGCAGTGTATCGTAGTTAGTGAATGTGCTTCTAGTACTGTACAGAGCATGTACGTATGAATGTGGAGTTAACTGTTTGAGAGTTACGTATATAGCCAAATATGGTATCATTGCTTGCCATGATCAAGGACCCTATATTATATCAATGCATTGCATAATCTGTTGCATTACAAGTCTAACAGTACAAATTGCATGCACCTACATATCGCTATGGTAACTGGGTTTTAAAACTGTTCAGCCTGCTCCTGGCGACTCTTGCACGCACGACAGTTGTCCACTGGTCGGGCTGTGTGGGCTATTGCACAGCAGACACTTGTGCCACCTCCTCCTGGATCTGGTTCTCTGTGGGCATGTTGTAGAGGACGTTGTCCAGGAGCTGCAGCGCCCGGTGGAGCCGTATCTCCACCCAGCATGGCGTCTCCTTGATGCTCTGCCGGCGGTAGTCCGGGCCCCACCCCTTGACAAAGCTGAGGCGGAGGATGCAGAGTCTCCGAAGGTCGTCTACACCCACTCCCTTGTTCTGAGAGGGGGAGAGCTGGATGCCACTGGAGTAGAGCTTGCCTATGGGAGGGGTGGGGAGGGGAGGGGAGGGGAGGGGAGGGGCAGGGTGAACAGTAGCTAGTGGTACATGTGTTGATGGGCTACAGAAGTGGGATGTTTGCTGGAAGCAAGACTCGAGTGAGCTATGAAGCGTGAATGGCTTGTGTGTGGTTGCCTTCTCCCTCACCTTGCACCGCTGCCTGCTGCCTCATGGCCACTGCGGTGGCTGTGTTGGCTTGCTTCATCATCTCCTCATGACAGTAGTGCAAGTCAAACACCTGGGGGGGGAGGGGAGGGGAGGGGAGGGGCTGATGCTGTAGTAGTGTGCAGAGTCTGTTGTGAGACTATGACTGAAATATGATGAAGTAGTGTAGCAGCGCGTTTGCTCCGGCAGGTGTGTACAAACTGAGTTTCATGTAATTAATACAAGTATCTGCTCCAATCAATTCACCTTTGCAGCTATACCCATCCATTTCTAGCTACACCTTCAGTGCTGAGTGGTGACCCACCCAACTGCACCCCATGCACATGCCCGGGCTCTAGGAGGTGTGCACACAGCACACAAGGCAGACACGCCTCCCGAGGGTAATGAGTCTCCCATTAACACCACATAACACAAACCGCATCCTGAAACAACCTCCGATCACACTGCAAATGTTCAAATTATACCACAGACCAAACAGATCCAATTACCGACCACAACAGGTCATCGATTAGAGCAAATGCAAATGTTCCTCACAAATAGCAAGCCATCTAATCAGCTCACCTTGATGTAGGCCTTGGGGTATATCTTGTGTACAGCATCCCCGGGGGCCCTCCCGGCCTGGTGGTCAAGGTAGTAACTCTGGACGAACACACTGTGGTCGCTGAGGCATCGGATCCACACCTCTCCCTCATTCTTGGTCTCCAGCTGGATGCCCTTCCCAATGTGCAGCCGAGCTCGCTCGCTGGCGTCTGTTCGGTGCACGTTTGACAACCGACCTAGGCAGAACCTGTCACCGCCAGACGGGTCAACATATCCGTCTACCGTCACTGACACAAGTGATGAGGGAACTTTGAAGAGCTCTCCGACTTGAGAGTCCATCTCAAAGTACGAGATGGTGCACCAGAAGTCCGGTGCTGTAAGGGAGGGAGAGGCATGTATACACTAGCACACTGAGCATAGAGGCTGCAATCACTCTGCCTCACAAGTGTACTCACAGCGTTCTCCCTCCTCGCACCCTTCCACACCCCCGCCCGACCCCCATTCCTCACCTGGTAGTCTGGGTAGCGGGACCTTTGGTACTGTTCTCTGAGCAGGGATCTGAGACACACTGCCTCCCACTGCCGTCACACATGGGGAGGAGCAATAGGAGGACACTGCCACATGCACACACACACACAATCTACGTATACATCTCACAATGCTAAGAAAAGGGCAGGGTTATGCACATGCACACACCAAAACTCACTTTACACACCGTTCCAACTCCAAATATGTATGCTAATACAGATACACAAGAAAATACGCAAGTCCCACCCAGACACACCCACTGCCCCACCCACCTTGGTAGGGGACCTGGTGGTGTGGCGTGGGCAGACTGGCTAGCGACCGTGCTGCTGCCTGGTCATACGGGTGAAGTGAGGACTGAGGGGGCCAGCCTGTCAGGACGGAGGGAGGGAGGAAAGGAAAGAGAGGGATGGAGGAAGAACACTCACAGATAACTTCAACAGGATGGAAGTGCATCTGTCCTTTGAAGGTAAGGGTATGTACATGCAGTGAAGTGAGGCAGGCAGGCCGACTGCACCCCAAGAGCCGACGGCACTACCCAACCCCTGCCCCACTGCATGAACCCAACAAATGGCCTCCTCTACTAAGCATGCCTTTCATGTCGCAGTCCAAACGCACGCTCCCACACCCACACACTCACACATCAGTCTGTTGCTCTGGGTCGCATGGCCTGGGGTCATGGATACCATGTGGTTACCTAAGCAAACAGAGCAAATGAAACTGTCTAGACACTTTAGTACCTGCTGACTCAGCCTCACGATAGGTACGTATGTGTACCAATGCAGACAGTGGGAACCTGGATGGGAGCAGAACTGTGCATACTATGTAGCATTAAAGGGCTGAGGGTGGGGTGGGGTGGGGTGGGGGTGGGTGGGTGAGGGTTGTTAGACTGTGGTACAGCAAGAGGCTGGATGGACAGACACACGTACACGAGAATATATACAGCGTGTGGAAGCAAAGGTCTGCAAATGTTGCAAGCTATCCGGATATGAAACCACTACCACCAGACATGGTCTCGGCACACTTCAAAGTTAAACAGAGCAATGTTGAAAGTGGACCAATGAATGAACGGAAGAGGTGAGCCAACCAATCAGTGTCCCAACAGTGTGTGGTTGAGGGTGTGGTGAGATGGTGGCTGGTGGCTCTGAGTGAGATGACAGAGAAATGCCCCCTCCTGTCCAAGTGGTGGCTCAGATATGCATCCCCACATGTGCACATAATGCTCACATCTTCACTATGTGATAACCACAGGAATCAAATGGTGGATGGCACATTAGTACTGGAACTGGTTAATTTGTTGTGTGCCTCATTTGTGTGGGTACAGTCCAGTTACTGCCCCACCCACCTGACCATGCTATGCCCCACCCACTGCACCATGCTATCCCCCACCCACCTGACACCATGCTATGCCCCACCCACCTGACACCATGCTATGCCCCACCCACCTGACACCATGCTATGCCCCACCCACCTGCACCATGCTATGCCCCACCCACCTGACACCATGCTATGCCCCACCCACCTGCACCATGCTATGCCCCACCCACCCACCTGACACCATGCTATGCCCCACCCACCCACCTGACACCATGCTATGCCCCACCCACCTGACACCATGCTGTGGCCCACTGGGCTGCTCCAAACTTCAGTCTTGGGTACAAAGGCTCCAGCAGTGGACACCTTGGTTTCACCTGCAGGATGGCACAGGTATTGACCACGGATAGTACGCGGCACTGCAGAGCAGCACACAGGGGTATTGATTGACCAAGGGGGCTAGACTCACATTACTCACCGTGAGCAAGCTCACACATCACTCCCACAGGCCAGACCTGTACAACCCCGCCCCACACACCCTGCCCTCAAGACCTAATTGAAGAGCACACACACACACACACACCCTTGCATTCAGCCAACTGCAACAGCAATCACTCTGGGAGACATTAGTACACTGACAAGGGAAGCCACACAAGGCTAACAGAATACAACCTGCACAAACACCTGCGCTGCCAACGGGTAGACCCACTCTACTGTGTCTAGACTAACAGGCTGCCCCCACCTAGGGGAGACAACAGACAACTGTCTAGACAATGTGGCTGGTATCCCACCTAGTAGGTCTCCAGCAGCCCAGTCCAGACAGACGTGAGGAGGACCCATCTAGCTGTGGTGGGTCAAGGGCAGGGGAGCCCAGTGCTGGCCTGGTACTACATACATGTAATTGAAATGACAGTTATCCCTTTAAGGTCACAAAAGGTATGACCCCAGACAGCACCCAAGCTCAAATTAGATTTGCAAACACCTCCAGTCTGGGAGAACATCCTTTGATGAATCCACATACTATTACCGAGACACCACATGTACCCACCCCAGGCACAAGGGCACCCCACTTCAACTCCACCCACACAACACCCTACTTAGCCCTTCCAAGCACAGTGAGGGGGGCAGAAAGAACGGGTCTGCGCCACCACAACACACTAGCCTGCCATTCCACAGCCAAGCATGACAGCTGGGCAGTGACACCTTGCCACCCCAAGGCCTGCATGCACCCCACAGGCCACGCTTATCTCACGCCCCCAGTGCACCACACACACAGATCTACACAAGGCAGGAGGACAGGAAAGGGGGCTCCTCGTACCTCCCTTGTGAGGCAAGGCTCTTCAGAAACCCTTTACTTCTACTTTTGATGCAGCCACGTGAACACTGTATGTTCATGGTGAACTGTAGCTTCGGGTTTGAGGTGGTGGTTGCCGCTGGCATGTTGCTGTGTAGGTGGAGCTTGACCCGAGCTGCATCCCTTTGTCTCTCTCAACACAACAGAGCCAGAAAGTGCCAGGTTTACACACTCACGCCTGCCACACCCACCCCTCCAGACACCACACAAGGGAGAGGCTCTGCGCTGGCTTCGCTCCTAACGGGGAAGGAAGCCTACTGCTGCCCTCAACACACAGACAAGCCACACACAACCCCACAGTGGCCCTCCAGAGCTTCAGCAGACAACCCCAGCAGCCATGTGCACCCCTCAGCATCAACACACGAACAAGTGACTTCCTACACAAGTCAACTGCTACAGGAGGAGACCACTCCCATGCGTGCTGGGGTGTGCTAGCTCTTTCTCACACTGGAATGCACTACAACACAGCCCAGCTAGGGCCCCCTCCCTCCACGTGATACAAGAATGGTCAACACTTGCGAACTTTCAACTCAATGGAAGGGACCAGCAGGCCTATGCACAACATGTTCGCAGGACTCAGTATTGGCAGCACAGATTTCCTTCACAATTACAACCTTCCCTTGACACAGCATCCACCATGTGGCATGCCCCAGCAAGAATGCTTGAGACACAGGGGGAGCTACAAACGACCCACCTCACTGCAGTCAATGGATCGCAACAAGCAAAACGCTGGCCCCACTTCCCTTCCCTCTCCTCTCCTCCCCTTCCTTCCAATCCCCACAGGTCCCCACAGGTCGAGCAGCATTCTCCCTCCTTGCCCACAGGCTAATCCTGATCAACACAGCCACTGACCACATCAAAGCATTCCAAAACGTGAACCAGACATCCACCAGCTCAGACATGCACGCCTGGCATCCGGATGGCATGCTTTCTGGGCAGCTTTACTGAGTGTGTACTGGGGACCACTGACAGCACACACACAGACACTACACATGGTCATTCAAGTGCAGTACTGTTTGGTGTCTGCGTGTGTGTGCATGTGTGTGTGTGTGTGTGTGTGTGTGTGTGTGTGTGTGTGTGTGTGTGTGTGTGTGTGTGTGTGTGTGTGTGTGTGTGTGTGTGTGTCTGCATGTGGTGTGTGTGTGGTGTGTGTGTGTTCAGAGAACCCACAATCCCAGAAGCTGAAATGGAAGGGGAGCACTTTGCAGATGAATGGGCTTTGATTGTACATAAGTGCGTAGGTTCACACTCATATTGCGAGGCACCCCACACGTGTGGCAGTGCTACGTACAGGAGAGCTGGGGGCAAGCATTCTGCAGGTCACACAGGCAGACTGGCATCCAATTTTGCTTGGAAGGAGTGGAGGTGTCAGGCAACACCACAGAGCGGCTTCCCCCACAGCATGCCCAGCCCTCTCCCCAGACAGAGGAGGGTGGGGAGGAATAACCCAATAAGGCAGTGTGGTCATTGGATTAGGGACACCCACACAAATGCAGCCTTGCACAGACGACTGGTGGTGGCAGGGGTACTCATTGCTGGTGGTAATTTGGCATCACACTAGGCTTGACAGAGCATCACAGACACAGACACACACACACACATACACGTACACACACCCTCCCCACAAGCACACACACATACCCTCCTCACATGCACACACACAGACACACCCTCCCCACATGCACACACACCCTCCCCACATGCACACACACACACACCCTCCCCGCATGCACACACACACATACCCTCCTCACATGCACACACACACATACACCCTCCCCGCATGCACACACACACATACACCCTCCCCACATGCACACACACAGACACACCCTCCCCACATGCACACACACACACATACACCCTCCCAACATGCACACACACAGACACACCCTCCCCACATGCACACAAGCACATGAACCTTCAAACATACAGAACGCCACACCACACCACTCACACACAACCCACTAGTCTGTGACGTCACACACTCCACTGGGATGGCCTCGGTGTTGTTCTGCTCCAGCACTTGGGGTGCCCCTGTGTGGTGGAGGGTTGGACCAGTGCCCGACACCTCCATTGAGCTGGGACCTGGGGAGCAGGGTTACAGCAACATTAATGGCAACAACATGGGTTAGGGATAGGCATCATTGCTGCCACTGGCATCAGCTGTGGCACCACCGCCACACATCCTGTCTGTACCCAAATGTGTAAGTACGTAGCTTCCACTACCTGCCATGTGTCTGCTACCTGTGTAACCATGTGCAGTATGATAATGCAGCCACGCAGTGCCAGCCCAGTGCTGCACCCCCTGTGTACCATACACCTGATCTGGTGAGAAGCCAGAGCAGCATGAAGCCAGCCAGGGACAGGCAGGAGGCTAGCTGGCACTTGTGTGGTGCACCCTGCACCCTGCACCCTGCACCCCATCTGTTCACCACAACCCCCTAGCTGCCACTGCTCTCTGTCTGCATGCATGTGGAACAGAATAGGATTTCATTCAGCTGGGGAATCCCATGCTCTCTGATATGTGACCTCGGCTATTCAAGACAGACAGACACCCAGACAGATAGACATCCAGGTGGAGACAGGAGGTGCAAGGCACTGTAACTACCACACAGCACTACCCTATGCACAATGCCCTTGAAATGTCTAAGAACAACAAAGTTTGCAACCTGGACCTGACCCCCCCCCCCCCCCCCTCATGCCGCCTACCTCTGCAGTAGCATGGGCATGTACATACATGTACACACAATAGTCCGCAGGCCGTCACATGAACAAGGGTACCACCCACATTGCTAATTACAGGGCTGCCCCACTTATTACAGTGGCAGGCCTTAGTTAACTAATACATTAGTGGAAAACACAGGTCATACCCACTACAACAATTAAAGGGGCTGCCTCACCATGGGACACCACCCTCTCATAATGGTAGGGGTTGACACAGACGAGCTCAGCCTTGAGGTCAAAGGCGTACTGGCAGTAGGGCTGGTGCCGCAGCTCGTTCTTGTGCAGGTCAGGCCAGCGCCAGATCTTGGCATACATGACATGTGGGAACCCCTTCCTACCAGCCACCTGGAGATGCCAAACGGGACAGGAGTAGGGTGAAGATCAGGTACAGTGCAACGATAACATACACTTGTACGCACAGACAGACAGACGGATGTAGGTTGTGAGGGACACATGTACACGTGTGCAGTTTGACGGCCATACAAAGCACACTACCAATGAACTTCATTTGATCAATCGTATGCAGAGTGTGCAATGCTGTGCTCATTAGGAACACAAAGCAGAGCAGTTGTCCCATGACCTCCACGAGCCACAACAACAACAAGACCACAGGGTGCTGTGTGACAGTTTGGCTACTCAGTATAGCTGGATTGTACAGTGTAGTGTCCTCTCGGTCAGCTCGAGGGACCACACCATTCGAGTTGAGCGATATGATCATGCAGACAGCCAATAAACAGAAGCAGTGCCTTTCTGAAACACACAGTGCATGCATACACACATACGTACATTAAAGCCCAGTTAACAACAAACACAAACGTACACACATGCAAAGACACAACATAGACATACACAGAAGCATGAACTAAATGCCACACAAACACACACACACAAACACACAGACACACACACAGAGACATATCCAACCATTACACTGTTGGTGCCAGCAAGTGACTGTTGGCAGTAAATACGATAGGGGTGCTGTGGTTAAAGGAATACTGTCCAGCTATGCTAGCCGCCGCATTCTACAGCCACCAGTCTGTGTGCTCTCGAGCGTTGATTGCATCTGTTTAGTCTATCAAGGTGTAAAGTGGTATTCTTTACAGAGCGTCTGGGCAGTGAGACAAGATGGCTGACCACGGGAACCCGCAGTGTTCCTTCTCGGAGGGTAACACGCGTCGGCGCCCTCCCTGCTACTCACCTGTAGCCTGCCGTCCAGGGTCCGGCCTATCGTGACGCACTTGGACATGTGCGCTCCGTTGCTGCTTATCGCCGAGACCAGCGCCTCCAACTCGTCCCGTTTGTCCTTTAACTTCTTAACGAGAGACTCGATGGCTCTCTTCGCGAAAGGTTCTGACTCGCCGCCTTTGCGGTGGCACATAAGGTTGTGCACGATGCTGGCGCATGCGTCAAGCCCCGCTGGGCTCCCCGCCATGGCGGACGGGTGGCCGCCGAACTGTGCCAACTGCGCTGCTGCCGCCCCGTAGTCGCCGTAGTGGTGCGCTTGCGGCATGATGGTGGAGACGGGTATAGGCGGGCTCTGAGCGTACACTAGGCTCGTGTTTATCATGTCGCCTCCTTGTCCGTCTCCTTCCCGAACACCTCCAGATAAGACGTCTACACTGCTGACTGGCGGCTTGTGTCCCCGACTCACTATGAAACAACAACAATGTATCGGAGACAGCCGGAAATGACCTAGCACGTGACTTGCCGCCTAATTAGTGGGCGTGTCTGTCTGTGTATACGTACGTATAATACGTATAGGAAGGGCGGACACTAAAATGGAGGGGAGGAACGCTTTGTTGACTGTTTTGCTGTTTGCTGCTTCCTTGTTTCAGGTCTTTGCAGATCACTTCCGCGGAGGCCACCTCAGCTGGCTCCCCACTGACCAGCCGGGCCAGGTAAGCTGCAGCGCGGACTGCCGTTCTAGCACAGATGCTCTCCGCCACGCAACTGTAGCGTAGAGCAGAGATCGCTCTAGTGTAGAATAGTTAGCTACCATGGCTTAAAAAGAGCTTGGCACACCTGGCTGATGGAGTAACAAGTTATGAGTTCCGTTTAGCAGCGGATGAGTTGGTGGATATTAATTCAATAGTGGCATGCGTGCAGTTAGTGGGCGTGGAGTCCTGCAGGTCTAAATGGCAAGGACAATCAGCATGTGCGGGGCGGGGCGGGCGAGCAGTCGAGTGTTACAGGCACTGATAAACAGTCCTAAATAACATTGCTGCTGTTGCAGTGAAGTGATGTAGAACGAGTAGCCACCAACAGGTGTTTCCTCATCACACAAGACACTGTGTGGTGTCATCCACGTTTCATTTAGACTACAAGTAAACTCATGCTTGTGCTTGTCCATTTGCCTCACTTGTAGCCCCCTGTGGCCCCTCCATTGTAGCCCTGTCCTATATGCCACACCTTCATTGCCTTTGCTCCGCAGGTCAAGTTCATACATGGCACCACAGTACGGCGTGAGGGGGAGAACACAAAATGTAACCAGTTCAACCTCGGTGACTTCACCATTGATGGTAACGCTGACTTTGTGGCCAGTGGGCCAGGGCTGGATGATGTGGCGATTGGGCAAAACAGCTATGTGTGTACGAGTTTCAGCATCCAGGAAGGCCTCGTGCAGTTGGAGGGGTCATTTCTGTACACATTCCCAGACCCAGGGGGAGTGTACACTGTGAGGTGGGTGCCAGAGGGGTAGAAACTGGTTGCGCCATGCACAGCATTCATAGGTTCAGGAATTGTGGTATTAAGGTATTAATTGGTGTTCTTTGTGTTTCATAGTCCTCATTCCAAGTTTGAAAACACTGCTTTGTTTTGATATAGAAATTGTAAATAAGATACAGTATAGAATTATTTCATCATGTTACATTGCCAGTGTCCTGGTAGTAGCTATCACAATGCTACGTTGAATATGGTCTGTGGGCAGTACATGCAGCATTGCACTGTTCTGTCGTCTGCTGCCATCCTTCGTAACTTTGTGAGGTACAACGTGCACTCATTTTGCCATGTGTGTTGCAGTCCACTGCTATTACTGTTCATATCAAGCCATACCATGTTCCATCTTTAATTGACATTGTTTCTACTTACCAGTCTATCCCACTGCCACTCCCCACACCTCCACTCCACCCTATCCCACCGCAGGCTTGCAGAATGTTGTCTGCCCAGCTATGCCAACAGTGCAGAGTTTGCGCTGACCACCACTATTGACCTCAGTCTCCGCAACGACACAGGATCCCCCAACAACCCTCCAGTGTCCACCACACCACCGCTGGTGTATGCAGTGGAGGGCTGCTCCTCAACACTGCAGCTATTGGTGGCAGACAGTGACCGAGACGAGATCCGCTGTAGGGAAATGGAGACAAGTGAATGTGGGCGGGGTGGGTGTGTGCCCCTCCCCTCCTGGATCACTGTGGACAGCGCCTCCTGTACTGTTAGCTTTACTGGAGCACCACGTGGAGAGTTCTATGTCTCTCTTGTTGTGGAAGACTTCCCAGCAGGGTCCAGCACTCCCTTGGCATCCGTGCCACTCTCCTTCACTGTAAGTAGCTACTGAAGCAGCATCCGTATGCATACACGTGTGTGACATGCTTAAGGTGATGTCAAGAGACTCATCAAGACTGGTTGCCAAGTTACAAGCTTGCTGTGCTATTATTGCAACAGAGGGTGGTATGCACTGCATGATTTGTACAGTACGTGTAACCCATCCTACCTTGTACAGTACGTGTAACCCATCCTACCTTGTACAGTACGTGTAACCCATCCTACCTTGTACAGTACATGTCCCTTTTGTTAAGGTAGCACATTGGTTGCTATGGCAACCATCTCCTATCCGCAGGTGATTGTTGATGGAGCCAATGGCAGTTGCTTGACCCGACCTGAGTTTGACACTGATGTCACACCTCCTGATGGGTCATGTGACACAGTGTTGGTAGGCGGGACTTACCGGACATATGCTCTGGTCACACCTCCTCAGGGGCAAGAGTAAGTAGTGTCCAGGACCAGTGTGAGCATCCAACACCGTCCAGCAGAGAGTAACTTATTAATACTTGCACGAGTGTGTATGTGAGTGCATGGCCTTTGGCTAGTCTATGTCACCTGTTGACTCCTTGACTCTCCCCCCACCACACTCCTTCCCTCCCCTCCCCTCCCCTCTCCTCCCTCCCCTCCCCTTCCCTCTCCTCCCCCATAGTATAGCTGACCTGCTTGTGTCTGCGCCCAGTGGACTGACTCAGACAAGGCGTGACTTGGAGGGCGGGGCAGTATTGTTTACACTTGTGTGGACCCCCGCGTCTGACCAGTATGGAGCACACATTGTCAGCTTCTTTGTCATTGACACTGGACGGTAATTAAGATCCATATGGTGATGACACACAGACATACGCACATGCATACGGACGCATGGGGCATAAGACACATAAGACACATGCACGCACCATTTCTGATATAAGTGCATAAATTAATGTTTGTGTTTAATCATTCCAAGCTCAATGTATGCATGCATAGCAAGCATGTTACTAGTGCCTGCATTCATTCAACTGTTCCGTGTTATCTCTCTTCTCAGCCACTCCTCAGAGCTGCGTTCTGTCGTCATTTACACTGGAGGTGAGGTGTGCTCCACTGTCATCACAACGTAATGGTGCACATCTAGTGTTACAAGTGACTATACCTGATTATGATACAAGCGTTGATGTGTGTCTTATCTTCATCATTAGTGTACAATCTGATACCTCATCATGTCTCTAACTGCTCCATTAATTCCCTCCCTGTGGTATGCAGTGTCCCCTGTCCAGTTGATCGCTGGATCAAATCTACCAAACACACAGGTCACTCCAGACAACACAGAGTGGAACATCTCTTTCGATCAGAGTGTAAGTGTCGCTGCATTGCGACACTGTGTCCATCACACACACACACAGGAGCTAAGGGCAACAGGTATTATTGGGTTTGCTGTTAAGACTGTACAGGTCTGAACATTAATTGCACTCATTAAGCTATCTGCAGGGTGGGGGAGGGTCGTGAACAAAGTCGCTAATTGCAATGGGATGCCACTGGCTGAGCAGAAGTGATCAGTCATCATTGCATTTCTTAGGACACGATGACCACACAGTCCTGCCCCTCCCCCTCCCCCTCAGGTGCAGCTGAGTGCTTTGAGACGTCTGATTTACCTGGAGCAGATCTTCCCAGAACGCAGCCTACTGGAGTCAATTGATGTCTCTTCCTCCCCTCTTGTCAGAACAGAGGGAAATACCCTCTTCATCACCTTGGAAACGCCATTGCTGCTGAACTCAGTGTACCAGATCAACCTCGAGTCCGGTGTGGTCATCCCATGGCTCTCTTGCCCACAGCAACCGGGGCAGTCGGGGTTTTCCCCTCCACCTGACTTTACATGGACATTCACAGCTGGTAAGTGTGTTTCATGTACATGTGTGAACCCATACCTACATATATTCCTGTCACAAGGCATATGTCACCATCTATACTCACAGTACACCACTACGATGTGTGTGTGTGTGTGTGTGTGTGTGTGTGTGTGTGTGTGTGTGTGTGTGTGTGTGTGTGTGTGTGTGTGTGTGTGTGTGTGTGTGTGTGTGTGTGTGTGTGTCTGCCTTGATCATCCTTGTAGAATATGGTCCCTGTTACCGCAACTGTTCAGTGGCATGTGTCTCAGAGGTGTGGCAACGGGACCTCTGTGTGTTTTACCAGGAGTTGGAGCAGTGGGTAGAGTCTACACAGCAGTGCGGACTGGACCTCCCTCGCCCCACCCCCTCACAGCAGGGCAGCTCTGACGAGCAGTGGAGTGAAGCTCGCAACATTTGGGAGAACATGAACACAGTATGGCTGCGTGAGGCTGCAAGGCAAGGCTTTATGGCTGGTGAGAGGCCTCCTGCGACTATAACCCCGGGCAACCCACTAAATACTGATTGGTCGGCTTCCCTTGAGCTGTGGTTTCAGGAACAGGCCTACTGGGAAGCCACTGTTGGGTCGCAAATTGCAGAGCTTCCTTTGGTTTTCCCTGGGATTTCCCCTTCCCAGTGGCCTGAGCTGCTGTCAAACTGGACCGTCAGTTCCGACGCATATAGCGTGTCATACCAAGACCAGTGCCTGGCAACCACCTAATGGGCCTGTGTGGTGCATACCATTAATAGCACAGCCACCACCCACATGAGCCAGTGTGTGCTTACTTAGGTATCATGGACTTGTTTACTTGCTCATTTTGTTTGTAAACATACGTAGTACAGTCACGCAATCATACACATAACAGCAGATATATAGGACAGCATTCTGCTTCGCATACATAATGCAATTTTATAATGCATTGCCTGTCCATAATTAAGCAGTATTAGCCTTTGTATTGAAATCAATATTGGTGTCAGGCTATTTGTCCAATGAGCTCCGCTCACGCTACGGCACCATCTGGTCGGCTTCACTGGCACTTCCTGCCACCACCTCCATCACCCCCTCGACAGTCAAATGGCCATCAACACTTACATCAGAAGTCTGTTTCACCTGTAGCCCGGGCCATGTGTTGCCTCCTCCTCCACTGCTGGTAACAGTACCCTCCGGGTTGTCCTGGCCAAACCCAGGTGCTGTGTCTGTTGTAGCAGCATCATCATCCATTGCAGGACTGACACCTCTGTGCAGGTCTTCTGCTTTTCCTCCACTGCTAGTGGACGTATCCTCTTGGTTGTCGCCCTTCAGTGCTGCCGACTCCATCGCGTCCAGTAGTCTATCAGTTGCTGGACTACTGTTATCCGTGTCAAGGTCCTTCCCTGTGTCCTCACTGTTGGTGGAGCTGCCTCCCTGCTTGTCGTCAGGTGGTGGACAGCAGTTGGTGTCTGCTGTAGTGCCATTCGCAGCAGCTGGGGTGCTGTTGCTGTCACCGTGCAGCTCGTCCCCTGCGTCTGGTACTGAAGGGCTCTTGAGGCTCGTGCTGTGGGTCACATCAGTGCTTGTCTTCTGTGCACGACTGCACTCCGCCGTGCTTCCCTTGTTCTGACCACGGATGTCTGCCACAAAGAGACCCTTGAACTTGGTGAACACCTCTGCTGCTTTCTTTTCCACTTTCTTGTTGCCTTTGTAGTGCTTCAACTGGTTAGGTTTGAGGGGGTGGGGTGGGGGTGGGGTTAACATGTAAAATGTTCAATCCTCATCACTGTATGGGTGTGGGTGGGTATGATGTTGTGCATGTATATTGTATATACGTACACAGTTAAGAGAACAGGTTCTAATTATTTATTGTACTTGTGTATGTGAATAGGTTGGATGCGAATGCATTCTTGTACAGCTACAGTGTATAGGCATGTATGCCTGCATGTGGTAGTGTAGGCATGTATGCCTGCATGTGGTAGTGTAGGCATGTATGCCTGCATGTGGTAGTGTAGGCATGTATGCCTGCATGTGGTAGTGTGAGAAGTGTGAACCTTTCGGACAGTCCTAACAATGTCTGGCACCTTTCTCAGCACCTCTGCATCCATCTCCAGGTAGTGGAGGTCATTGAGGTGCTTCATTGCTCGGTACATGTTCTAGGTATGGGCACACACAGGGCGGACAAACAGGAGACAGGCAGTTAAATACATGTATGTATGTATGCATGCAGGTATATGCAGACATAAGTACAGTAACTCATTGAATTGTGTGTAAAGGGAACAAGGTTAGCTTTTGGATGTGCATGCATGTCCTGTTCTCACAGGCTGTCCTCTCCTGAGGGCACACTTGATGTTGTAGTTGAGTGTGGTCAGCAACTCGATGGTGGTGGCTGTCTTGGGAGGATTCAGGTGCTTCACCTCACTGCTGTCACACCTATTACACACACATGCACATACACACACACACACACACATACACACACACACACACACGCACGCACACACACACACACACGCACGCACACACACACACACACACACACACACAGAGAGAGAGTATAATTTTGGTGAAAGAGTGAAGCAGCATGTATATTGTTAACATTAACTTCAACAGTCACATGTGTCGATCTCTGCCACTCACTTCTTCTGTTTGCCTTTGCCACGTCCTGCTATACTACCAACTTTGCCTACAGCACGGGGCCCCGCCCCCAAGGGTCCCCCCACTGCAGCTGGGTGTGGCATGGCAGGCACCTTCTCCGGCCTAATCCCCTCCCCCTCCTTGCTCTGAGGGACCTTAGGAGCATCCACCGAGGTGACCCCGGCGAGGGACTGGAAGTCGTTGTCCTTGCCCTGATCTGTTGGCACAGTCTGAACCTGCTCAGGTCCGAGAGGTGGTGATGGTCCACCACTGACCAGGGTGGAGGGTATGCTTGCTTCTGGCTGCTGTTGATTGCGGGAGTTAGTGTCAACATCGAGCTTGGATATGGAGTGGGTGGAGCTGGTGGGAGGCAGGGCCTGCTGTGGTGGTTCACACTGTGTGCCTGCTGAGGGTTGGAGGGAAATACCCCCATCAGATACAACAGAGTCATTGGTTTCCATGGGAATAGGGTTCAAATGTTGCTCTTTGAAGTCCTCTACATTGACACTTGTTTCCTCAGACATGAGCCCCTCCCTCTCCCTCCCCTCCCCAGGAGCAGTAGAGCGGGACACGCCTCTTGTCTGTCCGTCTTCAGTAGATGGTGGACCAGCAGTTGAAGAGGTTTCCCCCAAAGCAGGTGTGGAGAAGAGCTCAGTTGTAGCTAGCTGTTGTACCTCTGTGTTCTTTGAGTCTTGAGCTGCAGTCGTACTAAGGGGCACAGAGTGCGGCTCACTGGAGGCCTGCAAGGCCAAAGGTGCTTCAGGTGTGGTGTCCTCCTCCCCCTCCCTGGATGCCAGGGGACTGTTTGGTGGCTCTGCAACGCTGTCTGCCAGTCGCAGTCGCCTCAAAGGTGGAGTGACAACGATAGGAGACAGAGGAGGCTCAGTTCCCATTGCATCCACGAGTAAACCACTACTTCCTTCTCCTCCTCCTCCTCCGTCCTTTCCAGGAGGTCTGAGTGTGGACTGGGGAGTCTCTCCACCATTGCAAGGAGAGGCTGTGAGAGGCTTACACAGTCCCCCTTCACTCATGTGTGTGCCCTTCTCTAGTGGCAGCTGAGCAGTGACAGAGTTGGTGATGTCAGACAGACCCCTTTCCGTTGGTACAGCAAGGGCTGCCAGCACCTCAGCAGTGTCAAGCCACTCTTGCTTCACTGCAGTGTTGCAAGAGGCTGGCTTGGTGGGTCCACTGGCTGCACTACGGAGGGATGCCCTCCTGGATGAGGACCGTGTTACACGACCATCTGAGACCACTGTGGGCCGTGAATTGAAAGGGCTGGTGCTGGGTGGAGGGGGAGTGGGAGTGACACAGGGAGCATTTTCGTCATTTGAATGCCGAGCTTTCTTTGACACCTGCACACAGATTAGAACATGTGTTTCAATGCTGGCCCAGCAATTGTGTATAATATGTAGCAACAATTGGACTGTGCTGGCATATGAAAATTATATGTCTACTGTCCCAGTTCCCCTCACCCCTCCTCACGTTTGGCTCTGATGGAACCTTCTGTTGCCTCCCTCTCCTCTTTGCACTACCCTGTGTTGTCGTGGTCAGCTGTGGGTCTTCCTCAATCTCCCATATCCCTTCAGCAAACCCATGTCGCTGCAGAGGACGTTTGAACTTGGCCTTGAACTCCTCATACGGCTTGAGGTCCTGCTCCTGCACAGTGCCTCTGCACAAGTGAAGACAGGGACAGCTCATGTCTGCACCACCTGCTTCAATGACTAGGGCGTTTACAAGGCTGCATGTTGCATGACACAGGTGTGACTCAGAGTCCTTCACATTCAAAAGTGCACTCCAGGAACCAGTGGTGCTGCCTCACGTCTCGTGGGTTCCATAGAAGAAAACGCGATATTTAATCGGATTCGCTCCCTTCTTCTTCAACTGCACAATGCCCTCAACCTGCAGCACAATGGCATAGACGAATAGCCCAGTCTTAGCAGCAGCAGCAGAAGGCAATTAAGTCAGTTCCGGGCACACCCTGAATGGGGTGCCTGCCCTGTGGGCCGCTACTTTACCCTAGCAGGCCACTGGGGGTGCCCCTTCACTTTGGCCCAAACGAAGTCCCCTTCTTCAAAGGGCATGCTTCTCCTCCGAGCTCGCTAGCGCTGCTCGCTCTGTATAAGCTACTCGTCTGCTCTGCAAAATAGCGGGATTTTAAATTTAGCGCCAACGTA
Organism: Aplysina aerophoba; assembly: GCA_949841015.1. Taxonomy (NCBI): domain Eukaryota; kingdom Metazoa; phylum Porifera; class Demospongiae; order Verongiida; family Aplysinidae; genus Aplysina; species Aplysina aerophoba. The sequence goes on along the minus strand of OX465036.1, from coordinate 163,583 downwards.
CCGCCGATGTCATCACATGAGATCACGTGATGTTTGCAGCCAGCCTTCAGATGCAAAACGTTTACTCCCCTACACATTGCAGCATTGCAGCAAGATGGAGGTCCTCGAGCTCAACGTTTTGAACACAGCAACAGCAGAAGACTTCAAGGTGTTGGAGGTGATCGGCGTGGGTCAGCACGGCATGGTCGTGTCTGCAACCTGCACTGTCCCGGGGCACCCCAATCCAGAGAAGTTGTACGCTGTGAAACTTCTGTTCACCTTCATGCACGACTTCACTTCAGCAATCAGGAACGCGTACGAGAACGAGTGGGCGGTTCTGTCCAAGATCCTTCCCCACAAGAACGTGGTCCGGTACTGGGCGCAGTTCATCAGCCTCATCCCCCTCTCCTTCGTCCCTCACCTGCCGGACTACATTCGGAGCTATGCAGCGGGCAAGGACCGGTCTGGCGAGTCTGTTCGGCGTAAGGGACAGTTCGTGGTGTTCGACTACCATCCCACCAGCCTTCGCTCCTGGCTGCAGGACCGACCAGTCCCCCTGCCTTTTGAGCCCCTGTTCTCCCTCATTCAAGACCTTCTGCGGGGCATTGCACATCTGCAGCAGTATCGCGTAGCGCACCTAGACCTCAAGTTGGACAATGTGCTCGTCAGTGCGGAGGGGAGCGCTGTGCTCTGCGACTTTGGGTGCTCACATCAATTTGCCACGCCCGACATGATCATGTCATATCGCCGTGGCAACCCTGTGGGCGGGAACAAGGCCCACCTTTCCCCTGACATCATCACGCAGTACAACCACCTCAAGCAGAGCAAGGATGGACAAGGGGAGATCGATTTCTCCCAGCAGGAAGCCTGGGCAGTGGGGGTGCTTGTGCACGAGATTGCAATGGGCCGACACCCGTTTGTAGACTACCCTCTGGGGCTCACCAGTGCACGTGGTGTGGTCTCATATGCACTGGAAGACCTCCCACCCCTTCCAGACCAATACCCCAAGTCCTTTCGCTCCATTGCCCGTGAGCTGTTGCACCCGGACATGGCGAGGCGCATAAGCGTGAAGGAGGCCTTGAAGCAGCTGCAGCTGTGCTTCCCAAAGAGTGCAGAGCGACGTGAGGTGGAGCGCTTGCTGGCTCAGCTGAAGGCAGTGCAGCTAGCTCGGGACCTGGCAGAGCAGAAGGCCAGTCAGCTGATGGCGGAGAGAGATAAGGCTCTTCTGGAGGCAAGGGAAGCACGGAGGGAACTGAAGGAGTACAGTGCACGGTGCAAGGAGCTTGAGCAAGGTGGGGGAGAGAGAGGGAGGGAGGGAGGGAGGGAGGGAGTAGACTAGGGTATGCACACACAAGAGAATCTGCCTGGCTGTTGTTTGCGAGGGTTAGTTGCGGCTGATGCGCATGTGGTGCAAGGGTTAGTTGCTGTGGATGAATCTTCCATTGTACATTTCATACATTAAAGTGCCTGATTTCCCTAATTTGCAGAGTGTGCTCAAGCTAAGTGTGTGCGCAGTGAGGCAGTGGCAGCCAGCTCACAGGCCCTGGAGTCCCAGGAGATGCTGACTCAGCAGGTGGAGCTGCTTCGTCGGGAGAAGGACCTCGCTCTGCGGCAGGTTGCTGAGCTGCGGAAGGGTGACATTGCTGGGAGACTCAAGGATGGTATCAGGTTGGGCCCGGGGAGGGAGGTCATGGCTGTCCATTACTGAGGGCGTGAGATGTTAGTGTATTTTGTTCAACCCTTTCTGTCTGTCTGTCTGTCTGTGTGTGTGTGTGTGTGCATACATGTCACAGGGAGTGCATGAGATGTAAGACATTCTACATTGAGAGTGAAAATGGGACCAAGTCGTGCCTGTGGCACCCAGGGGTGAGTGAGTCACACACAGCACCTTGCAGACTGGAGACTGACACTTCCTTAACCTTCCACTTTCTGGCTCCTTGCCACTCCCTCCCCTGCTTGTACCACACCTATATCCAACAGCGGGTAAGTTCCCTCGTACTGCATGCGTGAGTGACCCACAACTGTACTCAGACTAACCATCTCTCTCTCCTCTCACTCCCCTCCTGCATCCCCTGTGTGCCTTTGTGCTTATGAACGGCACTTCAGTTTCTCTTTGTGAGTGTTCTCTGCAATACATTTGGTATGACTCATGCTCTTAATGCTGTGTGTAGTCAGTCGTAGTCATTTCTTGCTTGACTTATTTGTCATTCTCTCTTCCTCTTCTATTTCCTTGGCATTGGCAATTGCCATCATCAATCAGAACCGGGTAAGTGGTGTGCGTGCTTGCGTGCGTGTGTGTGTGTGTGAGGGAGAATGTGATGTCACATGACTGTCACATGACTCTCGTGCAGTGGAGTTGCTGCTACAAGAAGGATGGCAATGCTATAGGGTGTCGAGCAGCCACCCATGTTGATGCCGCAACTGGACAGAGCTGATGCAAGGGTAGCCTACGCCAGCCAACTGAGTGTGTGCAGGCACTCACGGTGGTAGCAGTGTGATGTGTGTAGACCCTTTTATCTCTTTGTATGTTTAATGTGAGCTACAAGCGAGCCTGCGTGTTGCATTGAGTGCCCTTGGTAGGTCGTGGAGGGCTTTATGAAGGTCTGTGCAGAGGATGCTGACCAGGTGGATGTGCTGTCGGCCTTGCATTCCGCAGCTTTGCTGAGTGTCAGCTATGAATATCCTCGACCAGCTGTAGCTGCTGCTGTAGACCCCATTTACAGACTTAACCCCCTCTTATAGTTATCCAAACTGCGTGGGTTGGGTAAGGCTGTGGCCCCGCCCACAGTAAACAAAGCCCAGGCCACCCTGCTTTTAGTAGTTGCGCACCATGTGGGCTACCGGGAGGGATGCCCGCTTGTTCCTTGGACTCCTGGTGTGCCTGTTGTGCAGGACACGTGCCCAGGAAGGTAGGCCACGGAGCGAGGAAGGATGAGTTTGGGGCCCTAGCTAGCAGAGAGTGGGCGTGGTTTGTTGCGAGTGGAGCAGCTGTACGGCTTCCCGTCGTGCAGGGTGCGATAAAGTAACCGGGCCGTGCGATGGTCTTCCGACAGTACAGTACAGACGGCGAGACGTGCCGTGCGCTGCTACATGCCTACACAATGCAGTTGTGAGATGCTGCAGGTATCGTCAGCGCTTGTTCAATCCTCTGGCGATCTCACAACAGAACGTATACCGTATTAGTCTCGGATCGCAACACCCCGTCGTACGCGCAGCACGTGGATGGGACTGAGTGGTGCGATGGCTGCTGTAGCCGCTTACAATTGCTGTCCCTCGCCCACATCAGCAGCTTAACTGGTATCGAAGTTCAGTATACAGTCTTTAGCTTCCTATGTTGAAGTGTTGAAGTAAATGGTGTTCCTCCCACCTCACCACTGCAGGCTACGTCCGTTTGGAGTCGTTTGACCTTGACTTGGACAGTGGGGTCCTGGGCCTTTGGTTCAGCAAGGATGTGAATGCTGCGACCTTTGACCCCACCACCATCCGCCTCACTGATGACAATGAACTTGTCCACTCCTTGTATAAGCTCACGGGAGGGGAGGTCACTACGGTGGACAGCAGTACACTCTCTGTGACACTGACCCAGTCAGACATCTCTTCTCTCGTTGCTGTTCCTGGTCTCTGTTTGAACACCTTCACTTGCTACATGGCCTACACACAGTGGTTGGTGGAGGCCAGCAATGGTGACCCAACCTTCCCAGGAGTCCTGAGGGTCGATAACTTTGTGCCATGTAAGTTGTGTGTGTCTAGTGCATTCACCGTGCAGGCACTGTTTATGGCATTTGTGAGACTTCCTATCCTATTCTCAATGTGGTATGGAGCATTGTGTAGTGATGAGTACTGGTTGTTATTACATGCAGATCCACTGTTCCTGGATGATTTTGCTCTGGACATGAACACCGGTGCACTGATGCTCAACTTCAACAAGAATGTCAGTGCCCATAACGTCAACCCAACTGCCATCACCCTCATGAGTGACGCTGAGGGTGATGGGTCTGAGACACACTGCTTGCTGTGGGCAGAGTGTGACGAGGACAGAGGCTGCACTGATGCGCCCTCCATCACCATCTACCTCTCACAGGATGACCAGAACTACTTGAAGCAGAACACGCTGCTCTGCACGGCTGTGGACAACACCTTCATGTCCTTTGAATCCTCTGTCATCATTGACCTGGGAGGCTACAACGTGAAGATTGTTCACCCTGGCACCTCCAACAAGCTCCAGGCCTCCCGACACATTGAGGACACCACCCCTCCGCAGCTGGTGTCCTTTGACATGGACGTGGACAGTGCCACCTTCTACCTCCGGTTCAGTGAGGCCGTGGATGCAGAGACATTCAACATCACCACAGCAGGACAACTGGTGCTGAAGAACCCTGTGGCTGATGGCTTCAGTGTGGACTTCTTTGGCACAGACTGGTACTTGAACGGCTCAGAGAGCATCTCCACAGTGGTCGTGCTGGTGGCTGAGGAGGTGGTGGGCGAGGTGATCCGCATTCTCTATCGAGGCCAGGCTCCCAACTTGCTGTTGGACTCCAGTGGTGGGCTGGTGGAGGACTGGAATGACAACGTACAGGCGCCCACCAGTGACAGTCCGGTGGTGAACCTGGATGGCCTGCATCTCCTCACACTGCTGGCTGACTACCCCTTTGTGTTTGACCGAGCCTCACACGCCTTCCTCATCACCTTCCCGTGCGAGGTGCCATTTGTCTACGAAGCGTCTAACGTTGAACTACTCAACGACCATCCATACAAGGCAACCAAGGTATATCCCATGTCTGAAGAATATTACTATGGCGACGGTAACACTTTTTCATACTTCCTTCCGGACGAGCTGACGCGAGAGATAGCACCTTTGGGGGATGTAGCAAAGGTGATGGACAACACGTTCTTTCGGTTGAAGGAGCCATTTTGTGGCGAAACTGGCCAGCTTGTTGTCAGGGGCAACATGGAGGTAACGAGTGACACCATCCACCTAGTCTCATTTACACTTGACATGGACCAACAGAAGCTGCAGCTGACTTTTGACAATCTTCTTGACTATGATTCTCCCGTGGACCCATCTCTTGTGAAGATTCAGAAAAGTAATGTCAGTGATGAATTCAGTGTTTCACTGTCACCCTCCAGTCGATGGAAAATCTACGAGTGGCGTGTGGATATCTTCTTGGAACCCAACGATGTTGATGCCCTGCAAGTCCAGGGCTTAGCCCGAGACATCACCACCTCCTACCTGTCGGTGCAGTCCGATGTAGTGTTTGATCTGTACGGGAGAAGTGCAGAGGTGATTCCAATCACGAGGGCCATTCAGGCAGAGCGCTACATCGCCGGAGTGCCTCCTCAGCCCACCACACTGGACGCTTTCTCATTCAATTGTACCTCTGGTCTCCTCAACCTCACCTTCAGCCAACGAGTGTACACCAAGACCTTTGACCTCACACAGCTGTGGCTGGAGAATGAGAGAGGAGAGAGTGTCACCATTTGGAAGGGAGCATACACTGTGGAGTACACTGCTACTCCTGGAATCCAGCTGGATCCAGAGGCCATGGAGTTCATAGGCGGAAGACTTGGTTTCCTTGTTAACCCGGAGCACATCTACCTCAGTTTCACAGAGAACCTGGTGTACGACATCCACGACAACCTGCTCAGCACTCCCAACACCATCCTCGCCAATTCCCCCGGCGGTGTGGCATGCCAGTGCCACACAGGGTACCAGCTGACAGTCAACCAGAGCTACTGCATTGGTAAGCATTAATGGTATTCATAGTCATTTTCATAAATATATTCATTGCCAGTGGTATGTATGTATGTCATCATAGATTATCCAAATCATGGTACCCTCCTAACCCCAACCCCTTACCCACCATCTCGCACTCCTCACCCCTCATCCTCCCTCTCACTGCACAGACATCAACGAGTGTGACGTCGGCAATGGTGGTTGCTCGGACATGTGCACTAACTCAATTGGCTCCTACAATTGTTCCTGTCCCCATGGCTACCGGCTGGAGGAGGACATGCACACCTGTGTCGGTGAGTGCTGCGGCTGAATGGCCATGTCGGAAGGGATGGCCTACGGACTGGAGCCACCACCCTCCCCATGGCTGGAATAAAAAAGACTGCAGTTTAGAAACTGATGTTGATTTGATAATACAGTTCACTACATCCCATGGACTTCGTGGCTGGCAGTTTTACCTGTTATTTAAGCATCTTCTGTAGTAGTGTTTGTTGTGTTTGTTGACACTTCTATTTATTGTCTTGCTCTTTTTGTGCAACACCTTAGGCTAGCTGAAGTGGCTAACTGAACACGCACTGACTGAGTAGCTTGTTACACTTGTACGTATCTGCTTATTTTGTTGTGTCCGGGCCCTTCCTGCCTTACATGTGGCTTGTGTGCCTCCCTCTGACTTATGTGTCTCCCTCCCACTTCTTGTCTATGTAGACATCAATGAGTGTCTTGAGAACATCAGTGGCTGCAGTCAGATCTGTGTCAACCGGGGAGGCTCGTATCATTGTGAATGTGACACTACTGAGTACGTGCTGACCTCGGATGGACACAGCTGCAGCAGTGAGTGGCCGCAGCTCACAGTGGCCTGGACTTCCTAGCTTGCTCTCTCGTTCATTGCTTGCTTATGACAACTGAAGTCACAAAAATAGTTGTTTTGTGTTGTGACGCCTGTGGTATAACATGACCTGACTTACCCAGTACTGTGTCTGTCCATCTTACGTAGTCATTGAACACTGTGACAGAGATGACGGTCACATTCTCTGTGATCAAGGGTGCGTGGACGATGTTGGCACCTATCGCTGTGTGTGCATGGAGGGCTACAGGCTGGGCGAAGACGCACACAGTTGCCCTGGTAGGTGTTCATGGAGTGCTGTGAGAGATACATCGAGGAACAGCTGTACGTATCTAAATGTATGCAACATCTCCTTCCGCCAGACATTAATGAGTGCTCCGAGGGTACTTCAGGGTGCACCCAACTGTGCACCAACTCTGACGCCAGCTACTCCTGCAGCTGTGAGCTTGGCTACCACCTGGGGGAGGACCAGCACACCTGCTTCGGTGAGTGGGCAAGGCATTGGTTGGGGAGGCAGTGTTCTGTGTCCAGTGGGCGGGGCTGTAGGTAGTTGAACACCGTTAGCCACACCCTGAGTGCCTGTGCTGTGCTGCCCAGATGATGACGAGTGTGAGTCGCTCAACGGCGGCTGTGAGCACTACTGCACCAACCTCAACGGCACCCACCAGTGCTTCTGTCAGGTCGGCTACACCTTGGAGGGACAGCACCACTGCACACGTAAGTCAGAAACAATGCATGTTTGTTGTCACTTCCCCTCCACCGGCTGCCTCTCCTCACCTTGTGCCTCCAGCCGATCCCTGTAATGAGACTCTGGTGGCTCCTGAGCATGGCTCTATAGCGTGCTCTGGCCCCCATGGGCTCGACCTCCAAGCAACTGACCAGGTGTGTTCCTTCGAGTGTGTGCCTGGCTTCTACTTGGAGGGCAGCTCAGAGAGGGCATGTCTGCCCAACCACACCTGGAGTGGCGACCTCACCCACTGCGAACGCCTTGACTGTCCCCGCCTCTCTGGGTTTGAGGACGCCTCTGTTGTGCTGCCTTGCGACAATGCCCTTGAGTCGTCTTGCCAGATCAATTGTCTCCCCGAGTTCTTCAAATGGGACGTGGCCAATGACACAGTGACGTGTGTGGTCCAGTCTGCAGCAGAAAACGTTGTGGGGTGGACAGCCCGTCCTGTCTGCATCAGTGAGGAGCATGCACGCAATGCTGAACTGTGCTGGGTAGACTGTGCATACACACAGATGCAGTTTGTGTGAGTGAGCATTTGCAAGCTGGTTTAAATGTTGCTGTTGCATACTTTGCAGCGTGGTGTTGTGTTGCAAGTCAAGTTGCAGAGTCAATAGGGTGTGAGGTGTGTGAGTGAGAGTCCCTTGCATCCTGTCCTGCAGAGCGCCAGCCCTGTCTGCCCAACCCCTGCCTCCACGGAGCAGAGTGCACTGAAGTGGAGACTGTTGAAGGAGGTGTGCCGTATTGCCACTGCTCAGGTACAGGCTACCAAGGAGAGCTCTGTGAAGTGGGCGTGGTCTCCATCCCATCGCTACCACTGCTGACAGCAGGTGAGACACACACCTTTGTCGTCTCAGCCAACCCAGACAACGATCTGACAGTGACGTTTGAGAGCAAGCTCCATCTGATGCCAAATGTGCTGACATTCACACCGTCGGTGATGGAGGTGACAGTGAATGTCACACCCAGTACTGCGGGTGTGTACACTGTGAATGCTGAACTAACAGGCACAAATGCCTACAGCTACGACACCCCCTCTGACGTGACCGTTGTTGTTCAGAGCACGGTTCCTGTTGAGAACGTTGATGAGATTCTCAGCCCCGGCTGCTGCTCCAATGAATCAGAATCAGTTCACTCCTGCCTCGGCACCTCATCCACTATCACTTTCTACTCAACATGCCGCCACCAAACACACAAGTGGGAGGAAAAAGCCCGTATTCTGGAGGGTGTCTCCTTCACAACCGCTGGTGGGCTCTCCCTCCCTCTATCCCTCCGCTCAGTCCTCCTCCAGTCATCAGGAGCACGAGGGATCTCCTTCCAAGTGTCTCCCTATGAGGGTGAGGGTGGGACCAGTCAGTGCACATCTTGTGGGCAGCAGGAGGAGTGCTCTGGGGGATGGGACTGCAGCTGCTATGACCCCGCCCCCTCCATGGCGTACTACCTCCAGCGGGAGTCTTTGGCTAAAACCTACCTCCGGAGCATTGCACCTCTCCTCCCCTCGTGGTTGCAGCTGGAGGCAGTGGAATCGGAGCGCCTGTATGATGACCACAGCTACAACGTGGAGCTGGTTGACTCTGTAGACCTCCTCCGGGTCCCTCAGTGCCGAGGGTTCTTCTCCACCAAGGACATTGACTTTGGGACATACTCAGTACTGGTGTACTCTGGTGCCTTCAAGGTGACGGTCGGAACAGACACCGTCACTCACACACCGTCAGGCACAGATGCCCTGTGTGTGGCCGTCAATTTGTGTGAAGGTAGTGCATCCCCCGTGTACATCAGCCTGCCCGCAGCTCTGGGACTGGAACAGTTTAGTGCATTGGACGCACTGTCTGTGGCGGGGTGGCAGTTGGAGGAGGTGGCAGGACTCGTTGTCACGGCCTCAACACCACTGGAGTACTATGCAGAGAAGGCCGACCTCATCATGGCCGCCAAGGTCTCCTTTGCAGGCACACAGGGAGGCACCAGGTTGGGTCTCACCTTTGAGGGGGTTGTTCGTCTGAACAGCACCACCCCACTCACACAGGTGAGCCACTGGGGAGTGCAGTGGGGTCTCATACGATGTGGCTGTGTATGTTGATCTGCCACACACTTTGGTCTCGTCCCCTCTGTAGCTGGGGGTGAGCGAGGAGGAGGCCGTTGGGATGTCTGTCTTTGTGGATGGCCGGACAGAGGCAGTGCTGAATGCCAGTGGCCACCTCCTGCACCTCAGGGACTTGGCGGCCCACTCAGAAATCATCCGCAGTGGTACGGTGTTCCACACAGACTAGCACTTGCTGATAGAGTAGAGCAATTCCACTGAGCTGTTTCATTTCCAGTACTGCTTCGAGTGTTGACCTGGTCAGCCAAGCACTGACCTGTTCTCCCTCTCCCTGCAGCTCCTGCAGCTGATGACACAGAGACAGCAGACCTCTCCTACTCACGCCACAACATCTCACTGACGCTGTCCCAGTGGATGGTGACAGACAAGGACAACATCTTCAACCGTGTACTGTCAGATGGAGGGCTCTTCAACACGCCAGTCACTATTGATGTGGCGCTGGATGACTCTGGGCAGTTCAGTGATGTCTCCTTCCACACATCTGGACACAAGCTGTTGTCAGGGGGGTTCATGCTCTCGGGGATGCGGCACTCCCTCCACCTGCTGCATCCCACCTCTAGTCTCCTCAGACAGTCCAAGGTTACAGTAACTTCTTCAAGCAGCCATCTTGCTATTGTTTCAAGCCCTAAGGCATCCAGCACTCTCCCCTCCTTCTGGTTCCTGACGCTGAACGGTCAAGCTAACGAGCCCGTCATGCTCACCATTCTAAACACGATTGGCAACTCAGTTGAGGGCCATACCCTTGGAGCAGGCACTGCCGTGGCTTCACTCTTCAGCCAGCAGTTCCCAGTGGAGCTACAGATGAGTGAGGAGTCCATCAAGTTTGAGGTAACTGCAAGCCTGTTTGGTGTGACGGATGCCAAGGTGAGTGCAGTAGCGATGGTTGGTGAATCAGGACAAGCTCTTTTGAGTGTGTCAGGTTCACTGGACAGAGGCGACATTTGGCAGAGGATTGAGGAGCAGGCTGTTGGGCATCTGGAGAAGATACAGGGGGAAATGAGCGAGCGATTGGAGTTGGTGCAGCGTGCAGTCAATGAGACAGCAAAGATGAAGGCCTTGATCGAGCCACTAGTGAATGAAGCAACAAATGACATGCTTAATGCAAGCCAATTGTATGATGAGTCACGACGAACACGCCAGCGGGCTGAAATTCAATACCACAGCCACAGTGTATCCGTTGCCTTGCAAGCAAGACACTATGAGAATACTCCACTCTTTCTCTACCTGGATGAACTTTGCACCCTCAAGGAGAGCTGTGCAAAAGAGGAGGTGTCAAAGGTGGTGTGCCAAGAGTGCGACCTGGCAGTCCAGACCCGTACCAGGGTGTTCGGAGAGACCACCTGCAGGAAGAAGACGACCTTCCCCAAGGAGGTATCTCAGACGGTCTGGGGACCCCTGGTTACCGACGTGGATGGTCCCGAGGTGAACACCATATCCTGTGATCCCAGCATACCATCCTACTGGGAGTACCCTGACTTTGGCTGCACTGTCATTGCCGTGCCAGAGAAAAGCCGCAAAGTGTCCTCACCCACCCTCCATCAGGCCAACTACACAGCCTTCGTGGAGAGAGAAGTGAATTACTCCTGCAACTCAACCTGGGAGGAGGAGGGTCAATGGGAGATGGACCACTATTGTTGCGAGGTTCGAGAGTTGGCCCTGTTGCACAACCACACCTGCCTGGGGAGGAACGTGGCCTGCAGGCTGGCACGATCACAGGCCTTTGAGCTGTTTGCAGATTCAACCCCTCCTGATGCCACGGAGTTGTTCTCTACACTTGACACGCTGCTACAGCAGCTGACGTTGGCCCGCCTGAAGGAGAGTGAAGCATATGAGAGCTACCAGTCGGCGTCTCGCACCCACGGGCAGCTGTCCTACTACAGAGAGCAGATTCAGCACCTGCTGAGACACAGGGAGGAGCAAGCCACTCAGCTGCAGAGCATGGTGGCACCCAGCAACATTAACAACACATACGAACAGTCTCTGTCCATTGATGAGATCACATTCAACTTGATTTTGGAGTCCAGAATGTCCACAACCATCCCTCTCACCATTCTCTTCTCCCTCCCCAGCTCCTCCGACCATGTCATGTTCTTTGACTTCTACTTCTCCAACATTCCAGCGTCCACCATCGCAGCTGGACGCACACTCTCCCAGTCTGTTTTCAACATCACTGACTCCCCGCTGGGGGTGAATGTCTCTGATGTTTCATGGAAAAATGACTCCTCCATCTCCGTAAGCAGTAGTACAGATTTTGACGGGTACTGTCGAGATCTCCAGCAGGTGACCTCTCTTCTCAGATACCTCAGCAGTAGCCTTAAGAGAAGTGCGGAACACTACAGTTCTTCCGTGGTTGGCGTAGAGGGTTTGAAGAATGACTTGGGGGGGAGACTGTACTCTGTTAAAGATTGGCACAATTCAGGAATGTGGATGATGCGAAACGAGTCTTGCAACTCATCAGCTTGTGGTGCACTTATTGGGACTGATGAGGTGTCGTACGAAGCTGAGGTGACCCACTTTGAGGATCTGGTGATGGCCATCATTACTGCATCAGAAGACCTCGTGTATTCAGCCGAGGAGCGTGCGTACACAAGGTGGCTTCTGGACATGGAGGAGGAGGTGGGTCGCATCATGTCCACCTACGGCTGCCAGGGCCTGGTGGACTGTGTCCTGACAGCAGTGGAGCTGGTGGGGCGGGTCCTGGAGGTGGCCAATGGCACTGCGGAGGGGGCGGAGCTGCTTAAGCGAGTCCCAGCTGCCAAGGAAGACCTCGTTGCCCTCACACTCAGCCGTGAAGTAGGAGTGCTGGAGATGCGTGAACTCCTTAAAGAGATGGAATCCATTGTGCAATCCAGTTTGGACCTTGACTACTGGTGTGAGTGGTCCCCAAATGTGTCAGTGCGTGCTTCGCATGAATCCCCAGTGCGCAATGGCACCAGCATGGAGTACGAGTGCTCCAGCTCCTCCAAGTTCCCCTCTCTCTTCCAGTGGCTGAAGGATGGCTCAGCCCTCCCTGGGGAGACCCGCCCCATGCTGCTCCTCCCAAATGTGACCCTGGAGAGTGCTGGGGAGTACACCTGTGTGACCTGGACACACAAGGGGGAGGAGGTGGAGACCACCACACGGCTGGTGGTACACCAGTACCCCGAACTGACCCTGCAGCCAATGAATAACGTTACCGTGTTCCCCGAGGAGGGTGCAGTGTTCTTCCGTTGCAATGCCAGTGGAGTGCCGACCCCATCATGGCAGTGGTACTTCCGCTCCTCCAACAGCAGTGAGAGGACGCAGCTGGAGAACGAGACCTCCAGCGAACTGGTCATCCTGCCTCCCAGCCGCAGTCGAGAAGGGTGGTACTACTGTGAGGCATACAATGCTGATGACTGCGAGAACTGCACTGCATGGTCGGACGGTGTGTACCTGCAGGTGCTGGAGTCCAGCGTGGCAGACATTGCTGTTCCGGCAGTTGTCACTTTCCGCTCAGAGCAACAGGCACATGCAGATGACACAAGCCCTAGTCCACCAAGAAGTCATGCAGTGAACTATGTGAGCCGGCGGGAAGAACTGTCTGAATTGTCTCTAAACCTGACAGTATTGATTGCTGGAGGATTTGGACTTGGTTCTGTGACACTTGCTGAAGCTGAAATTGACACATTTTATGACAATGGCACCATCCACACCCTGTCCTTTGTCATCTCGTCTGGCTCCCTGGAGCCCAAAGAGGACAACAAACCTGAGGAGATGTTTGCTGAGATACAGGATCTACGGATGGAGTGGCTGGAAAGCCTCCAGGTGCTTGATCGTATTCTTCCAAATGGCAGCATTGTGGACTATGGTGACCTGGGTATCAACTATGATGAAGTGAGTTCAGCCAAAGTGCGTCATTCCAGCTTGCTGGTGAGGTGTCCCAAGGGCCAGGAGGTGCGAAGGGACACCAACCTCTTTTGTGGTGAGCTGGGAAGTAATGAGAAGAGTGAGAAGAATGGGGATGGGAGGGTGGAAGGTGATAGTACATTTGAAGATTTTTTACTTTTTTGTCTGTGTGTGTTTAGCAGTGCATGTGTGTAGTGTTAGGGTTAGGCTGGAGTGCACTCCTCCTCACATTCATCCCTTCCCCCCATCCCTCCCCTTGTGCGCTCAGTTGGCTGTGCTCCTGGCACTTTCCAGTCCTTTGCGGAGGAGCAGCTGGACTCCTCCACCACCCTGGCCTACCCCACCTCTGCCCCCTGCCCCCTTGGCCACTACCAGCCACTCCCTAGCCAGACAGAGTGTCTGCCGTGTCCTGTGGGCTCGTTCACGCCCCTCCTGGGCCAGGTGGCGTGCCAGCTGTGCCCTGTAGCAGAGTACCAGGACCAAGAAGGGCAGGTCGTCTGCAAGGCCTGCCCTGACGGCTACCTTACTGAGACAGAGGGAGCCAACAGCTCCACTTCCTGCTACTGTGTTGGAGACTCCTGTGTGAGTGTGCACCACACGCGTCCATGTTATACAGCTGTTGGCATCAACTCAACACAGTGTGCAGATACTGTGTAGGCAGTATTGACTGTGAAGCGGTAGTCGCTGCACCGTGTCAACTGTGACTGTCCTATCCTCTCTGCAGTCCCCTTCTCTGCCTGTGTTGTACATCACACTTGGGGCAGCCCTCCTTTTTGCAGGTAGAACACGACGCACTGCACATGCACGCTGACCCAGACACACACACTACTAGTGTACAGCAGTGTGCTAGAACGGGCAAGTGCAGAATGTGTCCTTTGCTCCATCGATCATATTACATATATCGTATACTCCCTGCCTGCCCCACCACAGGCTGCTGTCTTGTGCTGACTGTCTGCCTCATTGCCTGCAAGAAGTACCGAGACTACCGAGTGAGAAAGAATCTTCCCAAACGCTTGATGGACATTTGGGGTGATGCAGAGTCCGAGGTTCGGCAGCCAAACTTTCTTCCAGCAGACAGGAAGCTACGCAACATGGAGCGTCACTTGAATGTCGGCGCAGAAGGAAGGAAGATCGGTGGTGACTGGCAGGACTTTGTTGAGAGTGGCATGATGGAAGTGGGTGACTCTTGGGAGGTTTTCACCAATCCCATGTTTGAGCAAACCAACAATGAAGATGAAGAGGAGGATGGTAGGAGATTGTGGGCATTCCAGGAGACAGAGAATGGGGAGTTTGAGTTTATCAATGCAGCATTCATGGAGCACGCTGAGGATGAGCCAATCAGAGAAATGGAATCTTCCTTTGTTGAGGTTCCAAATGGCGAAGAGGGTGTTGATGGCGGCTCTAAGAGGGAGAGTGAGGACAAGGAGGGCTGCTTGGAGGAAGGTGAGAGCGAAGGGGAAGGTTCTTCTGACAGTGAGGAAGAGGGATCTAGTTCAAGCAGTGAAGAGTCAAGTGAAGGAGAGGGAGAGAAATCTGGGTCTGGAGGCAAGGAAGAAAGTGAGGAAGGCTCGGGTAAGGAAGATGAGGGATCTAGTTCAAGCAGTGAAGAGTCAAGTGAAGGAGAGGGAGAGAAATCTGGGTCTGGAGGCAAGGAAGAAAGTGAGGAAGGCTCGGGTAAGGAAGATGAGGTCTCCACAGAGGAAGCCCAGGAAGATACAACTGCAGAGGATACCACTGCCCTCCTCCCCGAGGCGTCTAGTGTTGAGGAAGAGAGGAGGCCCTTGGCCCCAATGACGCAGGAGGAGATGGAACATGCCATGCGAGAGTTGCAGCAGACAGAACAGGAGATTGCAGGTGACACCTTTGTGGGGTGGGACGACATTGAGAACATGCTCTTCAACCAGTGGGCGGAGACACAGGAGCTCGAGTTGGAAGATAGAGGACCCAACTGGCGCTTGTGATCCCAACGTCAAGATATAGATATATAGATATACGTACATATATAGCCCATGTAGCGGTGCACACCCATGGAGTACCTAGGCCAGAGCACATGTAGTTGCAACTGATGGTGTGTATATACTTTTACTATTGCTGGAATATATAATTATACTGTATGCGTACAGTGCTGCAACAGGATGCTCACCACATGCGCATCAGCTTAAACAGGGTATCCAGCTGTATATATATATATATATATATCATTCCTTCTTACATAATGCCTGTTGAATAAAAAAAAAACAGTGACATTTGCATGAACATGGTCAGTGTATGTCCACTCCTATCAGTGGAAGGGGTAGCCAATATCGTACAGCAGCTCTAATACCCAGTATGGTGGGTGTGGTTTGCATCACTGCACCACTTGGTCCTTGGCCTTCCAGTGAAGGAGGACAGTCCGTAGCTGCATTGGGGCGACCTTCACCTGCTGGTTGGGCAGGGGATCCCCCACCTCAAGCGTGGAGAGGCTTGACTGGCGCACACTTGACAAGTAGGGGCCAAACACGGCAGCCAGGTCAACCTGAGGTAGGTCATGTGACAGTCATGTGACAGTCATGTGAGGTGGTTATATATAACACAAGATTTTACATGACATGCCCTGGTCATGTGACTATCACAAGACTTACTGATCCACCACTGAGTGCACAGCTGAGAGTGCTATCGAGGTGGCATGCGAATCCCTTTCTGTGTACAACGAGAGCTGTGTCATGGTATGTCCTCATGGTGACAAGGTGGAGGTCACAAGGCAGAGCAGGGAGGAGCAGGAGAGAATCCCTCTCAAAGAGGGTGGGCGGGGCACTTGGGCGTGGTCGTCACAGGATGGTTAAGCACCATTGACGTTGCATCTGCACTGCTCGCAAGAATGTGCATGTGACGTACATGTCCCATGCCTGCAGCGAACCACCACGTGTACACACTAGCTGCATGTCACTTCATACAACGGAACGGCAGCTCTCTGCAATTAAACAATCACGTGACTTGCAAGATGGGGAGGCCTCTTTTCGCGCGTATATTTGCTCCTCGTCCGGACGCCTCTAAGTCGGTGAAGTGTAATAATCAGTACTAGTAGGGCCGGGGTGTACGAGGCGGTGCACGGACATAGACTGGGGTCGGAGCCGGGGCCGTCAAGAAGGTACATGACTAGCTGCTTGAGTGCGCGAGGGAGAGAAAAGAGGATTTGGAGGCGACTTTGAAGAGCTTCCATGACGAGTGCGAGATAATGAAGGTGGCCAAGCACTCAAACGTGGTGGAATATATTTGCGTGTTCCACCAAGAGAAAAGGTGTATTAGTGTGTGGAGGAAAGGGCCCTGTTATGGAACTCATGGATCAGACGTTGGCCGACTACCTCGCAAACAGCAGAGGTCCACTGCCACTGTCGAAGCAAGTGCACATCTGCCTCCAGATTGCGCAAGGACTGACATACCTGCACGAACACACGCCTCAGATCCTCCATCGCGATCTGACAGCAAAGAATGTTCTGGTGAAGGAAGATGGCAGTATTGTGAAGATCGGTGACCTCGGTCAGGCCATAGATTATCTAAACTACGCAACGTAGTTTAGATAATCTATGGTCAGGCCAAGTTCCGTCCCTCCTCTGTCCTGTAGTTCACCACCAAGGCCCTGGGGTGTGTTTCATACATGCCTCCAGAGTGTTTGGTGGATCGCCCACACTTCACAGACAGAAGTGACATGTTCTCCTTTGGTGTAGTGGTGTTACAAGTCACCACCCAGGAGCCTCCCTCGGTTGGTTTGGTGATTCGAGAAGGTCAACCAGAGACAGAGCGTCGAGCAGCCGACCTGTCTAGACTATGACCCGACCACCCTATGCGGCCACTCATCCTCCAGTGCTTGCAGAACGGCCCCGGGCAACGACAAGGAAGTGGCCGAGGGTGTTTGGGTGGAGCTCAAGACATAGCATTTGGTTCAGATGGCCTTTTGTACGTTGTCGATAGTGCAAACAAGAGAGTGTCTGTGTGGTCTAAGGAAGGCACTTTTAAGGGACACTTCAAGGCGAAGTATGACTCAAGCTGCATTGCTGCCACTAGTGCGACTATGGTGCTCGCTTCAGCCAACTCCCACACTGTAATGGTGTACACGTGTCATTTAAGGGATGTGGTTTTGTCAGTCACTTTTTTCAGATGTAGGTTTGGTTTTGTATTGCATTGCTGTCTACTGTGCCTGCTGACTTAGCAGACGATGGCACACCAATGGTGCTGTCTTTATCGCTTATTTCATTTGCAAAGCCTCTCAGGCTGTCCAATTATACGAATTAATATGGTTTTCAGCTAGCTAATATTGGCCAGTTGCCTAACAGTGACAACCCAGTTCAATGTGTTGTGCAGTGAGCACAGCAGTGAGCTGCACACCCATCAGCTGCTCTCCCCCCTCCTGTGTGATGTGAGGTGTGGTGAGGTGCACAGTTAATGTGTGTGTGTGTGTAGCTATGTGTGACAGGCGAAGAAAGGAGGTATGTGGTTGTGGGTGGGTGGGGGGCATTTGAGTTTGTGTAGATGGCATACACATTAGCACTCGGTGACCCCACAGTTTGTGGGGCGAACAAAGCGGGTTAATATAATTACGTGGGTGGAATACCTGGTAGTGCTAGCGAAGATGGCGGCTGGGCTGCTGAAGTTCTATTTGCGAAAGGCTATTCTCTTTCGCCGCAACTGTCTCCTCCTCCTGGCCATCCTCCTGGTGTTCGGCGTGCTGGTAGTGAGGATCGCCAACGAGCTGACGTCCGTGGAGCGGAATCTGGCGCACGTCAAAGACGCCACGCCGCAACGTGGTCCGGCCAAGGTCAGCATTCCTGTAGCGGCGGCCGTCGCGCCTCCTACTGCGACTCACTGGTAGACTGTGTGTGCTGTATCCTGTCCCCTGGGTGACCCTGTAAAGTAATTCTCTGAATTTTTAAGTGGGAGCAGGCCAGATCGAGATGAGATACCTGTAGAGAGATACAAGTACGGTATTTTAGCAACTACCAGTCTTCCAGCTGGCTTTCCCACCATTCACTTCAGTAGAGACCAAAACAGCTGTATGCAGTGTGTTATGGTCCTTTGGTTTTGTACCATTATTCACTGTGACCTGTGGTATTACGATATGTGCATGTTTGGCACTGGACACTGCCCTATCCCTCTGCACTGTAGCTCCAGGAGGTCAAGGAGCCACTCCAAGCCAACGAACTGTTAGTCGACCGTGCCATTGAAGAGGTAGCCATCTTGGATAAGGAAACTCTAACACGACCGAGACCGCCTGTGTTTTCTGTTGGCAATAGCAACCGTTCCTTACCAGTGAAAGAGCTTTGGGTGTGGTATGACAAGGGTAAGGTGGATCCAGCAGGGTCACCGGAGTGTGCCTTCTCCTCCCGGCCCCCCACCCGCCAACCAACCATCGACATGGTTGACCTCACCGAGCGACTCCCGTTTGACAACCCTGATGGCGGTGTTTGGAAGCAGGGCTTCGACATCTCGTACAATGCGGAGGACTTTGCGACTGAGCCTCTGCAGGTGTTTGTGGTTCCTCACTCCCACAATGACCCGGGCTGGCTGTTCACTTTCGAGGAGTACTACAACAGGCAGACACGAAACATCTTTGACAACATCTTTAAGGGGCTGCGGGAGGCCTCAAACAGGAAGTTCATCTATGCGGAGATGTCCTTTCTGAGCCTGTGGTGGAAGAGCCAGGATGAGTGGACAAAGGAGGAGTTCAAAAAGTGTGTGTATGCATGGGAGTGCACATGTGTAAGGATTTACATAGTGGTATGTTTCTTGTTTTCTCCTTTAATCAACATCTGCGCTGAATTGATATTGGCCGCAATAGCCATCAGACATGCTGCAGTGTGTGTGCATGTGTGTGTGTGTGTGTGTGTGTGTGTGTGTGTGTGTGTGTGTGTGTGTGTGTGTGTGTGTGTGTGTGTGTGTGTGTGTGTGTGTGTGTGTGTGTGTGTGTGTGTGTGTGTGTGTGTGTGTGTGTGTGTGTGTGTGCATGTGTGTGCGCACGTGTGTGTGTGTGTGCGCGTGCGCACGCAGGTTGTGTATCCATTGTTTGTTCTATTATTCCAATTCTGAATGCGGTGGGAGTGGAGTGGGTGGTGTATTAAATCAATCAATCCACATCTGATTGCCTTAGGAACGTAATTGTGTGTTATTCATTTTGATGCGCCAGTGTTGTGTACAGTGTTGTGTGCAGTGTTGTGTACGAGTGTGGCACGGTTGTTTTCAAGGCTTCTATTCCCATGTGCACATTGCACACTGCAACACTCTCATGATTACCACTGGACCCTATTGTGCAATACATCACTGGAGCACTGGACCCTATTATGCAATACATCACTGGAGCACCGGACCCTATTGTGCAATACATCACTGGAGCACCGGACCCTATTGTGCAATACATCACTGGAGCACCGGACCCTATTGTGCAATACATCACTGGAGCATCGGACCCTATTGTGCAATACGTCACTGGAGCAGTGGACCCTCGCGTGCAATACATCACTGGAAGTCATGTGAATCTCTGCTGTTCCAATGCTTTAATCACATGAGTGATTGCAGAGTGAAATGGGTGAATGAGGCAAGAAACTCTGAGACAACTGTATGATATTGTAGAGGCTCATTTGTTGTGACGACGGGCGAATGTACATTGCAGAATCAATCAATAGCAACTGATTGCAGGACATTAGTAGGGAGTGCAGCGACGCACGACATCTACGTTGAACGATAAGCAGTGCTCCGTGAAAACATTTGCCGGGTGGGATGGACAAGGTCACTGTGCAATAGTGCACAGTGAGATCAGCGCATCGGTCACTATTGAGACGCAGTCGCAACTATGGAAGGCCGTTATTGTAAATTAGCGATCGGAGGTCAGCTCAACTACAAAGAGGAAAGCCTAGACATCCAATGCGGACGACAGCGAGCCCAAAAAGCAAGAAGAGTTTGAGGAGGAGGAGGAGGAGAAGGAGAGTTTGAGAAGTGATGCAGTGCAGGATCCTGATGTTTCTGTTGTTTTGGCTTCATTTGCAGCAGCTGCTCTTAGCCAAAGCCTGGCGGCCACCACTTCCTTCCAATTCCCTACAAGCCTGTACTGTGGTGTGCGTGACACTGCCCTTTCAAATCCCTTGCCTGCTATTCCATTGGCTGTGTACTTGTGGTTGCAGGTTGGTGAAGAATGGTCAGTTTGAGATAGTGACTGGTGGCTGGGTGATGAACGACGAGGCCAACACACACTACTTTGCCATGCTTGACCAGATGATGGAGGGGCACTGGTGGATTAAGGACAACCTACCAGGTTGGCAGGGTATACAAGCGAATGTATATAGTTGATGCCCGTGGGGGGAAAGGGACACAGGGAGTAGGGCAGTGGCAAAAGCTTGACATTGGGATGCACTCCACTACCATACCTTCGGTGCTGTTCATGTTATCCCTGTGTGCCCCCCCCCAGATGTGAAGCCCCGGTCAGGCTGGGCCATCGACCCCTTTGGCTACTCGCCCACAATGGCCTACCTGCTGCGGGGCATGGGGCTGGAGAACATGCTCATCCAGAGGGTGCACTACGCCGTCAAGAAGGACCTGGCTCGCAACAAGCAGCTGGAGTTTGTGTGGCAGCAGGCGTGGGGTGGGTGTGAGGGGTGGGGTGTGAGGGGTGTGACTGTGAGGGGTGGGGTTTGCAGTGTCTCGATTGCTTCTGCTGTTCTTCATCTCACGCAGACAACAGTGGAGTGGCGGACATGTTTTGTCACATGATGCCCTTCTACTCGTATGACATACCTCACACATGTGGACCCGACCCCAAGGTATTCGATGGTCATGTGACATGAGTTGTGCAATCACTGACCATGTGACTTGCCCTTTCTGGACAATGGTCAAATGATGGTGTGAGATGTGGAGTTGTGCAAATTGCAGATTAATTCTTATGATGAAATCCAATGCTGCAGATCTGCTGCCAGTTTGACTTCCGTCGCATCCCCTCCCTCAACCTCAAGTCCACCTGTCCCTGGCGCGTCCACCCCGTTCCCATTGATGACACAAACGTAGCTCAGCGAGCCTCCCTCCTCCTGGATCAGTACCGAAAGAAGGCCCAGCTGTTCCAGACCAACGTCCTCCTGGTGCCTCTTGGTGATGACTTCCGCTACGACCAGGCCAAGGAGGTGGAGGCCCAGTACAACTACTACCAAAAGATCTTCGTGTACTTTGATTTGCACCCAGATCTGAATGTGAAGGTAGGTCACATGACCTGCATGTGATGGTGGGTCACATGACCTGCATGTGATGGTGGGTTACATGACATGCAGGTGATGGTGGGTCACATGACCTGCATGTGATGGTCCATGAACATGCTCTGTCATCTATAATTATCATAAAATGTTATTTTGTTTTGCGACACAGGCCAAGTTTGGCACTCTGACTGACTACTTTGACGCCTTGAGGAAGAAAGCAGGTGAAGAGGGTGTCATGTGACATACATGTGACTCCTCTGATCATGTGACATGCATGTGACCCATCTGATCATGTGACATGCATGTGACCCATCTGATCATGTGACTGTCATGGCTGCTCTGTGTCTTTGCAGGCACTAACGAGCACAACTTGCCCAAAGACTTTCCGTCTCTCACTGGAGACTTCTACACATACTCAGACAGGTTTGCGGTCTCATCTCATCCTCCTCCCCTCCATTCTATTCTCGTGCTTCCCTCTCTCCTCCTCCCCTCCCTTCCCTTCCAGAGAGGACCACTACTGGAGTGGCTACTACACATCCCGGCCATTTTGGAAGAATTTTGACAGAGTCCTAGAAGCAAACCTGAGGTGAGTCAGGACCAGCACTGCACATGGTGTGTGGAACACCGCACATGGAACACGCCTGCAGTGTGTGTGTTGGGCAACTGTCAACTTTTCTCTTCACTGTGTCACATTGCATCCTCTCCACATCCCTCCCCTCCCTCCTCTCCCCTCCCCTGCCCTCCCTCCCAACCAGATCTGCTGATGTCCTTTACTCCTTGGCTGTCTCCCGTTCAGTGCCCAAGTTGGACACGCTCTACCCCAGCCTGGTAGAGGCGCGGCGCAGCCTCGCCCTCTACCAGCACCACGATGGCATCACTGGTACTGCCAAGGATGCTGTCGTTTTAGACTACGGCAACAAGTGAGACCTGAGTCGTCATCTGTAACTGGTTTGAGCTGTGATACTCCACATAGCTTGAGTCTTTCACTTCACACTGGTGACATACTATCACATCTCAGTGACGTGCTGTCACTTCACAGTAGTGACACACTATCACACCTCAGTGACGTGCTGTCACTTCACAGTAGTGACACACTATCACACCTCAGTGACGTGCTGTCACTTCACAGTAGTGACACACTATCACACCTCAGTGACGTGCTGTCACTTCACAGTAGTGACACGCTATCACACCTCAGTGACGTACTGTCACTTCACAGTTGTGACACGCTATCACACCTCAGTGACGTGCTGTCACTTCACAGTAGTGACACACTATCACACCTCAGTGACGTGCTGTCACTTCACAGTAGTGACACACTATCACACCTCAGTGACGTGCTGTCACTTCACAGTAGTGACACACTATCACACTTCAGTGACGTGCTGTCACTTCACAGTAGTGACACACTATCACACCTCAGTGACGTGCTGTCACTTCACAGTAGTGACGTGCTGTCACTTCACAGTAGTGACATACTTTCACACCTCAGTGACATGTTGTCACTTCACAGTAGTAACGTGTTGCTGCTGTGTTGCAGGATGCTGTCGGCCATCACTGCCTCCCAGCACATAATGGCTGCCTGTATCCAGGGCCTGTTGTCCAGCCACCAGCAGGAGGAGGTGCACCTTGATGTGAACGAGGTGCGGGACTCAGTGCGGGACGTGCCACACCTCCCTCTGGTGACTCTGAAAGAAGGACCTCGGTGAGGCGTGGGGGTGAGAGCTGAGAAGTGTGGAACTGAGGGGTAGGGGTGAGAGCTGAGGGGTGGGGGTGGGGTGAGTAGTTTGGAGCTGAGGGGTAGGGGTGAGAGCTGAGGGGTGGGGGTGGGGTGAGTAGTTTGGAGCTGAGGGGTAGAGGTGAGGGGTGGGGGTGGGGTGAGTAGTTTGGAGCTGAGGGGTAGAGGTGAGGGGTGGGGGTGGGGTGAGTAGTTTGGAGCTGAGGGGTAGAGGTGAGGGGTGGGGGTGGGGTGAGTAGTTTGGAGCTGAGGGGTAGAGGTGAGGGGTGGGGGTGGGGTGAGTAGTTTGGAGCTGAGGGGTAGAGGTGAGAGCTGAGGGGTGGAGGTGGGGTGAGTAGTTTGGAGCTGAGGGGTAGAGGTGAGAGGTGAGGGGTGGGGGTGGGGTGAGTAGTTTAGAGCCGAGGGGTAGGGGTGAGAGGTGAGGGGTGGAGGTGGGGTGAGAAGACAGGAAGGAGGGGTGAGTGAAGAGTGAGGAAACAGCTGAGCATTGATTGGGGAGGCAGAGGAAGTACAGGGTATTAGCCTCAAGAAGCACTGTCTGCACATCTGCAGATGCTGCATCTATTAGCTGTGACCGATTGTGGAGGTGTGTTTTCTGTCCTCCATCTTTTGTGATGACTGTGCTGGTGGTTGGTGGGAGGGAGGGAGGGAGTGGGAGGGTGTGTGGTCAGAGAAGTTCAACGCAGCTAGGTCTGTGGTCCTCTCACTGACCCGGCTGTCTCGCTGCAGGAAAGTGGTTGTGTACAACTCCTTGGCTGTGAAGAGGGTGGAGCTGCTTCGACTCCGAGTTGACACAGTTTGGATGTCAGTAGTGAATGGGTATGGGAATGGGGAGAAGGTCCAGTGCCAAATCAATCTAGTTTGGTCCAAGGACAATGCACTGGAGCTTGACCAGTTTGAACTGGTTTTTCCCGTAACAAGTGAGGGTGTGTCCCTATCTGTGTACCAACTGGTTCCAGGCAAAGAGGCATCCTGTAGCCTAGGCAACGTGCAGCTAGGCAACATCCCTGTGAGTCATACTGACATTGCAAACTTGGGTCGTCGGTTTGAGGTGGCCTTTCAAGTGGAGAAGGTTCTGGGCAAGGATGTGGTCCTATCACAAGGACCTGTCAGTGCGACCTTCAGCGGGCAGACAGGGTTGCTAAAGGGCGTGTCAGTGGGGGGCGTGTCCACAGAGGTGGAGACTGACTTTGTGATGTACAGTGCCGCCCCAGGGAGGGAGAGGAGTGGGGCATATCTGTTTCTGCCAGCCGGAGAGGCCTCAAGCATCGTCAGTCAAGGCAAGGAGTACCCTATGAGGATTGTCACTGGACCCCTGGTGGGTGTGGGGCGTGTAGTAGGCGTGTCAGTGCAATGCTGGATAGTTGCAGGTGCACTGTGTGGGAACCCCCTGTTCTCATCCTATTGTCATGCAGGTAAATGAGATTCATAGCTTCATTCACGAGGATGTTGGCCATCGAGTTATCTTGGAGAACATTCCAGGTACGCCAGGCTCCTCACACACACGCCTACTCACACACTCCCCTTCCCTCTCTTACTCTCCCTCTCCTCCCCTCTCCACTTCCCTCGCCTCTCCCCTTCCCTCCCCATCCTCCCCTCCCCTCCCCTCTCTCCTCTCCTCTTGCCTCCCCTCCCCTCCCCTCCCCTCCCCTCCCTTCCTCTCCCCTCCCCTCCCCTCCCCTCCTCTCCCCTCCCCTCCTCTCCTCTCCCCTCCTCTCCCCTCCTCTCCTCTCCCCTCCTCTCCCCTCCCTCTCCCCTCCCCCCTTCCTCTCCCCTCCCCTCCCCTCCCCTCCCCTCCCTCCCCAGGCCCCTCAGGTCAGTCGCTCCTGATAGTGAATGATGTTGACATTCGTCCCGAGAGCAACAAGGAACTGGCCATGCGGTTCATGACGGGAGTCAAAAACAAGGACAGAGTCTTCCACACGGACCTCAACGGGTTTCAGGTGTGGGCGTGGCACAGCAGCGCGCTCCCTCATGGCATACACATGCACATACAACAGCACAGAGGGCAGAGAGCAATGGGAGGAGGATGAGGGGGCTTGGGATAGTACAGGGATGGGATTATATCACTGAGAACGCTAGTCAAGTATACATTGCTATTCAAGAGATTGCAGGTTGCCATGTGTACTTTAGCGGACTAGGACAGTGGGTGTACTGTACCTCGCCTCACTTCACCTCACCTCCTCTTCCCTCACCTCCCTTCACCTCACCTCCTCTCCCCTCCTCTCCCTTCCCCTCCCCTCGCACCAGCTCGTTCGCCGTAAGACACAAGACAAACTTCCCCTCCAAGGCAACTTCTACCCGATCCCCTCACTGGCCCAAATAGAGGACGAGCGAGTGCGTCTCTCACTCCACACAGCACAGCCCTTGGGGGGCGCCAGTCTGAAGCAAGGTGTGTGGATGCGTGACTTGATCTGTCTACTGCACATCTCGTCACCTCCCACCACCTCACCTGCCACCCTCTTTGATAGGTTGGTTGGAGGTGATGCAAGATCGTCGTCTCATGCAGGATGACAACAGGGGTCTGGGACAGGGTGTCAAAGACAACGTCGTCACCCAGCTGTCCTTCCGGTTGCTACTGGAAACAATCAACAAACCAGCTCCGGTGAGTCGTTGTAGCCGAATGGTCTGGGCTTCGTTCATATTTAGATTGTGGATCTGCATGTGTCCCAAGCACACTGTGAGATGGAGGAGTGTCAATATACCTGGTGTTCATCATATGTCACATGACTGTCACATTCTGGTTGCCTAGGATACCCATTACCTGGCCTACCCGTCCCTACTGTCCCATGCAACGTCAATGGTGCTTAACCATCCTGTGATGACCTTTGTGGCACGCCCAAGTGCCCCGCCCACCCTCTTTGAGAGGGATTCTCTCCTGCTCCTCCCTGCTCTGCCTTGTGACCTCCACCTTGTCACCATGAGGACATACCATGACACAGCTCTCGTTGTACACAGAAAGGGATTCGCATGCCACCTCGATAGCACTCTCAGCTGTGCACTCAGTGCCGGATCAGTAAGTCTTGTGATAGTCACATGACCAGAGCATGTCATGTAAAATCTTGTTATATATAGCCACCTCACATGACTGTCACATGACTGTCACATGACCTACCTCAGGTTGACCTGGCTGCCGTGTTTGGCCCCTACTTGTCGAGTGTGCGCCAGTCAAGCCTCTCCACGCTTGAGGTGGGGGATCCCCTGCCCAACCAGCAGGTGAAGGTCGCCCCAATGCAGCTACGGACTGTCCTCCTTCACTGGAAGGCCAAGGACCAAGTGGTGCAGTGATGCAAACCACACCCACCATACTGGGTATTAGAGCTGCTGTACGATATTGGCTACCCCTTCCACTGATAGGAGTGGACATACACTGACCATGTTCATGCAAATGTCACTGTTTTTTTTTATTCAACAGGCATTATGTAAGAAGGAATGATATATATATATATATATACAGCTGGATACCCTGTTTAAGCTGATGCGCATATGGTGAGCATCCTGTTGCAGCACTGTACGCATACAGTATAATTATATATTCCAGCAATAATAAAAGTATATACACACCATCAGTTGCAACTACATGTGCTCTGGCCTAGGTACTCCATGGGTGTACACCGCTACATGGGCTATATATGTACGTATATCTATATATCTATATCTTGACGTTGGGATCACAAGCGCCAGTTGGGTCCTCTATCTTCCAACTCGAGCTCCTGTGTCTCCGCCCACTGGTTGAAGAGCATGTTCTCAATGTCGTCCCACCCCACAAGGGTGTCACCTGCAATCTCCTGTTCTGTCTGCTGCAACTCTCGCATGGCATGTTCCATCTCCTCCTGCGTCATTGGGGCCAAGGGCCTCCTCTCTTCCTCAACACTAGACGCCTCGGGGAGGAGGGCAGTGGTATCCTCTGCAGTTGTATCTTCCTCAGCTTCCTCTGTGGAGACCTCATCTTCCTTACCCGAGCCTTCCTCACTTTCTTCCTTGCCTCCAGACCCAGATTTCTCTCCCTCTCCTTCACTTGACTCTTCACTGCTTGAACTAGATCCCTCTTCCTCACTGTCAGAAGAACCTTCCCCTTCGCTCTCACCTTCCTCCAAGCAGCCCTCCTTGTCCTCACTCTCCCTCTTGGAGCCGCCATCAACACCCTCTTCGCCATTTGGAACCTCAACAAAGGAAGTTTCCATTTCTCTGATTGGCTCATCCTCAGCATGCTCCATGAATGCTGCATTGATAAACTCAAACTCCCCATTCTCTGTCTCCTGGAATGCCCACAATCTCCTGCCATCCTCCTCTTCATCTTCATTGTTGGTTTGCTCAAACATGGGATTGGTGAAAACCTCCCAAGAGTCACCCACTTCCATCATGCCACTCTCAACAAAGTCCTGCCAGTCACCACCAATCTTCCTTCCTTCTGCGCCGACATTCAAGTGACGCTCCATGTTGCGTAGCTTCCTGTCTGCTGGAAGAAAGTTTGGCTGCCGAACCTCGGACTCTGCATCACCCCAAATGTCCATCAAGCGTTTGGGAAGATTCTTTCTCACTCGGTAGTCTCGGTACTTCTTGCAGGCAATGAGGCAGACAGTCAGCACAAGACAGCAGCCTGTGGCGGGGCAGGCAGGGAGTATACGATATATGTAATATGATCGATGGAGCAAAGGACACATTCTGCACTTGCCCGTTCTAGCACACTGCTGTACACTAGTAGTGTGTGTGTCTGGGTCAGCGTGCATGTGCAGTGCGTCGTGTTCTACCTGCAAAAAGGAGGGCTGCCCCAAGTGCGATGTACAACACAGGCAGAGAAGGGGACTGCAGAGAGGATAGGACAGTCACAGTTGACACGGTGCAGCGACTACCGCTTCACAGTCCATAGCGCCTACACACTATCTGCACACTGTGTTGAGTTGATGCCAACAGCTGTATAACATGGATGCGTGTGGTGCACACTCACACAGGAGTCTCCAACACAGTGGCAGGAAGTGGAGCTGTTGGCTCCCTCTGTCTCAGTAAGGTAGCCGTCAGGGCAGGCCTTGCAGACGACCTGCCCTTCTTGGTCCTGGTACTCTGCTACAGGGCACAGCTGGCACGCCACCTGGCCCAGGAGGGGCGTGAACGAGCCCACAGGACACGGCAGACACTCTGTCTGGCTAGGGAGTGGCTGGTAGTGGCCAAGGGGGCAGGGGGCAGAGGTGGGGTAGGCCAGGGTGGTGGAGGAGTCCAGCTGCTCCTCCGCAAAGGACTGGAAAGTGCCAGGAGCACAGCCAACTGAGCGCACAAGGGAAGGGATGAATGTGAGGAGGAGTGCACTCCAACACTACACACATGCACTGCTAAACACACACAAAGTAAAAACAAACTTCAAATGTATTATCACCTTCTACCCTCCCATCCCCATTCTTCTCACTCTTCCCGCTACTTCCCAGCTCACCACAAAAGAGGTTGGTGTCCCTCCGCACCTCCTGTCCCTCGGGACACCTCACCAGCAAGCTGGAATGATGCACTTCGGCTGAACTCACTTCATCATAGCTGATACCCAGGTCACCATAGTCCACAATGCTGCCATTTGGAAGAATAGGAGAAATTGCCTTGACACCTTCCAGCCACTCCATTCGTAGATTCTGTATCTCAGCGAACGTCTCCTCAGGTTTGTTGTCCTCTTTGGGCTCCAGGGAGCCAGACGAGATGACAAAGGACAGAGGTGCGGATGGTGGTGTTAGTGCCCACCAGGTCGCTTGTCACTGCAGCCTCAGACAGCTCCATAGAGCCTAATTCGAACACGCTTGAGACCAACTCAGTCAGGTTCTGCGATAAGCCATCCAATTCTTCCTCATCACTAATTGACACATAGTCAGCCGTGCAACTTCCCAACGCAGGGGAACTGTCATTTGATTCTGGCCATAGATCAGTGAACTCGATAATGTACGGAACAGCAAACTGAGCCACGCTGGACTCCAGCACCTGCAGGTACACACCATCCGACCATGCAGTGCAGTTCTCGCAGTCGTCAGCATTGTATGCCTCACAGTAGTACCATCCTTCTCGACTGCGGCTGGGAGGCAGGATGACCAGTTCGCTGGAGGTCTCGTTCTCCAGCTGCGTCCTTTCACTGCTGTTGGAGGAGCGAAAGTACCACTGCCATGATGGGGTCGGCACTCCACTGGCATTGCAACGGAAGAACACTGCACCCTCCTCGGGGGACACGGTAACGTTATTCATTGGCTGCAGGGTCAGTTCGGGGTACTGGTGTACCACCAGCCGTGTGGTGGTCTCCACCTCCTCACCCTTGTGTGTCCAGGTCACACAGGTGTACTCCCCAGCACTCTCCAGGGTCACATTTGGGAGGAGCAGCATGGGGCGGGTCTCCCCTGGAAGGGCTGAGCCGTCCTTCAGCCACTGGAAGAGAGAGGAGAACTTGGAGGAGCTGGAGCACTCGTACTCCATGCTGGTGCCGTTGCGCACTGGGGATTCATGCGAAGCACGCACTGACACATTTGGGGACCACTCACACCAGTAGTCAAGGTCCAAACTGGATTGCACAATGGATTCCATCTCTTTAAGGAGTTCACGCATCTCCAGCACTCCTACTTCACGGCTGAGTGTGAGGGCAACGAGGTCTTCCTTGGCAGCTGGGACATGCTTAAGCAGCTCCGCCCCCTCCACAGTGCCATTGGCCACCTCCAGGACCCGCCCCACCAGCTCCACTGCCGTCAGGACACAGTCCACCAGGCCCTGGCAGCCGTAGGTGGACATGATGCGACCCACATCCTCCTCCATGTCCAGAAGCCACCTTGTGTACACACGCTCCTCGGCTGAATACACGAGGTCTTCTGATGCAATAATGATCGCCATCACCAGATCCTCAAAGTGAGTCACCTCAGCTTCGTACGACACCTCATCAGTCATATTACTGGTGTTGTTACAGAGCATCACCGAGCTGTTGCACAAGGCAGTGTCATTCATCATCTCAACAGGCATCATCCACATCCCTGAGTTGTGCCACTCTCTTACTGCATACAGCCGACCACCCAAGTCACTTGTCAGTGCCTCCACACCAACCACGGAGGAATTGTAGTGCTCTGCACTTCTCTCAAGGCTACTACTGAGGTACCTGAGGAGAGAGGTCACCTGCTGGAGGTCTTGACAGTAGCTGTCAAACTCTGTACTGCTTTCCTCATATATTTGAATAGATTTGTTACCAATTTCTACGACAGACTGGCACAGTGTGTGTGCGGCTGCGGTAGCGGACGCTGGAATGTTGGAGAAGTGGAAGTCAAAGATCATGACATGGTTAGAAGAGTTTGAGAGAGAGAAGAGAATGGTGAGAGGGATGGTTGCGGACATTCTGGACTCCACAAACAAGTTGAATGTGATCTCATCAATGGACAGAGGCTGTTCGTATGTGCTGTTAATGTTGCTGGGTGCCACCATGCTCTGCAGCTGAGTGGCTTGCTCCTCCCTGTGTCTCAGCAGGTGCTGAATCTGCTCTCTGTAGTAGGACAGCTGCCCATGGGTGCGAGACGCCGACTGGTAGCTCTCATATGCTTCACTCTCCTTCAG
>OX465036.1:130000-132641 GCA_949841015.1 Aplysina aerophoba | reverse complement strand
CACCATACAGTGCAGTGGTCAAGGGAGATATTCAGTCTAATCTTGATCCCATTGATGATATCCCCATACCTAATACACACCATGGTAGGTCCACAAGGGCTGGGCGTTGGTTAGCAGCCAAGAACTATGCAGCTGCTGTCCAGTGCTTCTGGGATTGCTAAACCACATAGTGGTGAGGCTCTCACTGCTCCCTGCTCTGAGGACACCACACGAGCTGACACAATGCGCTCAGTTGCACGGTCCAACTCACTCTAGAGGCACCTCCTTCCCCTGCTCTGTGAGCTGCCGTCTCTCCTCTCTCTCCTTCACCAGGACACGGCGAAGGGCACTGGGCCTCTTTTTCTTGGCCTCCTCTCGCTCCTTACCTCGCCGCCTCATCGGGGCACTTGCGTCCAGGGCATTGCGAGGGGAGAACTCCTACAAGGGGCAGCAGAGCCAGTGTCATGTGACCAGAGGTGTGACAGTCACATGACCATCACATGACTGGACACCATATTCACACAGTAGATTAAGGAAGCAGGAGTTTTCATTCGCAGAAGGTACCTACTGCAGTTAGTGTCACATGACAGTCACATGACTTGCACGTGGCTATCTTACATCTGTAGCTCTTCTTGCTGACTGCACTTTCTTGGAGGAGCTTCCTATAATTTCACTCCCAGGCTCCTCCCCTCCATCAGTGTCACATTGCTTCTTCTTGCCCTGGACTGTCAGCGACTCCAGCATGGCAGCAATGTCCACAGTGATGGGCTGGTGGGCCTTCTTCTCCTTCGCTGGCTGAGGGTCTTGGGGCAACCCACTCTTCTTCTTTTTCTTCTTTTTCTTGCTTGGTGTGGAGGAGGTTGGATTTGCTCCCTCTCCTTCCCTGTCACTGCCCGAGGGCACATTGTTGCCGCCAGTCTACACAAGTAAGTGACGCTAGCTGAATTCAATTACAAAACTCACGGAAGCATGCACACACACACACACACACACACACACACACACACACACACACACACACACACACACACACACACACACACACACACACACACACACACACACACAGACACACATACACACACACATACACACACAGACACACACACACACACACACACACACACACACACACACACACACACACATACACACACACATGCATACACACACACACACACACACACACACACACACACACACACACACACACACACACACACACACAAACACATGCATACAGTGCTGAATTTAGTAAACTGCTCAAAGAGGGGAGGGGGGCAAGCAATGAATTCAAACATGATCCATGGCAAGTTCACAAACAAGGGTTAGACACATTTGCAACCCCCCCCCCCCTCCCCCAGGGCCTTAATGCACCACTGACACACACGCAGCACACATCACCCTCCCCTCCCCTCCCACCTGCGCCGGGTGTGCCGGTTGTCTGGAGGGTCTAGGGGCGGACCTCACGGCTGAGCTGTAGGAGAGGGGAGGGGAAGCCCCAGAGGAAGGCTCGTCCCGTGGCAACAGTGCGGGCCACTCGCTCGCGTTTGAGCGGTCAGAGGGAGGCAACGGCGCCTTGAGGACCAGCACGCCTCTCTGGCCTGCGTACGGCCCGCTGGCCTTCTGTGGTACTGAACGACTGGTCGGCGGAACAGCAACCTCCTCCCTCATCTGTGCATCTCGAGAAGGGACGCTCCAAGTCTTACGGTCAGACCTCTTCTTTCCTGAAGAAGCTTCCTTGTGGGAAGGACCAGGTACTAAGCTCAGTGAATCGCCTGAATGCTCGGGCTTCGCCTTCTTCCTCTCGACTACGGTCCAATCTCCTTCTTCAGCCTCCATTTTATCCATCAGGACACGTGACTCAAAATGTCCGGCCTGTTGGCACTGGCCGTTCGGCGGTTGGCTTTAGTGGCGGCGTCGTCTGGTTTCGCGTTCGGCTCTGTACGTGCTGGGGCCTGGGGCGATGGGAGAGACTCCAGAGAGTTGCTAAGTAACCTGAGCAAATCGACGCAGGAGAGCCTACAGACTCTCCGCCACGGCAGTTCGCCTTCGTCTATTAAAGTAAGTCTATGCTAGTCCGTTGCAGTGTCTGTGGTGAGTCCGGCTACGTCCGCTAGCTGCTAGCGTATGTGGTCGATCCTGCCTGGGGTAACCTATGGCTCTCTCTCTCACTCTCTCACTGTGTGTGTGTGTGTGTGTGTGTGTGTGTGTGTGTGTGTGTCGACGTACCCCTAATCCAAACACGCTCTAGCTACATGTCAAGCTTTCACCGCTTTCACATGCAGTTGTTTAAATACCTTGTTAATGTTCTTCTCCTCTCTGTGGCGCTCCAGCTGCTGGTTGAGAGGGTGAGGGGAGCTCACCCTGTGAGGGAGAGGCTCGCGAGCACATGGAACCACTTAGTGAGGTCCACCTGCCTCACACTGTCGGGGCAGTCCCCGGGCTACCACAAGATGGCTGCCTGGGTGACTAGCACGTCCAGCAGTGGCTGGAGGCAGCTGAGGAAGGCCATTACCGATGCCAGAATCAGTGGGAACCAGTAACACCTCCTAACCTACGTCACCTTGGTAACCAGTAGCACCTCACACTCCACCCCACCACCTTCAGTTGCCTCTCCTTCATCTTCACCATGTAAACATGCGGCACAGACTCATTTTGC
>OX465036.1:7500-125000 GCA_949841015.1 Aplysina aerophoba | reverse complement strand
AAGGCCAGAGAGTCTCGACTGGAAGACTCCCCCTCCATGTGATGTCAGCTGGCGTGGCCTCAATCAGCACCGCATGCACAGGCCGGTCAGCACGTGTGTACGTATGTGCGTGCGTACCTTCGTCTGACCATCTACTACCTATATGGTCTGACCGTCCGTACCCTCATGTCCTTGGTAAGTCGCATGTTCAGCTCCTCGGCCCCCTCCAGCAGCGACTGCATCGCCGTCACCACGTTGCTGTGGATCAGCTTGTGGAAGGCGGCCAGCTCCTCGGGCGAGTAGCCCTTCCCGTGGATGATCCGCATCTGTTTGATGAAGGTGCTCTTGCCCGACTCCCCGGGACCTGCGAGTGTAGACGCACGCACGTCGCACTGACAGCGCTCTGAAGCCAGTCAGCCTAGCGTGCGTGCGTGCGCCGATCGCTTACCTAAAAGCAATAGCTTCATTTCCTTCCGCTGCTTCTTGTCATCCCGGGACAACTGTCGCTCGATTTCTCGGCTGATTCGCTTCTGCTCGCGTTCCTCAGCCGTCAGCATACAAGACAACATCCTCGCCAAGTCCGTCCGACCACTACGCTAACATGCGTACGTGTGCAGACGTTATAAAGCGACGATCCAGGAGTAAAATGAAAATGACGTCTACCGTGTTACCTAAGTCGCAAAGACAAATAAATACAGCTCGAAACAACCCCTGAAGCCCCTGAAAGTGGCGGCGGTCACTACGGGGAACCTTACAAGTGGTACATTCAATATTCATACTGGATGTACTGCATAGGGGATCAAACACTGATCTGCGACAATCACAACGTAATTAATCAGAAAAGATAAATCTATATACAAACGTTAGTCTTTTACAATGTTGCTACATGTAGGCGGTGCGGTGCGGTGCCCCACGGCACGGCTCGGCACGGCCGGTAGTATTGGAATTGTCTATAGCTAAAACAGAACAGACCATTGTCACATGCTGTGTGCATTTAGAGACCGGGGATGACAGTCACGATGTGACGCTGCAGGATGTGAGAGCGCACCGCCTCAAATACAAACTTGATGTTATTTGTGTCTGTCGCGCAGGTGAAGTGCGGGTAGACGTCCTGGGAGCGGTTAGGGACAGCGTTGATGAACATCTTGGCAATGAACTCTCTAGCTTGTTCATAGTCAGCTTTTGGGCCTGTCAAGGGGGGAGGGGGAGGAATGGGGAGGAGGGAGGGGGGGAGGGGAAGGGGGAGGAGGGAGGGTTGGGCAAGCGATGAACTGTACACCCACCCACCCACCCAAAACACACCATTGTATTCTGGAAAATAGTCTACTAGGTGTGAGGTCTTTATCTTCTCCTCCAACAGGTCCTTCTTGTTCAGAAAGAGGATGATGGACGAGCGCTCAAACCAGGGGTAGGTGAGGATGGCTGAGAACAGTGCCTTGCTCTCCACCATTCTGTTGATGGTCTGTAGTGAGGGGAGGGGAGGAGGGAGGGGACGGGAGGAGGCAGTGAGTCACTGAATCTCTACGATACCAGAGTGCCCTGACCACGCCCCCCCTCCCCACTCATCTACATATATCTACTCACATCTCCTCCAGATTCCTCCAGCCGAAGCGTCTGGTCATACTCACTGATAGCCACAAGAAACATCACAGACGTAACATTCTCAAAACTATGAATCCACTTACGTCGCTCTGACCTCTGACCTCCGACGTCAATCATTCTATGCACAGAGACACACACAGCGGTCAGACGCACACCAAGACCAGCCCACCACACTGTGCATGCAACACAGCAGGTTGTCAAAGGGACGGAAAGAGTTGCAACCATCACACTTGAGCAAGCAGTGGGTAGTTTAGCATAGCACAGCCTGCACGTACGCACACACGTCTGTCCGTCCGTCCGTCCGTTCGTATGCATTACATTAGTGAAGGCAGAAGTAGACTTAGACTCCGCTGTGCTCAGTTTGGTTTAGTGCAACATTTTATGCAATACCTACACTAACCGTGGAGCCATGCCCTGCTTGCTCACATCTAGAACAATGTTGCACACACTAGGTACATGGCGTTACCGGTCTCATCACTGGGAGTCGCACATCAAAGGTCGGTCAGCTACTACTAGGTCGGTACCACATCGGGCTCATTGTGCTGGTCAGGACCAGTAGGAACAGTGCTGGTCTGGGACCAGTAGGAACAGGGTTAATTAAGGAGGTGAGAACGTAATTCAATCACTCCAATGTACCCTTGGCAGGAAAGCCCATTTCAAGGAAGCAGTCTATACCAAATGCCTAACCCTAACCTGTGGTCACATTGAACCAATCTCCTGTCTGGGTGGCCATCCTGACCAGCTATGTAATGAAGCACTAAAGTGCAGAACCCTCGGCCGGTGCGTGTTATGCAACAAACTTTGCTGGCTAAATTAACATTGTTGCAGATTCTTGTATTCACTATATAAGAGTCTAGTGTAGAAGCTCAACATATCCATGTGAATTCACAGGACAGTTTTCTTGTCCTCTTTCAATGTTACTTACATAGTCACACAGGAAGTGACGACATATTTTATACACAAGGCAGGCGTAGTCACAATACCGCAAAGTACGCAATAAAATTATGATTCCAATCCGATTACGTAGTGTAGAGTATCTATGGTGGAGCTTGACAATTATAGGTTCGGATATACCCACCCTGCCCTGCGCTACCACCAGACGCCGCAGCGAGGGCTCGCACCACCGGAGTAGAACGCTGGACTCGGCACCTCTCGATTACATTCGATCATTGAGTACGATTTGGTCGTTCTCGGAAAGAGTAAGCCGCATATTGGCTCTCAAACCATATACCAAATGCCTAGCCTATCCCTAACCTGTGGTCACATTGAACCAATCTCCTGTCTGGGTGGCCATCCTGACCAGCTAATACAAGAACAACAGCTTCCTATATATGCCATATACCATAACGCACCGGCTGGTGCAGATGCCACACCCCTCCCCACCTGAAGATGACGCTGTGTATGCTAAAAGGGTACTCGATGATGCCTGTGGTGGGCACTCTGACGCGGAGGACGTCCTGCTCGGTGGGCACATAGTCCTCCGCACAAATGCGGTCCAAGCCATCCAGGTAACTGCAGCAAAGGAATACATTGCCACATCACACACATTGCATAAGCCGGTCCAACAGATATGAAAAGAGAGTTCAACCAAGCCCAGACAGTGGGTAGGATGGAAAGATGAAAGGCCTTCCAGCACCAGTGGCGTCCGACACAGACACTGACTGAACTGCATGCAGAGGTAAGTGCATTTTGACCAGCCCATCAGTTCATACAACACATGCTGCTGGGAGCCAATGGCGGGCGGGCTAGGTGACAGTGTTGTGACCTGCATTCACCAGGGCAGCTTCAAAACCTTTGTCACATTCATATCACGGGAGGTGGCTCAGCACAAACTACTGGAGCGGCAGCGCCCTCCCTCCCTCCCTCCAACACCTGTCCACCTTGACAGCCATCACACTTCTCAGAACACTATGGGAAATGACTTCAACTCCACAATCACACCCCAGTCACTGGCAGTGCAAAGTGGAGTGCCTTCTGTAAGGGAGGGAATCTGCCAGTGGACCAAGGGGAGGGGTCACTTTGACAATCCACCTGACCCAGTGCATGGCTATATTCAGACAGGGTCTTCATTGAATGGAGAGTATCCAGTGAAATTGCAGCGCAGAAATCCATCTATACAGCACAGCTGTACTAAAGAACAAGCACTCACTGTACACACATGCACTTGAGTTCATGAGTCATGTCTGCATGTGTCCACATGTCTGTGTGCGTGTCTGTATGTCAGTGTGTGCTCTCCTGTGCTCACTACTTGGCCGAGTCAGACAGGTGGAACTCCCTCCTCCGCTCGTAGGCCTTCACTATCACTGGGTCCTGCCAGAGACTCCTGATAGCCTCAAACTGCTCTGGAGAGATGAGGGTCACTTCTTTGAAGTTCACTGCTGCAATAACCTCTGCGTACTCCTGGTGGGAAGAGGACGGCAGTGTGTCACACACGTAGGAATTGAAGAGCAGCGTTACACCTCGTGCAAACACAGATACAGACACAAAGAACACATGTGGAGGAAGTGAACAACAGTGTTACACCCGGCACAAATACAGATGCACACGTGGAGCCTGCAGTTCATAGGGAGGATGATATCAGCATGCGACCTGCCATGATGTAACTGCAGCGTAGAGTAGACAGGAAGTATTGGAACAGCTCATACACATACACACTGTTCTTTGTATAAATGTCTGTAGATGCCACTGCTGTGCTTCCTGTATAAATGTCTATCAGTGATAGTTTGGGATACCAAAGATCTTCTGTATATACTGTTAATAGACTGTTTATTTTCAGTTTTAGGCTAATAAACGATAAGGTTGGCATAAGGATGTGACCACACAGAACACTTGGCTTAGACAAGGTTAAATGCCCTTCACCGCTCACCCACTGAAGGAAATGCTCACTACATGTGTGGGTAGGATGGAATGAACAACTCTTCTGCAAGCACTCCCTGGAGAGGCACTCTGAGCAGCAAGGGTTGCATGGCTGACTCAGGGCACCTCTCATAGCCAGCACAGGATACAGGGGACAACACACTGCAACCCAGTCCCAGATTGGATGCTAGCATGGCATTTGGAACCCAGACTATCTGTTCACCTCACAAGCTAGTCCTATGACGTGTGTTAGAGGGGATCACACCTGCACTCTGGTAGGGTGACTGCAGCCCTCCTGTCCTGTCAGACGAGACACCCCTTGAGCCAACCTCCTACTCTTGAGCAGGAGGGTACATGCCATGAGCCAGTGTGTGAGAAGTGTGAACTGGTGACAGTGACAGTTGCACACCTGTCACCATGGACTGACATGGCACAGTGACAGTTGCACACCTGTCACCATGGACTGACACAGGGCACAGTGACAGATGTACACCTGTCACCATGGACTGACAAAGGGCACAGTGACAGATGTACACCTGTCACCATGGACTGACACAGGGCATTGTGTGAACTGGTGACAGTGAGAGTTGTACACCTGTCACCATGGACTGACACAGGCCACAGTGACAGATGTACACCTGTCACCATGGACTGACACAGGGCATTGTGAGCTCCACAAGTGGCTAGTGGCCAACAAATCACACATCATGGAATTCATCATCCCCCAACAGTGTGTGTGTGTATGCGGGTGTGTATGAAGGATGATTTGTTGGTGTAGAGTGTTAGGGTGTTGGCTGTCACTTAGAACGTGAATACACATACGCACAAGTGTGCACACACTGTGAGACACACACACACACTCGTACACACACAGACACTCGTACACACACACACACACACACACACACACACACACACACACACACACACACACACACACACACACACACACACACACACACACACACACACACACACACACACACACACACACACACACACACACACACACACCTCCACAACACATTTGAAACATTTAGTCAACTAACAATCACACACTCCACCACACAACACTGGGAGTTGAATGATGTAGAAAATGCTGCCCATGTCTGTCCGACCTGTACTACATGCCACACACCTGACACTATCAGTGCGCTCAGTGGGAACATCGCTGCACTGAAGGTCACTCCTTGTGCCTGTGCTAACACGGTCCTAGACTTGCAGCATTTTCAGTGCATGTGTACCAGTGAGCACGCAAGAGGCGGGCACATGTTGTGTTGCGTGGACCGTGTGGACGGGTGGGTGGGGTGGTGGCAAGCATTTTCCACTGCATTCATGCTCTATTTGCAAATACTACACAGTACTAATTTGTACATGAACCACAGTAATAACAATGTGGACTGTAAGGCTAGATACCACTCCACTGCAATTAGAGTACTAAGTACCAATCAGAGAGTGGTCAAAGGTACAGTTGGCAGACGGAGCTCACGGGAGGGCCCCAAGCTCCCCCCTCCCCTCAAATGTAATAAAGTCACTCTGCTTGCAACAAGATGGCGATCACACAGTGTCCAGTGCAGGTGCTGGGGCACCAACGACACTCACATCAAAGCCACTGGCAAAGGCGGTGTGCATTATGACTGGTCTATATATGAATGCTAGTTAACACACACACGCGCACACACATGCACACACATGCACACACACACACACACACACACACACACACACACACACACACACACACACACACACACACACACACACATGCACACACACACACACACACACATGCACACACACACACACCTGTATCTCATGAGGGAGCCACTGTGACGACACATACCACAGCCACTGTCTCCTCCTCCTCCTCCCACCCTAGCCAGTACCCAGCTAGCTCCACCAGCTTAACAACACGCCCCCAACAAGCAGTCGCGGGCCTTGGGACGAACTGACCCCAACAGGCAGTCGCGGGCCTTGGGAGGAACTGACCCCAACAAGCAGTCGCGGGCCTTGGGAGGAACTGACCCCAACAAGCAGTCGCGGGCCTTGGGAGGAACTGACCCCAACAAGCAGTCGTGTACACACGTAGTTCGGACCTGGTCCTACCTTGTGAATGGCGTGTAGCCTACAACCGCCCTCGCCCACCTGGTTGGAGCTGCCGGTGAGCTGCATGTCCAGCTGCGTGGCGCCAGAGAGGAGGCCCTGGATGGCCATGACCACGTTACTGTGGACGAGGGAGCGGTAACCCTTACGGTCATCCGGGCTGTAGCCCTTCCCGTGGATGATGCGCATCTGTTTTATGAAAGTGCTCTTGCCCGATTCCCCAGTCCCTGCAGTGGAGGAGGGAGGGTGAGCGAGTGCACAGAGTCTTCCCATCACATTTCCAGGGACTTGCCTAACAGCAGAAGCTTGAGTTCCTTGTCCGATTGTTTCCTGTCCTGGTCCAGTCGCCTTTGGATCTCCCTGCTTATGCGAAGCTGTTCCCGCTCCTCTGGACTCATGAAACAACTCATGGTCGCTCGCTCGCTCGCTCACGCACTCAGCAGGCACACGGCGATCCGGCCCACTCTGCTATGGACGACCGTGTAAATTGAGGAATTCACTATTACGACACTGTTACTAAGAATAGACACAACCATTCATTTTTGGAAATGCCATTTATGGTAAGAACCAGAGATAAACTAATCAGTTTCCGTTTTAGCCTTCTTGGATGGCGGGCCGGAAGTGCCTTCTCCATCGTCCTTTTCCGCCCCATCCCCCTCTTGCTTCTCAGTCCCTTCCTCATCAGTCCCCTCCTCATCAGACAGAGTGTAATCCTCCTCCTGCAGGTGGACAGCAAGACAAGACTGGAGCATTTCTTGAGCTGTCTGCTCCATTTATTTATTGGCACCCCCTCTCCACGTACTGACAGACACGCTGTATGCACACTTTACACTGCAGTGGCCACTTGAGTGCACACACACACACACACACACACACACACACACACACACACAGGAGTATCCCCACACCTGCCACCAGCAAAAAAACTAAATAATTGAGATCAAATGGGCACACCATCTGTGTGGCCAATGAAACCTATTTACAGCCCTAATTGACCCCTTGACCTAGGGAGAGAAAGGAACCAGACATGATGTCATCTCAAATTATTCCCGCCATCTTTGCAGACATAAAGCCAGACCTGGATGTACTTATATAGTCAATTGGAATGGAAACTTCCTCTGCACGGGTGGGCTTCCCCAGGGCGATGGATTGTACCCTGGTAGGGTATCTGCATGTTTCCAAAATGGTAGCATGCACAGGCACCTAATTCAAGCTATGTGGCACTGCTGCAGGTATGGATTCCATGGAGTAGCCCTCCACCCCACTCTGTTGCTTTCACTCCAAGCAGTGCCAGAGGTGTGACCGCTTGATGCACAACAACCCCGCCCCCTTCTGCTCCCACCTCCTCCTCCTCTACTTCTTCAGGGTCGTAGTCTTCTTCTTCATCGTCCTCTTCCTGCGTGAGAGAAGCAATCAGACTTGTAAGAGAAGGCTGTTAGCCAAATCGCCCCCCAGCATCTGACGGACATAACTCACGCCTCTTCAGTGAAAAGCATGCCCAACAGGGACAGGCAAACTTTGCAGAATAAATTGAGTAATGATGGCCCACCCCCTACGCCCGCCCCCTCAGCTCACATCCAGCTCCTTAGTGAGGTACTCCAACCCGGGCTCATCCTCCTCACTGTCCTCTTCCTCCTGATCCTCACGGTCAGTCCCATCCAGATACTTCAGCGTTGGAAGGAGCTCAAACACAGCCGATCGGTAACCATCCACCTCCTCCACCACCGGAC
This sequence comes from Aplysina aerophoba, assembly GCA_949841015.1. Lineage (NCBI taxonomy): Eukaryota > Metazoa > Porifera > Demospongiae > Verongiida > Aplysinidae > Aplysina > Aplysina aerophoba. The sequence continues at coordinate 116,730 of OX465036.1, read as the reverse complement.
ACCCAAAAAGGTCAAGATGGGTCAGCTTCTTCAGTGCAGTCTGCAGCACATCACACCAAACCCCATCACATGTCAAATGTACCCAAGTAGAGTGGTGTGATACACACACATGCACACACACACACACGCACACGCACACACACACACACACACACACACACACACACACACACACACACACACACACACACACACACCAGGCCTGGACAGGAGCTAGCTGGAGGCTCACTGTACTGACATGTACCCCTGAAACATGCCATGCACACGACTGCTGCCAGATGTGCATGTTGGTGCATGTGCACACACACTTCAAACAGAACTGTATCAGCCAAATTTGACATCACTCAAGCAAGTGGTTTGAGCGCTCAGAGTTAATGTGCCCAGGAGGAGTCTATTTGCAGGTCATCAAGTGGATGCTTCTATTTGCAGGTTTTCAATGACACTGCAGCACTGTGACACTGCAGCACTGTGACACTGCACACCAATGCACTGTGACACTGCAGCACTGTGACACTGCACACCAATGCACTGTGACACTGCAGCACTGTGACACCGCACACCAATGCACTGTGACACTGCACACCAATGCACTGTGACACTGCAGCACTGTGACACTGCAGCAATGCAGTTTCACAGCCAGGCAGGAGTGCTGTGACACACACTTGTCAGAGTGGTCGGCAGATGTGAAATGGGAACTCACCAAGGCATTGAGTACAGGTTCACACCTGCTGGGTAGGTCATGTGACCAGGGTATGATGCAACAGTGGCAGTGAAGTACAAGCAAAGGCCCTGAGTGACAGTGTGTGGTGGGGTGGGGTGCAAGAGGCTGACGTACCAGTGGTGTTAACTGGTCCAGCTTGGACACTTTGTTCCCCACTAGGACAAGCTCCTCGAGGGAAGGACAGTTGGAAGCAACCACACCCATCTCCTCCCCTCCGAGCTTGTTGTCACTCAATTGCAGCTACAGCCAACAAGAAACAATGAGGGTGAAGGGAAGGGTACAATAGCAAACAGTCGGTAACTAGCAGCCAAAGATACTGCAAGACTCCGCCACAAGGGGCATTCTGTCTGAGCTGCTTCCCTCCCAAAGGGTGGACAGCACAGTGGGAGAGAAAGACACCCGGAATCAATTGCTCAGAGATTCAAAATCTGCCCATTACCCGACACAGCACCGCACATACAGTGCGGTCCTGGAGCAGCTCAGGAATCAAACGATGAGCCTTTCCAGCTGCTCAAAGGTGCAGCGGCGGTGCGCGAAGCGCGGAAGGTGGACGCGGGTACGTTTGCAGGAGGTAACGAGGACAACCGCCCCTCGCCTACCATCTTCAGCTTAGGCAGCTTTGGCAGTCCTTCCAGCGAGGAGAGGCCGACGTTGATGATCTCGAGGATCTCCAAGGCTACAAACTCGTCCGTCAACCCTGCCAAAATCTGACATCGGATGCCGTGGATCGACAAGACCTTGACCTAAAAAGAGGAAGCGGTTTATCGAAAATGATGATAACCCCCCTCCCAAATATACTAGCAGACCTCCCTTCCCCTCCGACCTCAGATGGTGACCCAGCCTTCTCAACAGCCTCCTTGATCTTGTCCTCCATTTTGCTGTTTCGCCGCCAAATCGGGCCACGTTACTGCACGTGACCAAGCACGTGACTGAAGCACCAGCTTGGCACGACCAGTCGCTGCATTATCCGCATTATAATTGTTGACCTCCAGCGGGTTTCGTTGAGAGAGATGGCTAATGATATTGCAGTTTTCAATCCAGGTCCAGCCAAAGTGCCGAGAGAGGTACGGTATATATTTAAAAAGAGAGGTATGGTAACAGCTGTCGTTGTACGCACTGCGTGGATCTAAGCAGATCGCCTCTGAGAGCATGTGTGTCAAAGGTCACGCAGTGCTTGAACAGTCCTGCCTTCTCTGCTGTTACTACCTCCTCTCTCTCTCTCTCTGTTGTGCATGCGTGTAGGTAATTCGAGAAGTTCAGGAGGCGTTGGTTAACTGCAATGGAACAGGAATAAGCATCATGGGTGAGGGGAGCACCAAGATGCCCGAGGGGGGGGGGGGGGGGGGGGTAGAAACAGCAAGTCCTAGTAAGCCTCGCATTATTTGTGGTGTGTGTGGTTCAGTGCCAGAGTGGTCCTTTCCTCCGTTTGCAGAGATGAGTCATCGCTCTGCAGACTTTGATGCCATTAACAAGTCAGCTTGTGAAAAAGTGCGGAAAGCACTGTAAGTTCACCCTTGCACAAGGCATGCACCTGCAGCTCGATGGTGACTGCTGTGCTGCTGCGTGCACATCCTGCTCGTGTGCTGTGCCTGCGTTTGTTGTTGTGCACCTGCTCCCCTGACCTGGGGCTAGTCTGCTCTGTGCGTGCGTGGGTGCGTGCGTAGTGGTGTGTTCCTAGAGGTGTGTGCGGCATGTGTGGCACAAGGTGAAAGGGTTTTGACTTGAGGAAACCTGTCCAGCCGCACCACTACCATATGTGGTGCCAGGTCCAACCCGTTACAGCCCTTCTACAGACCCTGTGTGTACACACACTGGTGCTCCCATGATGGGGAGTAGCACCACCAGCACCACTACGTGTGTCCCTGTGGTCCCCGCCTACTGCCATACATGTCTAACTACCACACTCCATGGTGTACAGAATACCGATGTATAGATATCCCTGAATTGTATTATTCCCTGGTCCCACCCCCAGGGATGTCCCCCCCAACTACAAAGTGCTGCTAATGCAAGCTGGTGGGACAGGACAGTTTGCAGCCGTGCCGCTTAATCTGATGCGAGGGGAAAACCCCACTGCAGATTATGCCGTCACTGGGACATGGAGCACAAAAGCTGTGAAGGAGGCACAAAAGTACCTCACAGCCAATGAGGTGGGGGAAGGGGAGGAGAGGGAGGGGGAGGGAGAGGTAAATGTGTGTGTATACTGTGGGTGGGGGGGGGATGTCATAGGGGTTGTGTAATCTGGTGCTTCTTTTGTATAGGTGTTTCCTCGTCTACCTCATTTCACTTCGATTCCAGATGTTAGTGAATGGAAGTTGAACCCAGATGCCTCCTACCTGTACTACTGTGACAACGAAACAGTCCACGGTCAGCAGCGCACATAGTGCTCTCTGTCTCCTGCCCCCTCACATGGTGTAGGGGGTGGTGGTGCAGCAAACAAACACACAAGCACACAAACAAACACAAACACACAAACACATAAACACACACTGTAAAACATAACAGTATATAACAGTAGGGGGACGAAACCAGTCAAACCAGTTGTGTCAACAACAAAATTGTATGTAAGAGTTTCTCAAAGTTATGGCTTGAATGAAGTAGCACGGTATTATTGCATGTGCAAGTGACGGACCTCTTCATCTGATGTGTGTACCTCCCTCCCCTCCCCCTCCCCCTCCCCCTCCCCCGCATGTACAGGAGTGGAGTTCCCATGTGCTGTTACTCCAGAGACAAGGGGAATCCCCTTGGTCTGCGACATATCCTCCAACTTTCTGTCACGAAGGGTGGACGTGTCCAAATATGGACTTGTCTATGCTGGTGTCCAGAAGAATGCCGGGATGGCTGGGGTCACCGTGGTCATCGGTGGGTTGCAACATTCCACTGTTGTGTGAAGCAGAGTGACACATGTGAGAGGGGCTTCGCGGGCCTGTGAGGTGCGATTGTTGTAGCATGCATGTAGTGGGAGTGTCAGCCCCGCCCCCTGTGCCATGCAGTGCGTGAGGACCTGTTGGGCCAGGCCGCCAAGATCTGTCCTGTGGTGCTAGACTACACAGAGACGAACAAGATGAACTCGCTGTACAACACCCCATGCACCACTGCTGTGTTTGTGCTGGAGAGGTGCCTCAGTTGGGTGCTGGAGAAGGGGGGCGTGGCAGGTGGGTGGGGCATCAATGGCATAATGCACGTCATCACTGTCACTGTCGCTGTATGTATGCTTGGTAGACAGTAACTGTGTGGCCAATGACTGTCATGTGACCAAGGGCAGAGCTGTGATTGGTTGAGTGTCATGTGACCAGTAACCCCTCCTCCCCAGCCATGGAGCAGCTGAGCGCTGCCAAGTCCAAGCGGATCTACAACCTCATTGACCAATCAGATGGCTTCTACCACTGCCCGGTGGTCCCGCAGTACCGCTCCAGGATGAATGTGGTGTTCCGGGTCGGTGGTCCGGAGGGCAATGTGGAGCTGGAGGCTGCCTTTGTGCGGCAGGCGGAAGAGAGGGGAATGATTGGTCTTAAGGGCCATCGCTCTGTGGGAGGGCAAAGGGCCTCGCTGTTCAACTCAGTCACCGAGCGTGAGGTGGAGAGGCTGGCAGAGTTCATGGAGCACTTCCAGCAGACACACAAGTGACAGCCGAGCACAGCTCACCTCACACCACCTCAGGATCGAGGGAGGAGGGCAGCTGGTGTGTGTGGTTCACTGACGTATGTTGGAATAGTGTTAGATGTCAACTTGCCGAGTGCATACAATGAAATGGCACCTGCAATGTAATACCTGATTTGATGAGTATCCCAATAACAAGGATCGACACAGACTATAGAGATGTGCATGTTCACCAGACCCTGCAATGGGGGGAGGCTAGGGTGCAATACTACCAACTGAGCTGCTTCTCGATGCAGTTTAACATTGCAAGTATGACTAGTTCATACAGCAAGAAGGGTGTGGACTGAGAGTAGGACAGACACTTAGGCAGTCTACATGCACACCCGGTTAGCTGAATCAGGAGCAGGATATATTCATGTAAAAATAAGTGTACAAAAATACAGGCGCACAAGTCAAGTCAATAAATACCCAATCAGTGTTGGGGTGGCATGCAGGTGGTGTGGTGCTAGCAGCTGCAGCTGTCTCTGCTCCGCCTGGATGGTTCCTGGTCAGCTGTCAACACACGGTAGTGCTGGTTCCCCATGAACTGCAGTGCAGGTGGCCGGGGAGGGAGGGGTGGGGGGGTGGTGGGGGGGGTGCAGTGAGGCCTCACAGACACAAGCACTCAACACATGTACTGTGCTGCATGCACTCGACACATGTACTGTGCTGCATGCACTCGACACATGTACTGTGCTGCATGCACTCGACACATGTACTGTGCTGCATGCACTCGACACATGTACTGTGCTGCATGCACTCGACACATGTACTGTGCTGCATGCACTCGACACATGTACTGTGCTGCATGCACTCGACACATGTACTGTGCTGCATGCACTCGACACATGTACTGTGCTGCATGTACTCGACACATGTACTGTGCTGCATGTACTCGACACATGTACTGTGCTGCATGCACTCGACACATGTACTGTGCTGCATGCACTCAACACATGTACTGTGCTGCATGCACTCAACACATGTACTGTGCTGCATGCACTCAACACATGTACTGTGCTGCATGCACTCAACACATGTACTGTGCTGCATGCACTCAACACATGTACTGTGCTGCATGCACTCAACACATGTACTGTGCTGCTGCATGCACTCAACACATGTACTGTGCTGCATGCACTCAACACATGTACTGTGCTGCATGTACTCAACACATGTACTGTGCTGCATGCACTCAACACATGTACTGTGCTGCATGCATATAGGAGGCACCGAGACGGGTGGCCCTGTTGGCAGCAGGGATATCAGCCTCCTCTGTTGGCTGCTCAGTGCACTGGGTACTCAATCATGTGCTAGCACAGTGCAAGAACCATGAAGCAAGAAGGTGGGATACAGCTTCGAGTGACGGCATCAGATTAAATTGGTGGCCAGCACTGTTGCACAAGTGGTGCTAACACCGACATGTGCAACACCTTCGTGAGACCATTACATGTGTATACCCCCCCCCCCCCCCCCCCCACTCACTGCATCATAGCCCCCTCCACACGCTGTGTTCAACATCTCCTTTGCTAGTGTCTCAAACACCTGAGAGGAGAGGGAGGGGGAGGGAGGGGGAGGGGCAGTCCAGGGTTGGGCTAGGTGAAGTGGGCATTGGCACCACTGTGGATGACATGGTTGACTCACGGCGTCACAGTTCTCCCCTGTCAGGGCGCTGGTTTCATAGAACTTGACACGGTGCATCCTGGCCAACTTGTGTCCCTCCTCAGCGGACACCTCACGGTCCTCTCGATCCTTCTTGTTGCCAACCAACACAATCTGAGTGTTGGCAGAGCCGTACTCGCGTGTGTTGTCAATCCACCCGGGAACATTGAGGAAGGTCGGGCGGTTTGTGATGTCATACATCACCACCACTCCCTGGGGGGGAGGGCACAAGTGAAGAGAGATTACTGTATTATTGGCTGTACTGAGTGTAGCATGTCACATGATGTCACATGATGTCACATGATCTCACATGGGCTCCCCTGTAGTAGGCGTTAGTAAGGGTCCTGAACCTCTCCTGTCCAGCAGTGTCCCTGCAGCAGAAGAGAGGGGGTGGGGAGGAGGGGGGAGTAGACGAAGGGACAGTAAGGGAGATACCAGCAATATGCATAGGTGAGCTCCATAATTACTGGCTGTTCATTTGATGATGATTGATTTGTAGTTAGCTCATCCAAGCAGAGTGGAATTAAATTTGGCATTGTGTGGTTATCGCATCACAATGAAGTGTGGAAGAGTACAACGGAGTCACAACGGAGTCTGGAAGGAGCTCTTTGTTCAAGTTGCACTGTAGAAAGACACACGGTCCTGAACCTCTCCTGTCCAGCAGTGTACCTGCAGCAGACACACGGTGTTCCTACTGGCTCTGTTGGTCCAATCTGCTGTCGTCGGTGGTCTCACGAGGTGAAGTGTGTGAAGTACCTGGAACTAGTGACTTTAGAGGTCACAACATTTTGATTGGCAGAAAGCCGTGTGGTGAATAATCACGTGACGCCAAGCCAATGAATCGAAGACAAGTGAATAGCAAATTGGTGTAAGATGAAGGAAGGTAATCAGTTGCTAGTGGCAACTGTTGTTAAGGGTGACTGATGAAGTGCAAACGGTCTCTTTGTACTGGAACACACTCACATGCATGCACACACGCGCACACACACGCACACACACGCACACACATACACACACACACATGTACACACACATGCACACACGCGCACGCACACACATACTCGTGTACACACATATGCACACTCACACACACACCGCACACACATGTACACACACACATGCACGCACTCACACACACGCACCATATACTCAGCCTGAGGTGTTTGCCGTTGATCTCCAAATTGCGTTGTTTGTAGTCAATCCCTGCACACACATGCGACACATGTACCACTCCACCATGGCCCACAGCTGACCTCGCACACACCACATTCCACCATAGGTGGACACTCCCTACGGTTCTCTGCATACTAGCCAGTGGTGCTCACACAGCAGACATGGATGCACCGCAGTGGGCGGCGTGCAGTACGTGCGATCCACATCGCTTGCATTCGCTGCTGCGGTCACAACACATTGCAAACTCACCCCTCCCCTCCCCCAACCTACCCACAGTGGAGATGAAGGAATGAGGAAAGTTGTCCTCCGTGAACCGGCCTAAGGTGGCTGTCTTACCGACGCTCGAGTCGCCAATCATCAAGACCTTGAAGGAAACGTCTTGTCCTACCTCTTTTGCAACACGGCCATTTCTCCGTGTCACGTCAGCGCCGCTGCGTGGCCCGGGGTCTGCCATAGCGCGCCTACGGCCTGGCAGTCGTACGTCTTCCTGCACCCAGTTGCTATCACGTGACGGTCATGTGAAGCTGCGGTGACGTGATCAATCAATCTGCAGAAACCTATACAGTGGTTTCGAGGTTACTTGTCCTGATTGCAATTTGAAGTCTGCACTCGATCACGCGGCACGTGATAAATGAGCGTCACCGTTCGTCATTTTGTATTCGAAATTCAAATAGCGTGAGCACTCTTCGTAGTACAGTCAGTTGGACGGAGTGAGACGGACCGCTACTGTATCATGCCGAAGGCATATTCCAAACAGTCCTCCATCTGAGATCACTGGAATATGCCTTCGGCATGATACAGTAGTCATCCGTCTGACTCCGTCCAACTGACTGTACTATGAAGAGTGCTCACGCAATTCGAATTTCGAATACGAAATGACGAACCGTGACGCTCATTTATCACGTGCCACGTGTCGATTGCAGACTTCAAATCGCAATCGGGACAAGTAACCTCGAAACCACTGTATATACTGAGCTATGGTCATGAACACAATAGCGTGAAGTCCTTGTCGGTCACCGGACCACTCCTCCTGTGACAGGCCCCGCTCCTCAGCCGGGTGGCCATCCCATCTGCCTTCCCCCCAGCACATGCAGGTGGAGGTGGTAGACAGACTGAGCCCCGTCTGGGCCGTTGTTGATGGCCAGTCGGTAGCCGCCCTTCAGGCCCTGCGTCTGGGCCACCTTGTCTGCTACCAACAAGAGGTGACCTAAGAGGCCACAGTCTTCGTCTGTGGCCGAAGAGAGCTGGGGGATGGCCTTGCGGGGGATCACAAGGAAGTGGACAGGAGCCTGGGCATTGATGTCCTTGAATGCAACACACTGCACCAGAAAAAGTGGCAATATGGATGTCATTAACACGCATGTCATTAACATGCATGTCATTAACACGCATGTCATTAACACGCATGGCTTCAAGTGGTGTGTGTGGGGAGATTTCCCCGCAAACATCCTCCATGGCCTGCTTCAGCTGTTCATGCATGTACATGTACATAGCCCTGTCCTGGCACGGGTCGCACGTCCTTTATAGCACACAACTTTTCCTGTTAATTGCAGTGCATGCGTAAACAGTGCTGACGGCCATCGCAGCAGCATTCGCTGAAACTATTCATCCCTAGTAGTCAGTACCCGCTCTCATGTGCACACCTTTTCATCTTCATAGATAAAGTCACAGGGAATTTCTCCCCTCAGAATCTTCCCAAATATGGTGTCGTCCTCACCGCTTTTAGCTTCCTGAGCCTTCTGCACTTCGTCTGCCATTTTCCCAATGGACCGATCAGAAAATGGCTACCGATTTGCAGCTCGAATCGCAGGGACGGTTATTGAGCAATACAGGGGACTGAGCAAGAAAGGAAAGGCTATCGTCGGAGAAGAGTGGAGCCCCTTAGCTGCAGTGGTGCTGGTGGGTGGAGATGGCCAGGGGAAGAACTGTGGGCAAGACCTGCCTGTGATGAAGGTCGTGGCTTTGGGTACGGGATCAAAGTGCATTGGACAGCAGCGCATGAGCAGACGTGGCTGGGTGGTGAACGACAGTCACGCGGAGGTGCTGGCACGGCGCGCCTTCTGCCGCTACCTGCAGGGCCAGATCGGGGAGTGCCTGAGGGGTAGCGAGCAGTCGGTGATGGTGCGGGGAGGCCAGGGAAGAGTGAGAGTGAAGAGCCAGTACAGTTTCCACTTCTTTGCCACGCAGCCACCCTGTGGGGATGCGTGCATCTTTCCAGTGGATGCTGGTGGAGGGCAGATAGCACAGACTGCGGGGGGCGGTGGGCGGGGCAGGTGGGTAGAGCATCTCCTGTCCAACCAGGTAGATCCAACAGATGATTCAGTTTCAAGCAACACTAGTGACAATGTCACCAATGACAGTAGCACAAGTGACAATGTCACTAATGACAGTAGCACAAGTGACAATGTCATTAATGACGATAACACAAGTGGCTGTGTCACTAATGACAAAATCACAGCTGTTTGTGATACCAGTGGAGATGTCCCGCATGCCAAGAGGCTGAAACAGAGTTTTCCTCCTTCCCCTCCCCAACCGGGTCCTTCCCCTCCCCAACCACCTTCCCCCCCTCCCCAACTGGATCCCTCCCCTCCCCAACCGGATCCTTCCCCTCCCCAACCACCTTCCCCCCCTCCCCAACTGGATCCCTCCTCTCCCCAACCGGATCCCTCCCCTCCCCAACTGGCTCCCTCCCCTTCCCGGCCGGTTGACATCCACCGGACTGGAGCCAGGTGCACGATGAGAGGTGAGTGTGATCCCCACCTCCCTGGAGTGGGCTACCACCTGCTAGGAGCACTGCGGACCAAGCCAGGGCGGGGTGACCCCACCCTCTCCATGGCTTGCAGTGACAAGATGCTCCGCTGGAACGTGCTAGGGTGCCAGGGAGGGCTGCTGGCCAGCCAGCTGGAGTGTCCCCTCTACTTTGCCTCCTTCACCTTCCTTGATACCCTGTTTAACGAAACAGCTGTGCGTCGAGCGCTGTATGGGAGACTTTCTCTGATTGCAGAAGCACTTGCAAAGGATGGGGAGATTAGTGGGAGGGGCTACAGACTCAGTACGCCTGATCTGCATATGGTGAAGGCAAGGGAAGTGCTTTCACAAGAGGAGCTGACGTGCATGGTGCCTAGTGATCTGTTGAGGCCAGCCCCTGGAGGTGTGTGTTGGTGTGCAGCACCTCCTTTGCATGACGTTGTGGTGCAGGGAGTGAAGCAAGGCGCTAGCTCCAGACGAGAGCTGTCAAGGAGCTCTAGTGTGTTTGTCTGTAAAGCTAGATGGCTAGAAGACTTCAAGGGGTTGGTTGAGACCCTACCAGACGACTGTCTGCCTCAGTGCTTGCAGGTAAGGGCTGCTTCCTGCTCGTACAGGGAGTGCAAACAGCTGGACACAGTCTACTGCAAGGCAAGGAGGTTGTTCCTGCAATTCTGTCCCTCCTGGATGGAGAACGCAGAAGAGTATGAGCACTTCAAGTGATTTCTCTCAGTGTTACGTATGTGGTTAAGTTGTTTATTGATCTAAAAGTGGTCGTAAGGGAAATTCCCTACTTGTTATGCTCCTGCTGATTTTGCACACGTCTGATGAGCACAAAGATGGCTTCATCCGATCGCGAGGTTTGGTGCTCTCTGGTCCGCGGTCTGCACACGCGAGGATAGACTAAGCAGAGGCTTCACACTCGCAGCTGCACTCTCCAGGCGCGCACCGCGAGTGCGAGAGCTGGTGGTATAGAGAACTAAACGAGCACGTCCATCCGTTGACGGGCTTGACAGTGTGAGTGTCATGAGGCCGCTGTAGAAGGGAAAGCAGTTGCTCCTCACCACCCAACGGGTGACCGTCGCTTCCTCTTACGTACAAGTTGAGCCAGAATTGTGTGAATACCGTAAGCCCCACGCCTTCTTCCTGTACCGCCCCGCCCCTCTGTCCCTCCATCCCGCAGCAAATGTCGTGCGCCGATGGTCGCGTTCGAGCCAGCTCGATTGCCTCCAACAACTCGGACAGTGATGGCATGAGGGGTGCTGGTGAGGGTGATGTGGAAGGTCTGCCATTCTCCGTATGGGAGGGAGGGGCTGCCTCCATTCCGCTTGTCATCCTCTCATCTCGCTTCAAGCACGCCAGCTCCCTTGCAAAGATTAGCAACCCCGGTGCGTGCTCACCCTCCTAACCCTACCTCACTCTGCTGCATGTGTGCTAGTGTACACTTGGTGGCATGTGCGTGTGTGCCTGCTGTGTGGCACGGGCAAAGGCAGGTTCTCCAGTCACATTGCTGTCTCTTATGGATTGTGTACATGCTAAGTGTAGCCCTCCCTCTGTCCCGCCCCTGAAGGCATTGTTGTGGTGTACTACAAGTATGAGAACACCACTCTGGGTGGGCTCCTGGCTAAGATAGGGAAGTCCCTCCAGGGGGGACGAGCTTTGAGCATTGCCCTCCTCATGCACGGCCACACAGGCTACTTCAAGATCAACAAAAAGAAGGTGGGCGGGGTCGTGGTCAAGTGGGCGGGGTCGGGGGTCAGGTGGGCGGGGTCGGGGGTCAGGTGGGCAGGGTTGGGGGTCAAGGTCGGCAGGGTTGGGGGTCAAGTGGGCAGGGTCGGGGGTCAAGTGGGCGGGGTCGGGGGTCAAGTGGGCAGGGTCGGGGGTCAAGTGGGCAGGGTCGGGGATCAAGTGGGCGGGGTCAAAAGGTAGGGACCAGGGATAGGTCACTATGATTAGTCTAAGGTTCGGTGTCTTGTGGATCAGAGGTATTGTACGTCCAGCTTGAAGTGTGTGCGTGTGTGTGTGTGTGTGTGTGCGTTCGTGCGTGTGTGTGTGTGTGTGTAACCCCACCTCCCGTCCCGGCCTGCCCACAGAGTGTGACTGCTGCCACTCTAAGAGAGGACAAGGAGGTCCGCCAGTTCTTCTCCTCACTGGTCGAGACCCACCTGGATCGGGACAGTCCCCTGGCACGGGTTGACCTGCTCCAGAGCTCTCTGCTCCACGGCAGTGAGGGGGCAGACACACTGCAGGAGCTGAGGGCATTGCTCAAGGTGGGCGGGGGGAGGGCTGGGCAACGGGGTACCCCCTATCATTAGCTCATCTCCATAGCAACAGATGGCATAATTGTAGTAGGTACATGTGATGTAGTTTTGCATGTCGTCTTGTGTGCAGGTCTCAGTGAATGCCTCTCAAGACATCTTGGGTGGGGAGGTCTCGGTCCCGGGTTCCACATCATCAGTTCGTATTGGGACCCTGTACTTTGATGGCGAGAAGCTCAGGGACTGGATGGTACACTCCGGGAAGGAGAATCGAGCCCTGTATGAGAAGATGTGGATCGAGGGAGTGGGTGCGTGTGCATGTGCGAGTATGATCAGACTGTTCCCCCACCTCACTCCACCCCACCCCACCCACCCTCACTCCACTCCACCCCACCCACCCCCTCTATGTGTGCAGGTGCCTATGGCCGTGCTATAGTGTACCGTCGCCGTGACGACAACTCCTATGTGATTCTGAAGGAGATCAACATGGTGGAGCTGTCGAAGGAGCAGAGACGGCTGGCCCTGAATGAGGTGGAGGTGCTATCGAGGCTAGACCACCCCAACATCATCAGCTTCTACGACAGCTTTGAGGAGGATGGGACACTCATGATCGAGATGGAGTATGCAGAGAAAGGGTGTGTGTACTCGTGTGTACTCGTGTGTGTGTGTGTGTGTGTGTGTGTGTGTGTGTGTGTGTGTGTGTGTGTGTGTGTGTGTGTGTGTGTGTGTGTGTGTGTGTGCGTGTGTGTGTACGTGGATATAAACAGCACATGTACATATCTCCTCTCACCTCCTCACCTGCTCCTGTCTTGACTATCGTTTCCCCCTGCTCCTGCCCCCTGCTCCCAGGGTAGAGTGTGGGGGAGAGTTCAGTGTGTTTGTCAGTGATAAGGGGATCATCCTCACCTGTGGGCGGGGCGGGAGGGGTGCCCTTGGACATGCCAACAGCTGGGAGGATGTCCCCACTCCTAAACTCATCACAAGCCTCTTCTGCGAGAGTGTGGTGGGCGTGGCTTGTGGAGAGGCTCATGTGGTTGTCATGACGGCAGACAATGGACTGCTGTCCTGGGGGGCCGGAGGTTTTGGTCGCCTCGGCAACAGCTCAGAGGAAGACCAGTGAGAGTGCAGCAGTAGCAGCAAGCACATGTGCATGTGTGTTGACATGGTTTGAGAGTCGGTCCCGTGTGCCTCAGGAACTGCCCCAGAGCCGTCACACTGAGTGAGCCCGTGACCACTGTCAAATGTGGAATTGATGGCACTTTGTTCCTCACCGCTTCTGGTCGGCTGCTGGCCTGCGGCAGGTGACAGGGGAGGGGGTGGGAGGGTCCAGTGCCACATTTTGGATATATATCTATGTAACGTATGTGTGTGTATTGTTTCATATTGTGACTCTCTTCTGTTGCTAGCAACCAATATAACAAGCTGGGCTTGAATGAGCGTGTTACCTTTCGAATGCAGCTCAAGAAGCTTGTCAGCCATGTCAAGGCAGGCTGGCTCACACACTTTGTTTTTATCAGTGTGTGTGTGTGTGTGTGTGTGTGTGTGTGTGTGTGTGTGTGTGTGTGTGTGTGTGTGTGTGTGTGTGTGTGTGTGTGTGTGTGCGTGTGTGTGCATGTGTGTGTGTTGTTGGGGTTGTTGAAACACACATCATGTCATGTGTTCACACACGCTGCCTCAACATGTGAAGCCAAGCACTGTCTGCAGGTCTACCGTGCTAGACTGGCGCTTGCTCTCTCTTTGCCTTCAGACGAATGTCTCTTTTAAGACAGTACCGATGCCCATCAGGGATCTGAGGGAGTACCGTGTGGTTGACATGGCGATGGGCCCCACCCACACAGCTGTGCTTGTAAGCAGTGGGAGGGTCTTTACATTTGGCCGCAACATGGAGGGTCAGCTTGGCACAGGTCATGTGACCATTAGCTCCATGGTAACCAAGACTCAGGCACTGCAGGAGAAGGCCATGGTACGTGTGTGTGGGGGGAGGGGTCACACTGGGCGTGAGAGCAGTTGAGTGCAGCGAGACTGTCCCAAACTCCTCCTCCTGCAGGCGGTGGTGTGTGGGGAGGTGAGCACAGTAGCCGTCTCTGAAAACAACAGTGACATCAACAACTGCTTCATGCTCTGGGGAAGTCCCCCTGTCACCAGCACACCCTTGGCGTCGCTGCTAAAGCAAACTGCAGTGAAGGGCATGGCCAATGGGAACCATGGCAACAAACCTGATGGAGTGAAATCAGATGAAGGAATCTCTGGAGTGCCACAGAGGGAAAAACCCTTAGTGGGAGCCAACGACCCTCCCCCTCTCCTCTCCCCTATATTGCCCAATGATTCCAGCCTATCAGATTCTATCAAGGTAGACCAGTCTGGTGGCGGCCATATTGCAACGTCAGAATCAACACCAGAAAGAATGCAGTCAGACAAATCTGTGAGTGCATGCACATGACTGTCATGTGACTATCACATGACTACTCTGTAAATGTCATGCGACTATCACATGACTACTCTGTAAATGTCATACGACTATCACATGACTACTCTGTAAATGTCATGCGACTATCACATGACTACTCTGTAAATGTCATGCGACTATCACATGACTACTCTGTAAATGTCATGCGACTATCACATGACTACTCTGTAAATGTCATGCGACTATCACATGACTACTCTGTAAATGTCATGCGACTATCACATGACTACTCTGTAAATGTCATGCGGCTATCACATGACTACTCTGTAAATGTCATGCGACTATCACATGACTACTCTGTAAATGTCATGCGACTATCACATGACTACTCTGTAAATGTCATGCGACTATCACATGACTACTCTGTAAATGTCATGCGACTATCACATGACTACTCTGTAAATGTCATGCGACTATCACATGACTACTCTGTAAATGTCATGCGACTATCACATGACTACTCTGTAAATGTCATGCGACTATCACATGACTACTCTCTGTAACTGTCATGTGACCGTCATGTGACTGCTTTCCAGATGGCCCCCCTGGTGCGAGACTCCTCCCAGTACCTGCAGACTTTGCTGGAGCTTCTCCCTGAGCCCCCACCCTCTGCCCCGGCCGACAGGAAGGGACCTTCGCGGGCAAAGTACAAGAAGGGCACACAAGCAGGAGCGCCCAACGTGATGGCCACTGGCGACATCAGCTGCACTGCCAAGGTGATCCACGAGTACACAGAGTATATGCTGCTCTTTGTAATGTCCACGCAGCTTCATGTGGGGGATGCTGCTACTAGATGCCCCATCATAAATAGCAGACAGACAGATGGACAGACAGACAGATGCACAGATGGACAGACAGACAGACAGATGGACAAAGACATTTATCATGTATTGTTTCATTTGTTGGATGAGGTCGTGTTGTAACGTCCCTCCCCCTGCACCTCCAGGTGGTGAAGTTTGCAGCTGCTGATGGGGGTGTGGTGGACTTCAGTGCCCTGGGCTGGCGGCGCATCAAGCTCAGTCAGCTGGCCTCCTTCGGACCCAACCTGGTTGTGCTAGTCGAGGCACAAGTCCCTGAGAGTCCGGCGCACTCCTCGGTCGGGGCCCTGCGCGGGGCTTCCTTCAGGATCAAACCGGAGCTGCGGCGATTCTCACGGTTGACTTCCGACTTCCACTTTGACCCCCTGGCTGTGCACTGCTCCCGGGCACAAACTCCCCTCTCTCGGGACCCCACACCCCAGCCCAGTCGTCTGGCCAACGACAAGAAGAAGATCATTGTCAGTATGGTTGACTATGCAGCAGGGACTAGCAGTGATGAGTCTAAGGTAGCGGCAGCCTGCCTTCACAAGTTAGAGTTTGTACATATACGTACTGCTGCCTCACTCACTCCACCCCACCCCCAGATTCCATCTTGGCTGGCAGCGGATCTAGAAGATGCCCGCCATGACCCAACCTCCCCCCTCTCCCCCGCCTCCCCCCTCTCCCCCGCTTCCCCCCTTTCCCCTGGACCCATTCCCCTAGGGCTGCCAGTCATCGTGGGACAGGGGCCAATCAGCAATGGTCCTCCGGCAGCCATCTTGATGCGCCCCTCCCAACAACGCCCTCCGACCCGGCAGCAGCCCACTCTGCGGCCACCTCGGCACCGCAGTGTCTCCAGTGAAACAGTGTTGGTTTCAGCTAAGCCCCACCCCCAGCAGCTGAAAGACCCCTCCCTCCTCCCCCCCTCGGGTGCATGCACACCAGGTGTGAGGCGATACCCGTCTGAAAATGCACTGACTCCAACTCAAGATGTGAGGGTGGCATCCCAGTTTGAGCGGGCCCAGACTGGGCGAGAGGCCAAGGGTGCCCTGCCCTCCGGCTCACCCCACCTCCTTGCCACACCCTCCTACTGGGGAACTGGGGGGAGAATGTCTGGTCCTTCTCAGGGCATTGTCAAGGGAGAGCCCCCTGGACAGCTCAAACTCCCCTCCATTGTCAACAGCTCACACCAGGCTGACCCTTTGTTGCTAAGCAACCATCGGAGCAAGAGTGGTAGTCAAATAATGAGCCCTACCTTTATCAAGAAGTTCAATTCAGGTATTGGGTGGGTGGGGCAGGGCAGGGTGGGGTGAGGCGGGGCAGGGTGGGGCAGGGTGGGGTGAGGTGAGGTGGGGTGAGGTGGGGCAGGGCAGGGTGGGGTGAGGTGGGGCGAGGCAGGGTGGGGTGAGGTGGGGCGGGGCAGGGTGGGGTGAGGTGGGGCAGGGCAGGGCAGGGTGGGGTGAGGTTAGTGAGCTGTTTCGTTTGTCTGTAGTAAGTGGTCAGCCAAAGAAGACTGCAGTAGGAGTCAATGGGTTGTTTCCACGGCGACAGTCAGTCCCTTTTAATAGTATCCGAGGGAGGCTACCTGGACAGTCTGTGAGTGACTCAGCAACTACTGATGATGAAGTTGCCATGACAACACCCAGTCATGCGTGGGGATCAGTTGACCAGTCTTCAGGTATGCCTGCCTCTGTCCTCAGAGGGTTAGCCCTCAGGGGCGCGGCAAACTGAGAAGGCAAACCCTTCTTGTGTGTCTGTGTCTCTAAGGCACTGTATGTATCTTGTTTTTATCTGTATCCATAGCAACCACTACCAGTGAGGAGGAGGAGGAAGAGGAGGAGGAGGAGCCTGCTGGTTGTGGTGTTGAGAGTGGGTTGGGCAGTGGGCGTGGCCCCCTCCCTTCAAGCTCCAGTGACGACAGTCGTTCCTACTGTGAAGGACCAAAGGGAGTGGCCAAGGGCAAGTCTGTCGTCACTCAAAGACCTGAGAGTGGGCGGAGTCCGCCTCCGGGGTGAGACGCATGTCTGCATGTCAGAGTTAGGGCATGCACCACTGTTGGAACACACTGAGGGTGGGCAGACAGACTGTCTGGCTATGTAGTGCAAGGGAGGTGTAGTGGTTACTGCACCGCTATTCAGCAAGTGTGTATGTGTGTGTGTGCGTGCAGGTCAGCCAAGGTGTCTGCAACCAGCAAGAAGTCTCCATATTTGGTGAGATTACCATACCATACGTAGATGTCACATGTCAATCACATGTCTGTCACATGACCACTGCCCAGTCTCGTCTGAGCAAGCATCCCCACAAACGAGGGGGAACAGATAAGCAGCACAGGAGCACCTCAGCCAAGTCAGCGAAGGAGGACCGGTCAGCGAAGGAGGGCCGGTCAGCGAAGGAGGACCGGTCAGCAAAGGAGGACCGGTCAGCAAAGGAGGGCCGGTCAGCAAAGGAGGGCCGGTCAGCAAAGGAGGACAGGTTGGTGAAGAAGGACAGGTTGGTGTAAGAAGGAAAAGCTTGCACACACCCTGTGTTGTACTGGTGGTGTGTGGCGTCTGATGTGATGTTGTGCAGAACTTCGAGTCTTGAGCGAATGAAAGTGGAGCTGCAAGATGTGATGCGAAGACAACAGAATTATGAGGAGGTGTGTGTGTGTGTGTGTGTGTGTGTGTGTGTGTGTGTGTGTGTGTGTGTGTGTGTGTGTGTGTGTGTGTGTGTGTGTGTGTGTGTGTGTGTGTGTGTGTGTGTGTGTGTGTGTGTGTGTGTGTGTGACCAGCTCTGGAGTGCTTACATCCTCTATCCTCCCCTTTCCTCTGTCCTGCATCTGCTGTAGAAGCTTAAGCAGGCGCAACACTCCTCCGAGCAAGACAAGGCGGAGTTGCGAGCAGAGGTGGCCCGCCTACAGCAGGAGAGAGACAATGTCGCTTTACTTCTGAGGAAGGAGAGGGAAAAGGCCTCTCAGGCTCAGGTGTGAAGAACACTTAGCATGCACACACACACACACACACACACACACACACACACACACACACACACACACACACACACACACACACACACACACACACACACACACACACACACACACACACACACACACACACACACACACACACACACAACTGGGCTCATGTGTGTGGTGCTGCTCCACAGCCCAGAGAGGAGGAGTTGAGGGAGGAGATCAAAGCACTAAAGGAACAGGTACGTACGTCCTCCACTCACATACGTAGAACCTTTGGTCTCCCTCTGTCGTGACCACCATGTGTATTCTTCTACTTACCTCCTCTTCCCCCCTCTCTCCTCTCCTCCCTTCCCCTCGGGCTCACCTCTCCCTCACTTCCCTTAGATGTCAAAGTACAAGTCTGTGATTGACAAACTGGACTCCCGGTTGACCAGTAGCGAGGAGGTGAGCTGTAAATTTGGCTTATGTGCAACGGTGTGTGCGGTTGCTACCCTCCTCCATACCCACCCAGGAACGAGGGGAGCCACTGTCCTCCAATGGTGTGGTGGACTCATGGAAAGGAGTGGCCACTGGGGAGGAATCCACATCCCCGTTAGCAGAAGGGGGAATCCCCAAGAAAGTAATGTCAGAACCCTCTCCAAAAAAGAAACGAGGCAGTAGTGCTCTCCTTGGACGGGTAAGTTGAAGGCAATTGGCTGTCCCATCTAAGGTAGACATGTGAGCACGCTCTCCTTCTCTCCTGTTCTTTGCCCTCCTACGTACCCGGCCCCTCCCCCATCAGAATCGCAAGTCCACTTCTGGTGTCAAGGCAGACGGTGTACAGCAGACCCCACAGAGCCAGGTCTGCACTGTCATGTGACCATCATGTGACCATCATGTGACCACATCCTGCACAAGTAAACTTGATCGACAGTATATGTAACCCTGGACGTTTTGAACGCAGCAAATGTACATTTGTATATAATCATAGTTACATTGTTATACGTTTTCTTGTCAGCATTATGTACTCTGTCAGCCACACACATGCGCACATGCACACACCACCACCACCGGCACTAGAAGCAACCACCTGCAGCTTGCACAAGGGCGAAATCCCTACTATAACATTGAGCTTCATTAATTACAGAAGTAGAGCGCAGATTTGGATGATGGCGGCACCCGGGCTTGTGCAAACTGTACTGGTTGTTGGATCTGCTCCTACCTAAGATGGTCTTGGCCTGCAACTGGTGTGCTGGTAATGTGTGTTTGTATATATTACTGTGATACATGTGACTGCATCCAACAATTGAAGTGATCAATACAAAATCTAAGACATGCAAGGCAACAGTCATTTCTTCTTCTTGTTCTTGCTTTTGGGTTTTCCTGCCCCACCCCCTCCTCCCTCGGCCCCGCCCCTGTATCCAGCTGTTTGCCGCACTTTCAGTTTTGGGATCATTTCACTCAGAAACATCAGCACTTCCTTCTCTGCATTCACCAGAGAAGGACACAGACACACAGGTGCATGACACAAGTGACAAACAAAGTCTAAAAGATACAGACAGACAGACAGACAGACAGACAGACAGACAGACAGACAGACAGACAGACAGACAGACAGACAGACAGACAGACAGAGATGCAACTGCTGCATGCAACAAAAGGCACTTGAGCTGTTTGCACAAAAGAGTCACACTGTGCTGTGCTGAATGTGTGCGTGTGTGCTGAGGGGCCCTCACTGGAGGTGAGCACGTCTGAGACAGGCTGACCATCTTGGTCCCTCATCTGCACACGGACCCGCCCCCCCATGGCCGGGTCCTTGCACCACTCACGGGAATAGTACTTGGATGACTGGGGAGAGAGGAAGGGACATGCACACCATCGCCGGGCGGGCATGCTAGGGAACCCACAGCAACACGTGATGCGCAGGTGCATGTGTGCGTGCATGCGTACCAGAAGAGCTGGGGGCGCAGTTGGCATACTGCAGGCATTAGTGTGCTGGTGCAGCTGGCCATGTCACAGACTGCACCTCACACCCAGTTGATGAAGTCACCTAACACCACCTCAGTGCACCCACTCACCTCCACCTTTACTTGGAGGCCCTGGCTGGCCAGGACATCATGAATCTCATTACAGGTGGGGTTGTCCACAGCCTGGAGCAGAAAGGGAGGCGTAACACACAGAAGCTCCATCCTTGAAGCCAACAGCGTGACAGGGCCATAACAAGCGCTGACGCCGGGCGAATACCTTGGACTTGGCTATCCTTCTTCCATCCGCTACTGTCTTCCTCGAGTTAATGTAAGTCGGATAAATCATCAACCATCTAAAATAGAATCGGTCAAGAGAGTCAAACAGTCAGTTTGTGACAGGTCTCTTCACACTCCACACCTTTTCTCATCGTCGGGAGGCAAACCCTCGTATGGTGACGCCATTTTCTTGCTCGTTTCGTAACTAAGGAAAATGGAGTCGGACGAACAGCCAAAGAGTGTCATCTCTCTTCCCAGCTCGCACAGCGGCGACCTGATGGTCCTTCGGACACGTGTCGCTCAGCAGTCGGAGCTGATATCTATGCTGAAGTCCAGAGCGGACAATACGCTGCTAGAGGTGCGTGTCTGAGCCTGTGCTTGCAGTGAACGTTGAAGTACTCTCCTGGTGGTGGCGGGTGCCTGTGTGTGTGTGTGTATTTGTGCACATATACACGTGTGTGTGTTGGGTACAGGTGTGTAGGCTGAAGAAGAAGAATGAAGAGCTGATCCGAGAGCGTGAGGTGGCTGTGTGTTCGCTGGAGAGGGAGGTGCAGCGTTGCCGCAGTGTGGAGGACCACTTTGACACCCTCCGCGCTAACCACCAGCAGATGATTGAGATCAAGGACCAGTACAAGCAGGAGTCGTCTGCCCTGCGGGCACGTCTGGAGGCACTCAGCAGCGACAGACAGACTGAGGCGGAGAGGGCAGCCGCGCTTACCAGGCACCGGAGTGAGGTGGCTGAGCTGCGTGGAGAGCTGGAGCAGGCACGGTGCTGTGCTGCCTCTGCAGAGGACAGGTGTCGGTGAGGGCATGCATGCATGCAGTGGCAGCCAAGAGGGCACAGAGTACCCCACCAAGTGTAGTGTTGACAGCACACTGGAATGTTACTCACCAGTCCACAGTGAACTAGCTTGAGTGTGTGCGTGTGTGCTGCAGGTTGTTGGAGTCGCAGGTGGAGTCCCTGAGGCAGGACCTGGCTGGTTGTCGCAAGGAGGTAGGGCAGAGCAGGACAGCCTCAGCACAGCTGGAGCAGCAGCTCAAAGGTGGGGTCATGCTGGGGGTCATGCTGGGGGTCTTGCTGGGGGTCATGGTGGGGGTGTTGCTGGGGTAGTATATAGTGGATAAGATGCATGTACCTGGTGACACATGATGTTGTCACTGGGAGAGTCACGGGACGAAATGACCTTGGGTGGGGGCAGCCTCCCTGCATGACCTTGGGTGGGGCCAGGCCTCCCTGCATGACCTTGGGTGGGGCCGGCCTCCCTGCATGACCTTGGGTGGGGCCAGGCCTCCCTGCATGACCTTGGGTGGGGCCATGCCTCCCTGCATGACCTTGGGTGGGGCCAGGTCTCCCTGCATGACCTTGGGTGGGGCCAGGCCTCCCTGCATGATCTTGGGTGGGGCCATGCCTCCCTGCATGACCTTGGGTGGGGCCAGGCCTCCCTGCATGACCTTGGGTGGGGCCAGGCCTCCCTGCATGACCTTGGGTGGGGCCAGGCCTCCCTGCATGACCTTGGGTGGGGCCAGGCCTCCCTGCATGACCTTGGGTGGGGCCAGGTCTCCCTGCATGACCTTGGGTGGGGCCAGGCCTCCCTGCATGATCTTGAGTGGGGCCAGCCTCCCTGCATGACCTTGGGTGGGGCCAGGTCTCCCTGCATGACCTTGGGTGGGGCCAGGCCTCCCTGCATGACCTTGGGTGGGGCCAGGTCTCCCTGCATGACCTTGGGTGGGGCCATGCCTCCCTGCATGACCTTGGGTGGGGCCAGGTCTCCCTGCATGACCTTGGGTGGGGCCAGCCTCCCTGCATGATCTTGGGTGGGGCCAGGCCTCCCTGCATGATGCTGTCTGGTGCACTCAGAGTCTTGTCGATGTGTGGAGGAGGCTCAGAAGACGGTACAGGAAGTGCAAGCACAGCACAGGAAACAGGAAGTACAGTGGAAACAGGAAATGGCTCAGATGACACAGGATGTTGCGGGGTTGAAGCAGGATGTGGCAAAGCAAAAGGAAGCTATCAAGGCAAGCTAATTTGTGGTGTTGCATGTATCACAGATGGAGCGTTGAGCATTGGCTGTTTTTACAGAACCGAGACGAAGAGGTGAGTCGACTTGAGAGTGAGCTGGCGGTAGCGATGAGGGAAAGGTCAAAGCTGCTAGTGGAACTCAAGTGAGAGGAAGGGGAGGGGAGGGGAAGGGAGGGGAAGGGAGGGGAAGGGAGGGTAGGGGAAGGGTAGGGGAAGGGAGGGTAGGGGAAGGGAGGGTAGGGGAAGGGAGGGTAGGGTAGGAGAGCCATCGTCTGGTGTGGCTTTGTAAGTTGTTGAGGTGTGTTGCTGTCTGTTGCAGGCGGAAGGGGGAGGACCTCTCAAGCAGTGCGGCTTGTCAGGAGCTGCAGCAGCTAAGGGAGGTCAGTGCTTGCGTAAACTGACACTTGCCTGCTAGCTTTGCTGACGTGCATCCTTCGTGTGTGCGCACAGGAGTTTGCAGCATACAAGGACCACATGTCGTCCCTCTTGGAACAGGAGAGGGGGCTGAACCGCAAGTTGCGGCGGATGATAGAGTGACATCAGTGGCACACTGATGGAGGGTGTGTGCAGCTTGGGGACCTCCTAAAGGATGCAACACTCACTTGTGCTAGGTCTCCTGCATGTGTCGTTAATGGACCTTCTGTGACCACCTACCAATACACTGCAACGGTGCCACGTACTGTCTACCGCTGTGCATGCGTTAAGCTATTGTGCATGCCGTGCATGGCCTAGTCAGGTAAGGGGTCCAACCCGTTGGGTATGGGCTTCTGTCTTCAATGAACTGCTAACATTCCAATTCTCACATAACCCCCAGTGGCCCCCCAGTGGGTAGTTCTGACCCCAGTGGGTAGTTCAGACCCCCACTGGGTAGTTCTGTCCCCAGTGGGCAGTGCTGACTGCACCAGAGACTGGCTTGCTGTTAGCACAGGCTCTGAAGTTGTGTTTGGTGCATAGTCAATACACAACTGCACATGCTAGTCATTCTGTTGTTGTGTCCGCTCTGCTGTTGTTGCCGTGATGAGCACGTTCTCAAGGGACACGCCACGCTCCACATATGCAACCAGCCCTGCCTGCAGACCTAGTTGCCGTAGAAACCACACACGGCCTTCGTCAATCAGCCTCTTGCACAGCAGTCCTATGGCCTCTTTTGGGTGTGGCGAGTAGCCCCCTCCGCTGGTAGCAGAATGAGGTTCGCCTTTCTGGCTGGCTTCACTTGACTGCGCTGTTCCCACCTGGTCATCTTCATCACTGCTCAAGGTGGAGTGTTGGTCTTCTTCCTCTTGTTGCTGTTGGCGACAGCCGCACACAGCCCAGCTGCTCATTTTTGTAATTAGACAAAAATCCACATCTGTTAGTCCACGCCCCTCCAGATAGCCCCGCCCACAGTAGCTGTCCCAGGAGCAGCGGTGGTGGCAGCAGGTGGCAAAGACGAGCCCTCCCAGTTCCACTGCATGTGGCTTAGCCCTCTTTGCTCCGGGCTCCTTCTGACGGCCATCTTGTTCCCCCCTCTCCTCATGTTGTAGCACTCCTCGCAAGCAGCGCAAAGCAAAGTCTGCATGTTCCAGCAGCCATGAGAGGATCACACACACACACACACACACACACACACACACACACACACACGCACACACTCCAACCTGTCAATACAGCTGCCCTTGCAACACTCACTGACCTGTCCCCGCCCCACAGAGGTGCTTGGTCACGCCCACCACCCGCTGACTTTGTGCCACGCCCTCTGCCTTCCACAGCTCCAGGTCGCGGATGTCCATCAGTAGCCGCTGGAAACGGGGCCCTTGGGATTGGAACCGATGGTAGAGGTCCATCTAGGTGGGAAGGAGGGGAGGGGAGGGAGTCGAGGGAGAGGAGTGGAGGGGCCAGGAGGGGGAGGGGAGAGTAGGGAGGGAGGGAGGCTTCTGCAGCTTATACACATGTACAAAAGGGTCAAGTTACAACCACACCTTCTACTGCTTGCAACACTCTGGTGTCTCACTTGCCCACGTCAAGAGACTCTGCTCACCTTTCTCCTGCAATTGGATTTGTCTACCAGGATGTACCTAATTGAAGGGTCTCCCCCACAGGCTGCTTGTATCCAGTGGGACAGTTTGCCCCTCCCAGCACCAAACTCAACAAACGCAGTGTCACTTCTCAGCAGCCCCAGATGTTGCAGGTGCCCCAGAAGAGAGGACTGCACAAATGAGGCGGGACCAGTGAAAATTAGAGACTACAGCCGACTAGGTACTCCACCCACAGAGCCAGCCTTGTTCATACGCACAACCAGCATGCACTACACATTGGCAGTCGGGAATGATATGACGCAGTCCACAACAAAAGACTGCCTGCCACTCCCACCTCTGCAGTCTAGCCCCTCCCCCCACCTGCTGCAGGAGGTGCTTGCGTGCTGACTTTCCATTGCTGGCACTGTCAATCTCCTCCTGCAGAGCGCGGTGGTGTCGGGGACACAGAGGAACAGGGGAGAGTGTTGGGGCAACCTCGGCAAGGAGCCGCGCAGTAAGGGACTCCAGCTTGTCTCTTGGGATGGCTGAGAGAGAAAGCTGAGGGCAGTAGATACGTAGTGTGAGCACTAACGCAGTGGCACATTGCTGTGTGTGCGGCTGTGCATGTGGGTGTGTATGTATGGGGAGGTGGGTGTGCATGTGTGTGCGCATACCTTCTCCTCTATTGGTGGGCGGTACCCCTGCAGGCCCCCGCTGTTGACGCCCGCAGTGAGGCATGACGGAGTGTGCTGCTTTGCAGCATTGCACCTCCTCAGGTGCTTCTTCAGCTGGTCCTTAAACAAAGTGCTGAAAACACCAGGGGATGACGAGAAGGGGGTGAGGGAGGTGAGGGAGGAGAGAGGGGAGAGAGTACAGAGCAACAAGAGCAGGGCACGCAGCCAACTCAACTCACTGGGATGAGTCCAGAGGACACCTGATCCTCTGCCGATCGCTGCTGCTGGCGTCTCTTCCATCGACGTCAAAGTGCTCCCCGCAATACCGGCTTCCTGTGGACGCCTGCATACGACAGTACCTCTTTTTTAACGGAAGGTAGAAAGAACACTGTCTTCTTTCGACCGGCGCGGCCATTTTTCACGTCGTACGGTCCAGTTTCGGCTTCAACTTCCAATGTTACATTGTACCAAGCTCGTATGGAACTCAGTTTGATGACAAAAATGGCTGCTCCTGAGCACGTGCAGACGCTGTTCCGACAAATACGGGACTACGGGCGGGACGGAGAGTACAGCAAGGCTATCGCAGCAGCCGAAGAAGTCTTAAGGTACGATGCAAATGACCACGATGCGCGCCAGGCCAAAGCTGTCTGTTTGGTCCATGTGGGAAAGTGCCCTGAGGCACTGAAGGAGGCGAATCGATTGCTGAAGAAGACACCCAACGAAGAAGGGCTTCTTCTCTTGAAAGGCTACTGCTTGTACCGTATGGGCTGTTATAAAGAGTGCCTCGCTCTGCTGCAGCCACTGGGGGACATCCCTGACTGTGGTGCAGGGGTCCTTGAGATGCTGGCCCAGACCTATTACCGGCTGGAGGAGTACCGCGAATCGTGTGAGATGTACGAGCGAGCCTTCCAGTACCACTCAGTAGGCGGAGACAGGGACGAGTTTGCTGAAGAGCGGCGGACCAATTTATTAGCTGCACGGGCACTGGCGACACAGGAGGGGATTTCCTTGGTTTCCCCTAGTGCGGGGCAGGACGAGGGGCCGGAGACCTATGAGCAAGCCTTTAATGCTTCTCTCATTGCTTTAGCCCATGGCAACCTGAATGAGGCCAGCCGGCTACTAGACCAGGCAGAGCAGATGGCACGAGAGGTAACAGCACAGGACAGCCGAGTACTCTCACAGCCAGCCCTAGCTTTTGTGTTTACTACCATTGCACAATCATGAAAGGCAGCCACTGTGTGCACTTGTGCAGTGTTAGTGAATGTGTAAGGTGGGGCTGGCCCTTGAGACTAGGTGTCAACACACAGTGGTGGTCAGCTTGTGTTGTGCTCCCATCTAGCACATCAGTATTGTGATCTGGTAGTGTAGTGGCAATGTGACATTACCATTGGTGGATTAGGCAAAAGCCCCTCCCCCCACCTACCTCCACGGCAGACAGGAGGTGTGTGTGGAGTTGGTACAAGCCCCTCCCCCCACCTACCTCCATGGCAGACAGGAGGTGTGTGTGGAGTTGGTACAAGCCCCTCCCCCCACCTACCTCCACGGCAGACAGGAGGTGTGTGTGGAGTTGGTACAAGCCCCTCCCCCCACCTACCTCCACGGCAGACAGGAGGTGTGTGTGGAGTTCGTACAAGCCCCTCCCCCACCAACCTCCATGGCAGGTACCTAGGTGTGGGTTGTGTAGCTACCCCAGAGAGCTGTAATCCCCTTAGCCCTGTGTGCCGTGGCCCCAGTCTGTCAAGGTCTGTGTGTGCTTGTAGGCCAAACCATTGCTTGTCTGTGTTGCTAGGGTCATGTGTGTTGCTATGGTTACACCATGCAGCAGTTTGAGGAAGATGGCTACGACGAGGACGAGGTGGAGGTGGAGCTGAGCATTTTAAGGTTGCAGGGAGGCTATCTCAAGCAGTTGCTAGGGCAACACGAAGCAGCCAATCAGATGTATCTGTCCTGTATAAAGAGCAACCCTGATGACATCACCCAGGTTGCTATGGCATCCAACAACATTCTAGTCCTCAATCGTGATCGAGATGTCTTTGACTCCAAAAAGCGAGTCAAGGCTCTATCTGACTCCGCCCTGGCCAAGTTGACCAATGCTCAGCGACATGTGGTGCACTTCAACCTGGCTCTGTTTGCACTCACACTTGGACAGACGGCACAAGCAAGGGAACTGATTGGTCGGCTACAGCAGGAGGAGGGGCAAGGGAGTGGCCTCGCTGCCCTGGCTGAGGTGGCCCTTCTGTGCCGACAGGGCCAGCACAGTCAGGGGGTGGAGCTTCTCAGTCGCTTTGTGCAGGAGCGGCCAATACCTGCTGGTCCACTGGTGGTCCTCACTCTGGCACAGCTGCAGTCGACGCACAAGCACAGCTCACAGACAGCAGTGCAGACACTGGCTGCCTTTCCCAAAGTGAGGGGTTGGGCGTGGTCAGTGGGCGTGTGCAGTCAGGGGCGTGGTCAGGGGGTGTGGTTAGCAGGTGTGGTCAGGACTAGCATATGCATGATTATGGGTAGTGTGCGGTCAGGGGGCGTGGTCAGGCAAGGTGCTTGATGAGGGGTGGTGTGTGGTGAGAGGGGCATGGTGGACAGGTGTTGGAGAAGGCCTGCTGTTTGTGTCTCCTGCCCTGCAGGTTTATGACCATCTTGGTCTCCTGGGATACCAAGTTGCTCTCTATGCCCGTGGGGAGGGGGGCGGGGTCAACGAGGCATGTGCCCTCTGGAACAGAGCCATCTCTCACTGGGCGGGGCAGGAGGGGGGCGGGGACACTCTCAAGGCCATTTTAATGCAGGCAGCCACTTTTGGTATAGAAAATGGCCGCCCAGAGGATGCCGTGTCACACCTTGAGCAGCTGCTGAGCCTGGACCCCGGCTCCCCGCACATCCTGGTCAAGCTTGTTGCTGCCTACTCCCAGTTCTCCCCCAGCCGAGCGGAGGAGGTCAGTGCAAGACTGCCTCTCCCAGAACAGGCCGCTGACCTGGATGCAGACGCTCTGGAGCAGATGCCTGTCTACCGACACCGCGTGACCAAGGCAGTGGCTTCCGAGCAAAAGGGGACAGAAGTGGCTGCCGTGGATACAACTAAAAAGAAGAAACGAAAGCGTAAGCCACGCCTCCCGAAAAACTTTGACCCTAATGTAAAGCCAGACCCAGAAAGGTGGCTGCCGATAAGAGAGCGGTCCTACTTCCGGCGTGGCAAGAAGAAGGCTGCGCAGACACTGCGAGGGACGCAGGGTGCCGCGTCTGCACTGGTGGACAAGCTGGATGCCAGCAAGCAGCAGCCGGCAGAGGAGAAGCGGGGGGCAGAGCGGCAGCCGGCAGCCGCAGCCAAGCCAAAGGGCGCAGCAGCAAAGAAGAAGGGCAAAAAGAAGGGAAAGGGCTGGTAGGAATGCCACGCAGGGTGGGGAACTCCAATTTAGAGAAATTAACGAATTAACACAGGCAACTGCAACGAATATAAGTTTTCAAGTAGGAAATTGATCTTTAATTATTAAAAACGTTTTGATTTATGAGCAACAATAAACTTTATGAACTAGTGGCAGCCCGCAGCATGCTATGTATGCACGTAGACGGCTAGTGCAGCACACCTCAAACACCAGCTGTACCTCTGCCCAGTACGTAAACGTGTGTTGTGAGTATGAGGGTAGCATTGGCCACCAGCGCAGTGCAGTCCTGCCTACGGTTACCTCGCCTCCTGTTCCGCCCCACCCCCCCTGTCTGGGCCTCCTGGATGTCCCTACCTCGCTGTCGCCGACTGCCACGCTGAGACACACGTCTTCGAAGAGTGCATATTGCCCAGTTTGAGATTTGAGCAGGATGCTGACAATGAGGACCACAATGATGATGCCAGAGGGATGAACACAAGAAGGTGCTTGTGCCATGAACCAGGCACCAGAAGGTGCTTGTGCTGTGCCCAACAGTGGTGCACATGCGTGACTCACTTACCCGTAAGTAATGGACTAATTTCATCAACCACACTCGCAGGAGCACATGCGTACAACCATGTGATCACTCAGCTACTAAGGTGGAGTTATGCAATCACATAAGAAATCAGTACTACTAATAGACACATACAAGTATGTCTATACACTACAATGCTGTTATTAATGTCAACGCTGTTATTCGTGAACAGGTCATGCAGGATGTCCAGAAAGTCATCGTTATTGACACCAACACAACTGCGTATGACAGAAGCCAGAGACACATAACACCACAGCACCCCCCTTCCAGATGGCATCCCCCATACAACCCCTCCTAACCACACCCCCTTCCTCCCCCGACCACTTCCTTCCCCCAGATAGTATCCCCTCCCTCAGACAGCACCCGCTCCCCCAGATGACACCCACTCCTCCCCAGACCACGCCCTCCTCCCGCAGACCACACCCTTCCTCCCCCAGACCACGCCCTCCTCCCGCAGACCACACCCTTCCTCCCCCAGACCACGCCCTTCCTCACACTGGAGGGGCTCCTTGTGCTGCCTCAGCACAGTATCCGAGGTAGTTGTTGCAGGTCCGGCCTGGAGTACGGTACACCCCACCTGTGAGGTTCTGCAGTATGGAGAAGGTCACAAGACAGTCACATGACAGTTGCCTGACAAGTCACATGACAGTTGCCTGACAAGTCACATGACAGTCACACGCTCCAGGGACCCACCAGTGTAGCCATCAGGACTGCGGTAAAGGTGGAGGTGCAGACGTCATCGACCATGCAGCACACATCACAGAGTTGTGCCATCTCTGAACAGAGGCACTCAGTGTAGCCCCCGAGGCTGCAGACCGACCAAGAGCACTGGCCACTGAGGCAGGTGTTGCTCCCGTTGTTGCACAGGAGCCTGTCCTCCTTGAAGCTGCTAGGGTTCACTGGGCAGGCTGACTGAAGCCCACTGCACTCCACGGCAAAGCTGCAGTCATCAGCCTCTTTGCACACCTTGCTCGATGTGTCAAACATGCACTCGTCAGTGCAGCATGGGTCACCGGTCATCGGGCTGAGGGGTCCGAGGGCAAGTGACAGTCATGCAGTGACATGTGACAGACATGTGACAGTCATTATATTGTAGGGCCTTCTTCAGCTGTTACACGCACGTGTAACAGCTGAAGAAGGTCCTCGAGGTCGAAACGTTCTGTTATTGACTTTGTATGCCACGTGAATCACTCACGAATTCACCCATTTCATGTGACAGTCATGTCATAGAGTGTGGTGACCATGTGGCCCAATGTAATGCTCAGGAGCTGCACCTGCACTGCTTCCCTGGCTGCAGAGTGCAGTTGGTGGTGCAGCACATGTCGTTGGCCATGCACGTTGCTGGGTCATCCGAGCCACAGTCGCACTGCTCGTCTTGCTCCACGAGGCCATTCCCACACTGGTTCTCACCAGCTGCAGCAGGAGGGTAGGAAGGGAGAGGGGCAGGGAGGTCTTAACTCATCCCTTCCTCGAAGCCCACCCCACAGTCAGTGATGCTCGGCCTCTGACTCACCAGCCCCACCCCTGACTCACCAGCCCCACCCCCGACTCAGCAGTCCCACCCCTGACTCACCAGTCCCACCCCTGACCCACCAGCCCCACCCCCGACTCACCAGCCCCACCCCCGACTCACCAGTCCCACCCCTGACCCACCAGTCCCACCTCCGACTCACCAGTCCCACCCCTGACCCACCAGCCCCACCCCCGACTCACCAGCCCCACCCCCGACTCACCAGCCCCACCCCCGACTCACCAGTCCCACCCCTGACCCACCAGTCCCACCTCCGACTCACCAGTCCCACCCCTGACCCACCAGCCCCACCCCCGACTCACCAGCCCCACCCCCGACTCACCAGCCCCACCTCCAACTCACCAGTCCCGCTTTCACTCACCGACGAAGCAACTTGACTTTCTGCTCTCCAGCACTGACCGAATGTTAGCAACACTGCAGTTGGAGAAGCGATTGTTGTTGGGCTGAGAGCCATCCACCGCACTGAAGTACATGATGAAGTTGCCATCCGTCCCACCGGGGGCACATGCGGCTGTGTTGGGGTCGTGGTCCGAGCCAAAGTTGTGCCCCAACTCATGGGCAATGGTTACCACGGTAACTGCCATAGGCTGTCTCCTCCCAAAGTTGACAAAAGTGACGATAGCCGAGTTGAGGCTCCGTTCTCCTGTTGTAATCCGTGCCCTCTGCTCACACACACCACCCAAGTTTCCCCCCGGGGGCTGGGCCACCCATGCGAGGCCTAAAACTTCTCCGGCAAAGTCCCTGTACGTCAGGAGAAGTGCCAGGCAGAAGTCAGAGTGGTCTTCCTGCAGTGGAGAATGGACAACATTAGCAGTGAGTGACGTCAATTGACAGTGAGTGACATGAAGTGACAATGAGTGACATGAAGTGACAGTGAGTGACATGAAGTCAGAGTGACAGAGAGCCTGCTTGATTCCTCCCCTCACCTGAGACCACAGGTCCAAGAATTCAGTAACTGCGATGTTGTCATTAGCAAATGCCTGTGAGGGTTCGTTGGGGGTTTCGTAAATCTCAAGAGACAGACTGAATCGGATGCCGTCTGGCTGACGGTCAAAGTTGAAGTCGGTGTTGGAGAATATCTGGTTGACTTCGTTGAAGATGCTGGTCACCTCATTGTTGACACTGGCCACACTCGACCCCGCTACATTGGTGAAGAAACGACTGTCCACAGCAACACGGAGCCGGCAGACTGAGTTTCCATTGACTGTCAAGGCACGTCTGCAGCATGGGACAGAACACACACACACACACACACACACACACACACACACGCGCGCACACACACACACACACACACACACACACACTCACCACGTGCACACACGGTCACCAGCACACCCTGCCCACCCCCTCACTTGCTTCGGCTGCGGACGCTGCGGTGAGACGCTACCCTGTTCTGTAGTGGCACTGCCCACCTCTGGACCTCCTTCAGGTAGTCTTGGAGACTCTCACCTCCGCAAGTACCTCCTTCCTGACCACGCCCTCCAGGGAGGCGGAGCCTCACATCGCCCACCTTGTACACTATGGAGTGGAAGGATGTTGGCGGAGGATCAAAGAACTTCCATGCTGCTTCCACATAGTAAGTCTCGTTGCCATGGTGAATGATGCCATCAAAGATGCCATCATGAAGGGACCCGTGGACGTAGGATGAAGTGTCATCTACAGAGGACGGGAACGCAAACAGCCGCAGTTGCCACTTACTAATTTGTCATTACTGGCGAATTGATCTTGCGCAATGCCTAGCAGACTCAATCGATAGCAATTAACTGATTGCAGGGTGTGTCGGCCACGTAGGCCTTTGTCAACTGTGCACACTGCTACCTATTGCTCAAGACCAATTTGCAAGTTGTACAGCAATGAGCCTCTACAATATCATTAAATTATGATTCTCTCCTTCCTCTTCTGCCTTGGCTACATCGGCCCAAATTGGTGTGTGTGTGTGTGTGTGTGTGTGTGTCTGTGCGCGCGCGTGTGTGTGTGTGTGTGTATGTGTGTGTGTCTGTGCATGTGTGTGTGTGTGTATGTGTGTGTGTGCGCGCTTGTGTGTTGCTTCACTTAGCAAGAAGCCATGGTACAGCTCATTGGGGATATCCTCTGCAGACAGCACACGCCTTGTTCCGCCCTTGCCCACTAGGTGGACCCGCGGAGGAGGGGCCGTGTTAGGTCGGAGGAGGAGGGTGAAGACCCTGGAATGGGGTAGGGCAAGGGAGGGGCACATCAGCCACATTGTATTGCAGCTAGTGTCCCATGCACTGCTGGTCACATGACCTTCAGTGGCCCTGGTATCCCAGGCATGTCATATGTCATAGTGTGTGAGGACAAAGCACCACAACAACTAGCACACCACAGCTATGTGGGCTGGACTGGATATGGCCTCCAGCTATGGGCACACACGCTGCAAAGGGAACACCTGTTTACTGCCTGCCACATGTCACTCTATGTCCACCTGTCAAGGATATTAACTGTCACACGTCACTGGGTACACAGTACACTCATGCCCGTGCTGTCACACTCCCACCAGCACACGGCCCAGTGTGTCAACGTACTGTCCGTGAGAGGTGAACTCCACCACTGCAGGGGCGGCCATGCTTTGGAGGGCGGAGGAGCGCTGGAGCCGCAGGTGGTGGGCGTGCACTTCGGCTCGGTCATAGCTCAGCCGCTCATAGTACTCCAGGTGGTCCAGGTGGCGCGCTGCAGGGAGGGAGTGGGGTGGGACAGTCATTGAACTATCCGGCACAGGACACCACACCGCTGTCCGCTCGCCTCCTAGTCCAACCTCTGCTCGAGAGCACCTTCATTTTGGTCATAGATTACAAACTACCTACGCAACGTATGGCTACTTGTACGGTCTACTGAGACAACGTGAACATTGAGTATTGAGCGCAATCTCAGCGGGAAAAACGTGTACACCTTACAGTGAAGGCGCTCTGTCCTGGCCGGCGGCAGCAGCGGGAGGGAGCAAAGGACCACAGAAAGGACGAACGAGTACGACAACATCGTCTGCCGCATCTTCGACGTGTACAGACCACGCCCCTTTGCTCGAAACCATTCAAGTAAAGAGTCTCTGAGTGGCATGCTTTACTACTCTCTCGACACAGCTCTAGCCCGTCCCAATGGGACAGATGTTGGAGTCAACATCAGACGTGTCGACCCCAATGCAGGGGTCCTCATCGGTGATAACGATTACAAAGCACGGCAAGGCGGCTTAAAGAGAATAATTTGGTAGAAGCTGTTGAAGCAGAGTCAAGACCGGTGATCAATACTGGGATGGCAAGGGTTCACCTCCAGGGCAGTCAACATTGCCCTAACTGATTACAGAAAAAACTGACTAACTTGCATGTGCCTGTGTGTGTGTATCTGCGCTGGCTCTGCATGTGGTGGATGAGATGCACAATATAGACTGGTTGGGTTGGGCGCTGCGGTTGTGGACAGACACCCCCAATTCCTTCAGAGGTGTGCCCTGGAGGCTTGGCATATCCGTTCCGAGGACAACACATGAACGGGGATGCAGGTCCCTTTTACCTCCAGTCTACACCTCTCATCCATGATCAGTAACGCTGCATGACATTATTCCTTATACTCCTAACTTCCTCTCCCTTGCCATATTTGTTTGGTTTGTTATTTTAAGTATCTGTTATTCATTATCATTATAATTATATATCATTTTTGAATTAACACTTTGAGTTTGAACCTTTCTGTATACAACTATGCACTCATGTTTCTTCCTGCATGCATCCACTCATTTTGCTTCCTACCATCACACTTTAATTTTATCCTGGTGTCGTCCTCTCACTTTGTTTCCCTGTACACTTAAGCCGCCTTTATCACCGATGAGGACCCCTGGATTGGGGTCGACACGTCCGATGTTGACTCCAACATCTGTCCCATTGGGAGACATCGACTAGAGTTGTTTCAAGAGAATGATAAAGTAATTATAAGTTTTTTAAATAATTAATTGATCTATAATTAATATGGTTAACACAAGCTGTTCTGCCTGGTACATGAAAATGTTGCATGAACATACATATAAAGGTAGTGTTGGCCACCAGTACGATCAGACCTGGAACTGCATTCGACGCACGCACACAGGACCGTGTACAAAGCACTCTAATGAACTGATGATACATTTAATATGTACAACATGCACTGAAAGTATGTGTATGCATGCTCAACTTCAACATAAATATGTAAACATAACTGTCAGTGCCACCCTATATATGCCTAATTGTCCAAGCACCATGCGACTGCTACTGGGAGAGGATTTATGGGTGATTCAGTGAGGGTGTGATCAGGTGTGTATGGGCAGCACATCAACGGTCTGCTTCTTGATGGGGTAGCCCATGGCCAACAGCTGTTTGACGGTGGCTGCTTCGTTGCCCTTGGAGCGAATCACAGTGCGAATGGTCTCCTCATCAGCGTGGGGAAAGAAGCACTTGACACGCTGCACTCCCTCGCCTGAGGAGCCGAGGGAGGAGGGAAACACACGAGGTCACACAGTAATGAGCAAAGCACAAAACAGTTCAGTTACATGTAGCTTTCATTTCACTTCTCAACAAAGAGGGTTACTGCAGCTGCGTACTCAGTGAGCACGGCAGAGCATCACCTAAACACATTCAAACCACAAACGCACACATGCAGACGTGAATTGACTCTCCTGTGCAGTGCATGTGACAACTCACTCTCGGTGAGGCGTCGTGGGTTGCTGACGTCCTGCCTACGGTTACCCCGCCTCCTGTTCCGCCCCACCCCCCCTGTCTGGGCCTCCTGGATGTCCCTACCTCGCTGTCGCCGACTGCCACGCTGAGACACACGTCTTCGAAGAGTGTTTCCCAATTTTGTGATTTGCTTCTTGCGGTAAGTGAGTGGGAGCAGGATGATGACAACGACGACCACAATGACGATGCCCAGGGGGATGTACCAGTAGGTCTGCAGCCACAGGATTATGCTGTTGAGGGTCTGCTCCGTGAACAGGTCACGCAGGATGTCCAGAAAGTCATCGTTATCGACACCAACACAACTGCATATGACAGAACCCAGACAGAGCCACATAACACCATAGCACCCCCCTCCCAGATGGCATACCCCATACAACCCCTCCTCCCCCCAGACAGTCCCTCCTCCTCCCCCAGACCACACCCTTCCTCCCCCAGACCACACCCTTCCTCCCCCAGACCACGCCCTCCTCCCCCAGACCACACCCTTCCTCCCCCAGACCACGCCCTCCTCCCACAGACCACGCCCTCCTCCCCCAGACCACACCCTTCCTCACACTGGGGGGGCTCCTTGTGCTGCCTCAGCACAGTACCCGAGGTAGTTGTTGCAGGTCCGGCCTGGAGCACGGTACACCCCACCTGTGAGGTTCTGCAGTGGGGAGAAGGTCACAAGACAGTCACATGACAGTTGTCTGACAAGTCACATGACAGTTGCTTGACAAGTCACATGACAGTTGCCTGACAAGTCACATGACAGTCACATGACAAGTCACATGACAGTCACATGTTCCAGGGACCCACCAGTGTAGCCATCAGGTCTGCGGTAAAGGTGGAGGTGCAGACGTCATCGACCATGCAGCACACATCACAGAGTTGCGCCATCTCCGAACAGAGGCACTCAGTGTAGCGCCCGAGGCTGCAGACCGACCCAGAGCACTGGCCACTGAGGCAGGTGTTGCTCCCGTTGTTGCACAGGAGCCTGTCCTCCTTGAAGCTGCTGGCGTTCACTGGGCAGGCCGACTGAAGCCCACTGCACTCCACGGCAAAGCTGCAGTCATCAGCCTCTTTGCACACCTTGTCCGATGTGTCAAACATGCACTCGTCAGTGCAGCATGGGTCACCGGTCATCGGGCTGAGGGGTCAGAGGGCAAGTGACAGTCATGCAGTGACATGTGACAGACTTGTGACAGTCATGTCATAGAGTGTGGTGACCATGTGGCCCCATGTAATGCTCAGGAGCTGCACCTGCACTGCATCCCTGGCTGCAGAGTGCAGTTGGTGGTGCAGCACATGTCGTTGGCCATGCACGTTGCTGGGTCATCCGAGCCACAGTCGCACTGCTCGTCCTGCTCCACGAGGCCATTCCCACACTGGTTCTCACCAGCTGCAGCAGGAGGGTAGGAAGGGAGAGGGGCAGGGAGGTCTTAACTCATCCCTTCCTCGAAGCCTGCCCCATTGTCAGTGATGCTTGGCCTCTGACCCACCAGTCCCACCCCCGACTCACCAGCCCCACCCCCGACTCACCAGCCCCACCCCCGACTCACCAGCCCCACCCCCGACTCACCAGTCCCACCCCTGACTCACCAGCCCCACCCCCGACTCACCAGCCCCACCCCCGACTCACCACTCCCACCCCCGACTCACCAGCCCCACCCCCGACTCACCACTCCCACCCCCGACTCACCAGCCCCACCCCCGACTCACCAGCCCCGCCCCGACTCACCAGCCCCGCCCCGACTCACCAGCCCCACCCCCAACTCACCAGCCCCACCCCCGACTCACCAGCCCCGCTTTCACTCACCGATGAAGCAACTTGACTTTGTGCTCTCCAGCACTGGCCGAATGTTGGCAACGCTGCAGGTGGAGAAGCGATTATTGTTGGGCCGAGAGCCATCCACCGCACTGAAGTACATGATGAAGTTGCCATCCGTCCCACCGGGGGCACATGCGGCTGTGTTGGGGTCGTGGTCCGAGCCAAAGTTGTGCCCCAACTCATGGGCAATGGTTACCACGGTAACTGCCATAGGCTGTCTCCTCCCAAAGTTGACAAAAGTGACGATAGCCGAGTTGAGGCTCCGTTCTCCTGTTGAGATCCGTGCCCTCTGCTCACACACACCTCCCAAGTTTCCCCCCGGGGGCTGGGCCACCCATGCGAGGCCTAAAACACCTCCGGCAAAGTCCCTGTACGTCAGGAGAAGTGCCAGGCAGAATGCAGAGTGGTCTACCTGCAGTGGCGAATGGACAACATTAGCAGTGAGTGACGTCAATTGACAGTGAGTGAAATGAAGTGAAAGTGAGTGACATGAAGTCAGAGTGACAGAGAGCCTGCTTGCCCTTTGACTCCTCTCCTCACCTGTGACCACAGGTCCAAGAATTCATTGACTTGGATGTTGTCATTAGCAAACGCCTGTGAGGGTTCGTTGGGGTCTTCGTAAATCTCAAGAGACAGACTGAATCGGATGCCGTCTGGCTGACGGTCAAAGTTGAAGTCGGTGTTGGAGAATATCTGGTTGACTTCGTTGAAGATGCTGGTCACCTCATTGTTGACACTGGCCACGCTCGACCCCGCTACATTGGTGAAGAAACGACTGTCCACAGCAACACGAAGC
This sequence comes from Aplysina aerophoba, assembly GCA_949841015.1. NCBI lineage: Eukaryota > Metazoa > Porifera > Demospongiae > Verongiida > Aplysinidae > Aplysina > Aplysina aerophoba. Next base: position 78,602 of record OX465036.1, on the reverse strand, counting down.
CGGCAGACTGAGTTTCCATTGGACGTGAAGGCACGTCTGCAGCATGGGACAGAACACACACACACACACACACACACACACACACACACACACACACACACACACACACACACACACACACACACACACACACACACACACACACACACACACACACACACACTCACCACGTGCACACACGGTCACTAGCACACCCTGTCCACCCACTCACTTGCTCCGGCTGCGGACGCTGCGGTGAGACGCTACCCTGTTCTGTAGTGGCACTGCCCACCTCTGGACCTCCTTCAGGTAGTCTTGGAGACTCTCACCTCCGCAAGTACCTCCTTCCTGACCATGCCCTCCAGGAAGGCGGGGCCTCACATCGCCCACCTTGTACACTATGGAGTGGAAGGATGTTGGCAGAGGATCAAAGAACTTCCATGCTGCTTCCACATAGTAAGTCTCGTTGCCATGGTGAATGATGCCATCAAAGATGCCATCATGAAGGGACCCGTGGACGTAGGATGAAGTGTCATCTACAGAGGACGGGAATGCAAACAGCTTACCAATTTGTCATTACTGGCGAATTGCTCTTGTGCAATGCCTAGCAGACTCAATCGATAGCAATTAACTGATTCCAGAGTGTGTCGGCCACGTAGGTGGCTTTGTCAACTGTGCACACTGCCACCTATTGCTCAAGACCAATTTGCAAGTTGTACAGCAATGAGCCTCTACAATATCATTAAATTATGATTCTCTCCTTCCTCTTTTGCCTTGGCTACATCGGCCCAAATTGGTGTGTGTGTGTGTGTGTGTGTGTGTGTGTGTGTGTGTGTGTGTGTGTGTGTGTGCACGTGTGTGTTGCTTCACTTAGCAAGAAGCCATGGTACAGCTCATTGGGGATATCCTCTGCAGACAGCACACGCCTTGTTCCGCCCTTGCCCACTAGGTGGACCCGCGGAGGAGGGGCCGTGTTAGGTCGGAGGAGGAGGGTGAAGACCCTGGGATGGGGTGGGGCAAGGGAGGGGCACATCAGCCACATTGTATTGCAGGTAGTGTCCCATGCACTGCTGGTCACATGACCTTCAGTGGCCCTGGTATCCCAGGCATGTCATATGTCATAGTGTGTGCGAGGACAAAGCACCACACCGCACCACAACAACTAGCTCTGTGGGCTGGGACTGATATGGCCTCCAGCTATGGGCACACACACTGCAAAGGGAACACCTGTTTACTGCCTGCCACATGTCACTCTATGTCCACCTGTCAAGGCTATTTACTGTCACATGTCACTCTATGTCCACCTGTCAAGGCTACCTACTGCCACATGTCACTCTATGTCCACCTGTCAAGGCTATTTACTGTCACATGTCACTCTATGTCCACCTGTCAAGGCTACCTACTGCCACATGTCACTCTATGTCCACCTGTCAAGGCTATTTACTGTCACATGTCACTCTATGTCCACCTGTCAAGGCTACCTACTGCCACATGTCACTCTATGTCCACCTGTCAAGGCTATTTACTGCCACATGTCACTCTGTGTCCACCTGTCAAGGCTATTTACTGCCACATGTCACTCTGTGTCCACCTGTCAAGGCTACCTACTGCCACATGTCACTCTATGTCCACCTGTCAAGGCTATTTACTGCCACATGTCACTCTATGTCTACCTGGCAAGGCTATTTACTGTCACATGTCACTCTATGTCCACCTGTCAAGGCTATTTACTGTCACATGTCACTCTATGTCCACCTGTCAAGGCTATCAACTGTCACATGTCACTCGGTACACAGTACACACATGCCCGTGCTGTCACACTCCCACCAGCACACGGCCCAGTGTGTCAACGTACTGTCCGTGAGAGGTGAACTCCACCACTGCAGGGGCGGCCATGCTTTGGAGGGCGGAGGAGCGCTGGAGCCGCAGGTGGTGGGCGTGCACCTCGGCTCGGTCATAGCTCAGCCGCTCATAGTACTCCAGGTGGTCCAGGTGGCGCGCTGCAGGGAGGGGGTGGGGTGGGGCATTCATTGAACTTTCCGGAACAGACTACACTCCATTTACACACCAGAGGCGCCGACCTAACTCATCACACAACACGCGAGCCGCTGTCCGCTCGCCTCCTCGTTCTACTTCCGTTCTAGCGATTCACTCTGAGTCTACTCACAGATCACAAGCTACCTACGCCAACCGTGGCTGGAGCTACTTGGGCAATGGACGGGCTACCGAGACATATTACACCTGAACTTGGAGCACGCTCAATCTCAGAACCCGTGTACACCTTACAGTGAAGGCGCTCTGTCCTGGCCAGCGGCAGCAGCGGGAGAGAACAAAGGACCACAGAAAGGACGAACGAGTACGACAACATCGTCTTCCGCATGTGATCTTCTCACACTCACTGTGTACTGACCACGCCCCTTTGACAGAAAGGGGAAAACACCCTCCTCTACGATTACTTCCGGCCACTTGTGCGAGAGTCGACCCCTGGCAAGACCGTACCGAGCGCAGTGATGGCTTTTCGTTGGAGGATCGATCTTCCACGCTACATCTTCTTTGCCATATGGATGTTCATCAATTTTGCTCTCTGCTGCATCTACTTCTTCTGGTTCGAGTTCCACCCGCAATTCGCCTACATGCGGGTCCGCACGAGGCAAGCGCTCTCCTTCGCGCGAATGCCCGCCCTCATGATCAACTTCAACACGGCCCTGGTCCTCCTGCCCATTTGCCGTAATCTCATCTCCTTCGTGCGCGGCTGCTGTAAGTGCGCTCCGCGCGGCGTGCGGACCTTGCTGGACAAGAACATCACCTTCCACCAGTGGTTCGCCTGGGCCATTGTGGTGGGGAGCGTCATCCACACGGTGGCTCACTGGTACAACTACGAGCGGTTCACCGCGCTGGCCATCCTTCCAGTTGGATCCAGCCCCTTTGCCCCTACCGAGGCCAACCCCCCTGGTGTTAACGAACAGAACCTGGATGCCTTCGTCGTCTGTTTCTCAACGGTGGCTGGTGTGACTGGTCACGTGATGGTCCTGGTCCTGTTCCTCATGGTCACCTCCTCGGTGGAGTTCATCCGCCGCTCCTTCTTTGAGGTCTTTTGGTACACCCACCACCTCTTCTTCATCTACCTCATTGCCCTCGCAATGCACCAGACGCAGCGGCTCCTGCCGTTCCTTGCTAACTATGAGGAGCACGACTTTGCGTATTGCTCCGCCAACCAGACCGTATTTGAAACAGACCCACAGTGCAACAGGGAAAATCCAGCTGAGTTTACTGCTGCTGGTCCCAGCTCGTTCTACTGGTTCGTGGGTCCTCTGTTTGTGTACATTGTGGAGCGTGTGATCCGCCTGGTGAGCTACTGCCTCCCGGTGGTGGTGACCAAGGTGGTGGAGCACCCCTCACAGGTCTACGAGATCCAGATGAAGCGCAGGTGGTTTCACGCAGAGGTGGGCCAGTACGTATTTATCAATGTGCCCTCGGCCTCTGTGTTGGAGTGGCACCCTTTCACCCTCACCTCGGCGCCCGAAGAAGACTACTTCAGTGTGCACATTCGCATTGTTGGCGACTGGACGCAGCGTGTCGGTGACAACCTTGGGATTGGCTCAGGCGAGTTCCAGCAGTCATGGCAGCTGCCCAAGATCTTTATCGACGGTCCATTTGGGACAGCGAGCGAGGATGTCTTTGACTTTGAGGTGGCACTGCTGTGTGGAGCAGGCATCGGGGTGACCCCGTTTGCCTCTGTCCTGAAGTCCATCTGGTACAAGCTGCAGGAGGGAGGACCCCTGCGACTGAAGAAGGTGTACTTCTTCTGGATCAACTCCTTCGGCCGCTCCGTGCAGGGCAGTGCCTTCGAGTGGTTCCAGGACCTCCTGCAGAATGTGGAGGGGCAGATGATAGAGAATGGGTGGGGAGAGTTCCTCGAGTACAACATCCACCTCACCAGTGGGTGGTCCGACACCGACGCCAAGCAGATCATGCTCCACGACGAAGCGGAGGACGCTGTGACTGGCCTGCAGCAGAAGACCTACTTTGGCCGACCCAACTGGCCACAGGTGTTTGAGCGTGTGGCTCTGGCCCACCCGGGTGCAGACGTGGGTGTGCTGTTCTGTGGACCTAAGTCGCTGTCCTCCACACTCCACAAGCAGTGCAATGTGTGCAACCAGAGGGCCAGCCCGCAGCGCGCTCGATTCTTCTACAACAAGGAGAACTTCTAGCCCCCTCTCCTGTAGCCGTTGATCCTGAATGCCTTAGTGTACATAGGACTCATGCACATGTTGGACTCGAGTCTGATGCCACTTGTACATGCATTAATACATAGGTGCAGTAAATATGTATTGAATAAGTAATAATTTGTGCCATTTAATTAAATTAATTCTGCAGTATGAATAATGAATAATTTGTGCCATTTAAATTAATTCTGCAGTATCTGTTTGTGTGTGTGTGCTCAGTTGTTCTCAATCTTGGCCCTCCACCGCTCAATGGCGTAGCACAGCCCCTCGTGCACTGTGTCCCTGGACAATGCATCCATAAATGGCTGGGGAGGGAAGGGTATGCATTGACAGATGTGTCTCGTTGGAGTGGTGTGTTGTAGCAACACCTGTCAATTGTGTGAGGGTCATTTGAGCCAGCTGTGCCGGCCAAGTGCCCACAAGCCATGTACTGTGGTAGCGTATGTGGGGGAGGGTGGATGCCAGGTATGCCGTGCCAGTGACCTGAAGCCACCTGTGGCGAGGTGCTTGTGCAACTACATGCCATCCCAAGGGTGACCAGTCAGTGTGAACAGGGTACCTGTTTGTGCGTGTGTCACACATGAGCGCCCCCCCCTCCCTCCCTCACACATGAGTGGTTCTCCCTCCCTCCCTCCCTCCCTCCCGACTAACGAGCTCACCTCGAGGCCGCCACATGCTCTTTGCACAAGCACCAGACAGTCAACAGTTGAGTGGAGTACGTCCAGTTCTGGACATCAAGGAGGGAGGGGAGGGGGAGGGGCAGAGATACTGATTAGGACAAGCAATGCTCGCACACTACAGGAACAAAGCATACCTGGAGTGTTGGTGTTGGGGAGCGCTCCAAGATCACCATGGCAACAGTTGGCAATTAGCCTCAGCAAGCACCTGAAGATGTCATCCCTGTGTTCTGAAATCCTTTAAGGGGGAGGGGAGGAAAGAGAGAGAGGAGGGGAGGGGAGAGGGAGAGGAGGGGAGGGGAGAGGGAGGGGAGGGGAGAGGGAGAGGAGGGGAGGGGAGAGGGAGGGGAGGGGAGGGGAGGAGAGGGAAGGGGAGAGGGGAGGGGAGGGAAGGGGAGAGGGAGGGGAGAGAAGGAGAGAGGGAGAGGAGGGGAGGGGAGAGGAAGGGGAGGGGAGGGGAGGGGAGAGAGAGGAGGGGAAGGAAGGGGAGAGGGGAGGGGAGGGAAGGGGAGAGGGAGGGGAGAGAAGGGGAGGGGAGAGGGAGGGGAGGGAAGGGGAGAGGGGGAGGAGCTAGGTCAAGGTTGCAGACAGTGTGCATGGCTTTGCTAGCCCACTGCACCACATCCACTCAGCTAACAGACAGAACAGCACCCCACATCACATGCAGGGTGGACTGTAGACACACCCCTGCCGTGTGCCTGACCTTGGCCACGCCCCTCTGATGACCTCCTGCAGTGCCCTGAGGCAGTTCTGTAGTGTCCCCTCTCCAGCAAGGTCTGGCCACTCCAAACAGTGGTACAAGGTGCGGAGGAGGCGGGGCAAGTGGCGGACCACCCCCACCCCCAACAGCTCAATGTATCCACACAAGTGGTCCGTCAAGGCCTACAGAGCACAGGATGTTGCTGGCTCAACCCACAGAAGCCATACACTCTAGCACAGGCCCCTCCCATCAGCTGAAGCCCCACCCACTAGCACAGGCCCCTCCCACTAGCACAGGCCCCTCCCACCAGCTGAAGCCCCACCTACCTTCCTTTGAGCTTGCTTTGATTCTGTATTCAAAGTGTTGAGGTATGTGTCAATGACCTGGTCTGTTACTGTCCTCTGTAGGAGGAGGGGAGGGGAGGGGGAGGGAGGGGGAGGGGGAGGAGAGAGGGGGAGGGGGAGGAGAGAGGGGGAGGGGGAGGAGAGAGGGGGAGGGGGAGGAGAGAGGGGGAGGGGGAGGAGAGAGGGGGAGGGGGAGGAGAGAGGGGGAGGGGAGGAGAGAGGGGGAGGGGGAGGAGAGAGGGGGAGGGGGAGGAGAGAGGGGGAGGGGGAGGAGAGAGGGGGAGGGGGAGGGAAGGGAGGCTGTTTGTACCATGAATCGGTGGAAGGGTGTGCTGTGGTGCACCAATGTGTGCATGTCTTACTGCTTTGGGAGTGTCATGTTTGATGGGGGGAGGACCCTCTAATACTGGTAGGAGGAGGAGTAGGCATGGATGAAGTGCCTGCACTATGTCCACTTCACTTGAGTACAGCATGTTACGAACAGCCTGCAGGGGAGGGGCGGGGCGTGGGCGTGGGGAAGGGCACGGTGGCTGCTGCGGTCAAGGCACACACTGGCAATGTCAGCTCTAGTGAAGTAAGCTGCCCTCACTTCGAAGATGACCATGTCCCTCCCCTGCCATCTCAGCTCTGTTGGATTCTAGTTATAGTAGGGGTGAGATGGAGACGTGAAGGGGAGGGGAGGGGAGGGGAGGGGAGGGGAGGAGAGGGGAGGGGAGGGGAGGGAGGGGAGGGAGGGGAGGGGAGGGGAGGAGAGATGCACTGCCTGTCTGAGGTTGTTGGGTATCTCTGAGTGGGTGTAAGGAGCGTCAGCTCACCACATTCCTGAGCAGATGAGCAAGAGCTCGGAGAGCAAGTGTCTTGTTGTACGGCTAGAACCGGGAGGGGAGGGGAGGAGAGGGGAGAGGAGGGGAGAGGAGGGGAGGAGAGGAGAGGGGAGGGGAGGGGAGGAGGAATGGCTACACGTCACCTTGCAGGTGCAGGTGTTGGCTCCACACACCTCATAGTCATCCACGAATAGGAGCAGTGGTGGCAAGAAGAGATGGAGGCGTGGTCCGCTGAGGTGTGTGTGTGTCAGATGCCTGAGGCACCAGACCAGGCTGTGTTTGTGGGTGGGGTGCTCCTTCCACTCCCGCCTCGTTAGGGACCCACAGAGCAGGGGCAGCACCTCTCTCAGGACCCCACCCACTGTAAAACCACCCCTACTTCCTGTCTCCTCACCATGTGTGTCAGGGCAGTGTGTATTCTCACCCCACCCCTCCCCACCCTCCACCTTGCAGCCACTACCGACACCACCGTCATGGGGAGGGGTGTGCGGGGCCACCGGACCATTGGGTGTCCCTCCCTCCTCCTGTCCCACAAGCAGCTCTTGGACAGAGCGGCATCCACTCCTCAGCACCAGCTGCGACACCAAGCCTACATGGACCACGACACAGCACTCATGAAATCGTCCTGAATGTCACGTGACCTTGCAGTCCGGCCACCTTTGGCAGTGGTCCTGCTCTTGTCGCTGGTCCACGTGTGCCGACCGCAGTGCGCGGGCAGCACCACCACGGCCCGGACCACCAGCCCCCGCCACTCGGAGGGGTCACAGAGGGCTGGGTCCCGCGGCGCCAGCAGGTCTGAGAGAGCTTTCTTCAAGGAGACCAGACCAACTCCGTACGCCGCCACGTAGTCTGCCCTCTTCCCCTCATCTGTGGGCCAGAAGTGGGATGCATAGCTGAATAGCTCACCTCCAGCACCACTATGCGCGCGGTCCTCTAACCTGCCTCGACGACGCCCCGCGCAACCACCAAACCATCCAGCGCGGAGCGGCAGGAGGACAACGCAGCAGCCATTTTCCAGCAATTACTTCACAACTTTCAGGGAATTCACCTGCAAAAATTAGTCCGGTGGTGGATTTCTAGTTTTCGTCCCGTCCGTGTTTTCTGTCCCCCTACAAAAGCGTATGGCAAAACAAATTTAAGTGGGAGTTCCACTTCGGGCTGCCCCTAGCTGCTCTCTCTGCTTGAGGTGTAAAGATTGAATGCAGACCGTTCCTCATGAACGCACAACCAACGACAACACTGATGACGTGCTGTGTGTGTGTGTGTGTGTGTGTGTGTGTGTGTGTGTGTGTGTGTGTGTCTGTGTGTGCATGCATGTACGTATATAATATGTATGAAAGACGTGCTGCACACATACATATCACAGCAAAAAGGATGTACGCCAACACACATGGTACTGCAAGGCAGTTGCTCACTTGAGGGAGCTAAGGAGAGCCCGGACTGCGTCCCCAACAGACTTTGAGTGTGAGGCAAGCAGCTGCCAGGTAGCAGCGTCGTTGGGGTTGACGGCGAGGCTCTTGGCCGCCACAAGGAGGTTGCTACTGGTCTTAATCACCGCCTTACCTTACCTGTGTGTGTGTGTGTGTGTGTGTGAGTGAGTGGTTGAGGGTTTGCTGGACAGTGAGCTCTGGTCCCCTATGTCACACTAACCAGATTAAATTGCACCAAACCAGGAATGCACATAAAGTAAATTCCTTTGCCGAAGTGCTAGTGCTGACACTGGAGTGGGACAAACTTATGTGGAGCTGTTGGCTTGCGGTGCATGCACACGTGACAGTGTGGAGGCATGAGCATCTGACAGGGCAGCTGGTCGGTTTTGCACAAGCGTCAAAATGGGGAAAGGTCATTGAAAATACAAATGGTTCATGCAATCAAGTCAATAGTGACCTCTCACAAGTGCATTGTTTGTGTGCCCAGCAGGGTTCAAGCTGCAGTAGGAGGGGTTGGGGCGGGGTCTACCGGCATCAGTTGCATCTGCAGCCCTTCGGTCTTGAGGAGGCTTGCTGATGTCCAGCGTGAATGCGTGTGGAGGTCTGCGGAATAGATGCGTGTGTGCACGCACACACATGTGGATGCAAAACAGATAAATATCCATGGCAATAGACCAGTGAAACTTTGGTAAAGAACTGGGCACCAACTGTGACACTCATCTATACCATCACGCGTGCAACACTCACTGGTCGTCTAGACACACAAGCGTGCAACACTCACTGGTCGTCTAGACACACAGGCGTGCGACACTCACTGGTCGTCTAGACACACAAGCGTGCGACACTCACTGGTCGTCTAGACACACAAGCGTGCGACACTCACTGGTCGTCTAGACACACAAGCGTGCGACACTCACTGGTCGTCTAGACGCACAAGCGTGCGACACTCACTGGTCGTCTAGACGCACAAGTGCGTGACACTCACTGGTCGTCTAGACACACAAGCGTGCGACACTCACTGGTCGTCTAGACGCACAAGTGCGTGACACGCACTGGTCGTCTAGACACACAAGAGTGCGACACTCACTGGTCGTCTTGGTTCTTGTGCCTCCATCTTGCTCAGTTGGCTGCTGGCAATCAAATCATCTCGGAAGCTATCAAATGCCTAGACACAACAGAGCTTGTAGTAAAGCTTCTGGTTCTACTCACCAAAGAAATGAGAGGAACTTACTCTTTCAACACCTTCCCCAGTTTTAGCGCTGACTTCAAAGTATTTCATCTTATAGCTTAGAGCAAGCTGCAGGAAAGGTCAGGTGACTGTCATGTGACCCCAGTGACTGTCATGTGACCCCAGTGACTGTCATGTCACCCCAGTGACTGTCATGTGACCCCAGTGGCCGTCATGTGACTACTCAAGTAACACATCACCTCTTCTGCCTTCAAGCGAGATACTCTTCTTTCACTGGAGCGATCAATTTTGTTGCCTAGCAACATGACCACTGGGTGTTTAGAAGTGTTCTGAATGGAGCAGGAAACTGCACTGAATGGATGGGAAGGTCTAGCGTTTTAGACGATGTGTTGTGGGTGCTGCCACTAGTGTAGTCTGTGTATCAGTCACCAATTCCAGGTCCTCCAGCCAGCGAGGGAGGGAGGCAAAGGACTGAGGCTGTGTGATGTCATAGACAAGAATGGCACCCTACAGGAAAGAGCTCTGTCACCATGGCAACCTTACAACTAGCCCGTCCAAAGCTCACAGTAGCTCCTCTGAAGAAGGTTCCTCTAATGCTCTTGTACCTCTCCTGGCCTGCAGTGTCCCTGTGATGGGGGGGGGGGGGGGTCCATGTGCAGACCTTGTCACTCATCAGTATGCCAGTGACTCACCAGATCTTCATCACATACTTCTTCCCTTCCCAAACTATGTTCTTCACTTTCAGGTCAACACCTGCACACATTATTGAGGCACAGAGCTGCCCAGCACACGCACATCTACACACCATAGCAACATTGATAGCCGCCGGCACTACTAGTCTGAAGTGTCTAGCACATACACAGCCACAGATGATACACTACAGAGGAACCTCCCTATATATGAAGGACACTGTGAATAAAGGACACCTCTCTAATGAGGACACTGTCTGCAGTCCCAGCCACATAGAGCTGTGTACAAATCTACCTCTGAATTAGGGACACCTCTCTATACAGGACAGCCAGCTGGGTCCCGATGGTGTCCACTGTAGAAAGGTCCCACTGCATTTAGCAGAAATGCCACGCCCCGTCCTTTGCAGCCCCTCCCCGCATGCCAGCTGATATATATAATCTCCCTGGCCTCCCCACCGCACCGCACATACCCCCCTTCCCACAACCCAACGCGCGCGTCTGCCGGAGGCGCTGACCCACGGTGTTGATGAGGTTGGGGCGGTACGTGTCCGTGGTGTAGCGGAGGATGAGGCAGGTCTTGCCCACGTCTGGGTCGCCGATGGTGATCACCTTGAACGCGTCCTCGAATGAGTCCTCCGCGCGAGGGACGGAGGGGTCAAGGCCTTCGCTGGACATGTCGCAGAGCCGCTGGTCCCTGTAGCTTGGTCAACGGCTGGGCGGGGGATGACGACGCACCGCAGGTTGTGCGTCAATCCCTCTTCATTCGCGTTTTGCAGTGCTAACGAGATTTGCGGTGGTGTGTGCACTGCAAGTGTTTCTCCTGTTGTCCTCCCTTCTCCCTACCACCCATCCCATCAGGTGCAGGTGACAGGAAGCGCACTTGATAGACACCGTGTGCGCATTCACCGGACTCATCGTGTCGCGTCTGCCCAACACGTCACTACTCTCAACGTGTTGGGCGAGAAATGTTGCCTTCTCGTGTGCTCTCCCCGCGCGCCCTGCTGCCCCTCGGCAGATGTGCAGTCGGCGGTGCCGTGCTGGGAAGACGTACGGTCGGATCAGATCAAGGACACAAGAGGTGAGCGTACCACTAGCGTCTGTCGTTTGCTGGCCTGAGGATAGCGGCCATGTGCATTTGGTGTGAGCCAGAGCGATCACATGCAAGCGCAGTGCCGCATTGTTTCCACTTCCATTCCCACTGTGCACATGCACTGACACACGCACACACACACACACACACACACACACACACACACACACACACACACACACACACACACACACACACACACACACACACACACACACACACACACACACACACACACACACTTCCAGTCCCAAGACCGGCATACTTCTGCTGAACCTTGGAGGTCCAGAGACGACAGCTGATGTTCACGACTACCTCACCCGCCTTTTCTCAGACAAAGACCTCATTCCTCTCCCTGCACAGAGGTGTGTAGCCCCACCTCCATGGGGGTGTGTTCCTTAGCCTTCACCCTCCTCCCCTGTAGTTCCCTTGGGCCATGGATAGCTCGCAGGAGAACCCCCAAGATCCAGAAGCAGTACAGCCGCATTGGTGGGGGCTCCCCCATAAAGATGTGGACGGAGAGGCAGGGCCAGGGGATGGTCCGTATCCTGGATGAGACCAGCCCTGACACAGGTGGGTGGGATGGGGTGGGGGGAGGGGTTGAAGTGCAAGTGGCCCATGTCCTTAACGAACTGGTGTACCTTCCATATGTACCAACTAGCACATGATTACCTGGTTCCATTTCTGATTGGTTCCCATTCCCACTCCATCAGGCCCTCACAAGTTCTATATTGGGTTTCGGTATGCCCATCCCCTCACTGAAGATGCAATTGACCAGATGGAGAGGTGCGCTGGGCGATCTGATCACAGGGTCTTCCTCTTTGTGGCCCTGCCCCCAGTCTAATGACATAGAAAGTGTGTTGCAAATGTAAAGTACCTGCACACTCACCCTGCACACTCACCCTGCACACTCACCCTTCGCACTTACCCTGCACACTCACTGCACACACCCTGCACACTCACTGCACTCTCACCCTGCACACACTCGCTGCACACTCACCCTGCACACTCACTGCACACTCACCCTGCACACACTCGCTGCACACTCGCCCTGCACACTCACTGCACTCTCACCCTGCACACACTCGCTGCACACTCGCCCTGCACACTCACTGCACACTCACCCTGCACACTCACCCTGCACACTCACCCTGCACACACTCCCTGCACACACTCCCTGCAGACTCACTGTACACTCTCCCTGCACACTCACCCTGCACACTCACTGCACACTCACCCTGCACACTCACCATACAAGAAAAGAAGCAAATATTGACACACTAGATGTACTGAATGTCCAACCTTTACCAGGCAAGGCGGCCCCACAACAGTTAGTCAGTTGTGCGGTGCAAGCAGCAAGCAAGTTGACTTTTCACAGCTCTCCTGTCAGTGCAATGTCATTGGGCCACTTTGAATTCATTAAGTAAATAAGTCTGGACTGGTGTTCTTGAAGAACCACTCTCCCTTGACCTTCCCTCGGATGGACTCACTGTGGACTTGTGTGTGCATATTGATTTTGTCCAGACTGCACATGGTTACCACGTCAATCAACTGCTCTGCAGCACACGCATTAGGTCATGTGCTGATTGTCAGTTAACTCTGCCCCCCTCCCCCTCCCCCTCCCCCTCCCCTACAGTGACGGAGTGCAGCATGCGGTGGCCTTCACGCAATACCCGCAGTACTCCTGCTCCACCACTGGCTCCAGCCTCAATGCCATTTACAGACACTGCTCCAGAAAGGATGGCCAGCAGTCAAGCATGAGGTGGTCTGTGATTGATCGGTGGCCGACTCACCCTGGGTTTGTGCAGGTGTGTTGAGCAAGCCAGCCAGTGTGTTGAGCAAGCCAGCCAGTGTGTTGAGCAAGCCAGCTTGTGTGTTGAGCAAGCCAGCTGGTGTACTGGGCAAGCCAGCCAGTGTGTTGAGCAAGCCAGCCAGTATGTTGGCCAATCTAGCTTGTGTGTTGGGCAGGCCATCCAGTGTGTTGGCCAATCCAGCTTGTGTGTTGGGCAGGCCAGCTGGTGTATTGGGCAAGCCAGCCAGTGTGTTGGCCAATCCAGCTTGTGTGTTGAGCAAGCCAGCTGGTGTATTGGGCAAGCCAGCCAGTGTGTTGGCCAATCCAGCTTGTGTGTTGAGCAAGCCAGCTGGTGTACGGGGCAAGCCAGCCAGTGTGTTGAGCAAGCCAGCTGGTGTACTGGGCAAGCCAGCCAGTGTGTTGGCCAATCCAGGTGTGTGTTGAGCAAGCCAGCTGGTGTACTGGGCAAGCCAGCCAGTGTGTTGAGCAAGCCAACCAGTGTGTTGGCCAATCCAGCTTGTATGTTGGGCAAGCCATCCAGTGTGTTGGGCAAGCCAGATGCTGCTGACCCAAGTATAGGTGGTGAACTTACCCACTTTTCTCTCCAAACCTATTATGTTGATGCAACATAATTGATGACTGTGTCACACCCTGGGGTCACAGGGTCAAATCCTCTGAAGTAACAAGGCTTCATTGTGCCCTCTCAGAGTGGGAAGTGTTGGGTCTTCAATTTTGTTTTCCATACCTTCCCACCGCTGTGCCCACCCATTGCACTAATTAGCCAGTGTGGTGTGTTCCCTTGCCCCAGGCCTTCGTAGATAACATTCGTGTGGAGTTGCAGAACTTTCCAGGCGATGTGAGAGATGATGTGGTTATACTTTTCTCTGCTCACTCCCTGCCCATGAAGGTAGGGTTTGTGCTCTCGCTTACTGTCACATGTTGTGTAGCCCCGCCTCCTCCCACCGGTCCAGGTGGTCAACCGTGGGGACCCCTACCCCTCGGAGGTGGCTGCTACCGTTCACCGTGTCATGGAGCAGCTGGACTTCTCTCATGCGTATCGACTGGTGTGGCAGTCAAAGGTAGGAATGGTTTTAGAGTTGAGTGGGAGGTGTAGTGAGGTGGGTGAGGGAGTGTGGAGTGGGCAGGTGTAGTGAGGTGGATGGGGGAGTGTGGAGGGGGAGGTGTAGTGAGGTGGGTGGGGGAGTGTGGAGTGGGCAGGTGTAGTGAGGTGGGTGGAGTGTGGAGTGGGCAGGTGTAGTGAGGTGGGTGGAGTGTGGAGTGGGCAGGTGTAGTGAGGTGGGTGGAGGAGTGTGGAGTGGACAGATGTAGTGAGTTGACCACTAACTGTGTCTTGTGCCTGTCTTGTGACTCCAGGTTGGTCCACTACCCTGGTTGGGTCCTCAAACGGACGAGGTGATACGTGGTCTGGTGAAGAGAGGGCACACCCACCTGCTCCTGGTGCCCATTGCCTTCACCTCTGACCACATTGAGACGCTGCATGAGCTCGACCTGGAGTATGCAGAGGAGTTGGGGAAGGAGGTGAGGGCAGGGGGTGGGGCTCTAATGTCAAGGGTCTGCCATTATCATCGTGATAGTTTTGTGGACTATATATTTGACTTGCGTATGTAGGGATACAATAGTGTGTTGTGTTGATCCACTGGGGGTGCACTGGTGTGTTGTGTTGACCCACTGGGGGTGCACTGGTGTGTTGTGTTGACCCACTGGGGGTGCACTGGTGTGTTGTGTTGACCCACTGGGGGTGCACTGGTGTGTTGTGTTGACCCACTGGGGGTGCACTGGTGTGTTGTGTTGACCCACTGGGGGTGCACTGGTGTGTTGTGTTGACCCACTGGGGGTGCACTGGTGTGTTGTGTTGACCCACTGGGGGTGCACTGGTGTGTTGTGTTGACCCACTGGGGGTGCACTGGTGTTGTGTTGACCCACTGGGGGTGCACTGGTGTGTTGTGTTGACCCACTGGGGGTGCACTGGTGTGTTGTGTTGACCCACTGGGGGTGCACTGGTGTGTTGTGTTGACCCACTGGGGGTGCACTGGTGTGTTGTGTTGACCCACTGGGGGTGCACTGGTGTTGTGTTGACCCACTGGGGGTGCACTGGTGTGTTGTGTTGACCCACTGGGGGTGCACTGGTGTGTTGTGTTGACCCACTGGGGGTGCACTGGTGTTGTGTTGACCCACTGGGGGTGCACTGGTGTGTTGTTGCACTGGAGTACAGTAGTGTGTGTGTGCCAAGCACACAGTGGTATTGTCAAAGGGTGGAGTGGTTCTTGGTGAAAACTTGTGTAGCAGACAGTTATTATTGAAACAGCAATGTTGGCCAGCCACTATCACTGTTTTCTGCTTCACTGTTTTGCCTTGCCTCACAAGAGTTGTATCCATCTCACTCCTTCTGCCTTACCCCATGCTTCAGTGTGGTGCCAGTCAAATTCGCCGTGTGGCCTCTCTCAATGACCACCCCACATTTGTCGCAGTGAGTCCAGCACACCTCCACTGCATGTGCTTGTCCAGCAACATTCTTACCTACGCACCTCTTTAATCACTTGTCATGTGACCCGTGCAGGCTATGGCAGACTTGGTGCACTCCCGGCTCAGCGAGGCCAGGCAGTGCTCTCGGCACTTCCTGCTTCGCTGTCCACTCTGCGTCAACCCAACTTGCCAAAGAATGAGGCAGTTCTTCAGTCAATCAAATCACAGCTAACAAACTAGCAATTAATGCTGCCTACAAACGTCACTTCACATTAATTATTCCAATTAATTGCACTTCAATTATGAACAGTTTATGAAATGAATGATACCAAACAACATTCATCAACACTTCTGTTCGTGTGTGGCACAGCAGAGTTGCATGCACTAATGTGGTTTTCTTCTGAAGGAGCAACCTGCAGGAAGGACAGATAGACAATTATATTCATAGAACACACAAAGCTGCTCAGCTGTATATACGTCGGTTGGAGTGCCGCCTCCACCCACGCACGGCACGCTGACTGACCCTCTGTTAATCTCGCGCGCCCTCCTGTTGGCTGACACAGGACGTAGTTACAGCTCACACACAGGACTACTGTCTGCGCGTGACTGAATACTGTCGTGATCTTGTAGCATCCTGCAGTCAGCGGTGTGTGTGTGTGGGGGAGCAGGGAGGGGGGCAGTGACATGAGCAAAGCTACGGTGAGTGCACGCCACGCAGGTCTTACCTGGACATTTCACATCCATGAAGTACGAGTTCGGGCTTTGCACCAACCGCTTCAGCTTGTGCTTTCGCTTTTCCGACTCTGGGGTCGGGTTGAGCAGGTCCACGGCCAACTACCAAGAGATACGCAAAACGGGACGCACGACATACATGCACACACACGACCATATCCCACCCACCCCTTCTATTTCAGCCATGGCTAACAGGGTAAATGAGTTTGAGAGCTTTATTTTTGTGCAGCACAAATGCACTTCAGCGCCGCTGAGCGCCAGACGAAGGCACGTCAGACTCACAGGCATCTCTCAGCAGCGTCGCGTTCGGCCACCATACACCACCACGAGGCAAGAGGACCTCTCACGTGAATGGATGCCTAATAAGGCAGTCCTGATTGCACAACAGAAGACGTCAAGCAGCTCACGTGAGACAGCACAGCCCTCCTCGTGTGCACGCCCAGTTTGTTCGCTTTCTTGTCAATTTGGGGTTCCGTTGGCTGCAGTACTGAACGCTGTGTGACAGATGGATCCCAACCAAGCCTACCCACCACAGGGCCAAGCCTACCCTCCTCCGGACCAAGCATACCCTCCGCAGGGTCAGCCGTACCCGCCGCAGGGCCAGCCTTACCCGCCGCAGGGCCAGCCGTACCCGCCGCAGGGCCAAGCCTACCCGCCACCTACCTACGACTACAAGGCGGGCCAGCCCGGCTACGACTTCCAGCCGCAGCCCGCTCCCGTTGCGAACAACAACATCGTCGTGGTGGCGGCGCAGCCTAATGCGGCTACCACCACTGTCGTGTCTCCTCCGGCCGAAGACCACTCCGGAATGGCGATATGCGCTCTGATCTTCTCCATCTTCACGCTGATCTGCTGCGGGTCCTCTCTCCTCTACCTTAGCTGCATCATCCCCGCCCTCATCCTGGCCATCGTGGCGCTGACGACCAAGGGAAACTCGCAGAAGAACAACGCCGGCATCAGCATCGGACTCAACGTGGCCGTCGTGGTCTGCTGCGTGCTGTTCCTGGTCATCTTCATCCCTGCCTATGTGGTCAGCGTTGGAAATGCTGCCAGAACCGTCAACTCTGCCAGCTACGTCAGCAGCAGCAGCTACTACAGTGGCAGCACCTATCGCTACTGTCCCTCCTACTACTCCTCCAGCTACAGCACCTACTGCAGGGCCTACAGCACCTACACCAGCAGCAGCTGCAACTACTATGCCTCCTCTTCCTTTGGCTACTGCCCCACCTAGGCGGGCAGACCTACTGCGGTAGTTTAGTGACACTGTGTGCGTCATGTAGAGTGCGTATGCACTTGGTGTATGCTTGTAGACGCGCACACAGCAGCAATAGGCCGATATGTTTTGAACAACTCCTATACAAGTCCTAGTTGGACATTAGCTTTGCTCTGGCCGAAGGCCCTGGAGCATAGTCTGTAGTGTCTGTAGTTACGTTGCTTGCTGTTGGTATGCAATATAGAGTACTTACGGTATCTACTCGAACGCGCGTGATCAGGAGAGACATCAAGTCGCTGACCGCAGAAGAGACGGCTCCTCGTGTTGTTTACTGTCGCGCAATGGCTGCTCCGTACCCCGATCAGCAGGCCTTCCCGCCACAACAGCCCTACCAGAAGTACCCCGAAGGCGGATACCAGCCCGCTCCGGCCCAGTTCCCGTCGCAGCAGGCGGCGCCGTTTCCGCCCCAGAACCAGCCGCCCCCCTACGCCTATGGCGGGCAGCAGCCGCAGCAAGGCTACCAGCCGATGCCCGCTCCGGCCCCCGTCACCTCCTCCAACACTACTGTCGTTGTGGCGTCCCAGCCGGCCCCGGTGACGGCCGTTTACCGGTCTCCTCCGGAGGAGGACCACTCGGGAATGGCGGTGTGCGCGATCGTCTTCTCCATCATCACGCTGCTCTGCTGCGGCATTTCGCTCTTCTTCCTCATGTGCTCCATTCCCGCCCTCATCCTGGCCATCGTGGCGCTGGGGACCACAGGGTCCGCGCAGAAGAGCAACGCGGGGATCAGCATCGCCCTCAACGTGGTGGTCGTGGTGTGCACCGTGCTGTCTGTGGTCGTCATCATCCCTGTCTATATTGTGGTCTTTGCCACTGCTTCCACATCTGGCACTTGCAGGAGCTACTACGCCAGCTCCTACAGCACCTACTGCGTTCCCTACAGCTACACCTCTTATTACTGTAGCTACTACCACACGAGCTACTCTGGGTACTGCCCCACTTAGGCCAACGGAGCCATGCTGCTCAGCACATGACAGTGCCTTGAGGCCGAGTACATAACATGTGTTTGTTAGGCCATAACTTTAATGTAAAGTGCTTGTAAAGTTGCTACATAATTTGAATAATGAGCTGTGATGCAAGAAGCCTTGCAGTGGGGGATTGCCTGGTGTGGTGTGCCCAGTAGACACCAATTGATGATGGCTAGTGGTGTGGCATGGGTAGGGAGACAACAGAATTTCCCCACACTGAAATTCTAGACTGCATGTCTGGCAACTGACCTGGTCAGTCTAGCCTGCTAGCCCAGCCAATGCCTACAGCTGGGGCAGGATGTGTTTCAATGTGGTTAACAATTGAGTATCCAGTGAAGAATGCTGTGAGGTCATCGAGAGTGTGTAGGATCAAAACACCTGCTTATGTACCACATTGGCAAGAGCTAAAACTGCATTACAAAAAGCTGGTCACGTCTTGTCTAGCTTGCTAGACCATCTCAGCATGCTAATAGGATGGTCTAGCAAGCCAGACTAGGTCTTGTCAAACAGCATGGTGGACATGGTCCAGTTGCTGGTACATGCAAGCATGCCACAGGCGTAGTGTACAAACTACAGGGGACTTGTCTCTCTAGGTCGGCAACGGAACGTCTATAGCTATGGCTTAATTAAGTTACTTGGCACCTGGCTGTGGATACCTTGTAGCATGATTCACATTGCTATATATTGCTGGAATGGCATGCTGGCCACCCATGAGGAGCCCAAAACACATTCTGACCACAATCAATTAGCTGGTTTGTCCTGTGCTTGTGAATACATTGTGTGTGTAGACATACTCCTGTAGTGTCACCATGTGCAACAGATAGCTGCATAGCTGCACTTAGTAACTGCATTGACCACATAATATGCCTTTGTCAGTGGTGTGTGTAGGAGGAGCTGGGACGGATGCAGCTTCAGTAGCCAATATCAGCCACACTGACTGCAGCAGCTGGCTCCCAACATCTTGAGCAAGTGATGGCATGACCCTGTCCATTTCAGCCATGGGACTGACTACAAATTATGGGCAGAGCCAGCGATTCTAGAGTGCCAAACCCATTCCAGTCACAGGCATATGGACTGCGGGTAGAGTCCACTGGTACCCCTGAACCTTGACCCCTGAACCTTGACCCCTGCATGAACCAGCTATTGCAATTGCAAGATAATCCTATAAAAAGCCAACACTTCAACTTTGCAGTATATTTAGGTCTACATCGATCTCTGCCGTGATACTACATAGATCAGCAAAGTAATGTAGATATATATGTGGGAAGGTATTGCATTGGCTCTTGTATAAATTCCATCATTCAGTCCATTAGCTATTCAATGAGATATAATGTGTTGAAGATGGTCCCATGCTTACGTGAGTCAAACTCGAGCACATCTCGACCCCATGCGTACCATGCTTACGTGAGTCAAACTCGAGCACATCTCGACCCCATGCGTACCATGCTTACGTGAGTCAAACTCGAGCACATCTCGACCCCATGCGTACCACGCTGGACTCACAAGAGATCCCCAACAAATGCCCAAATATCCCACACCTCTTTGCAGTGCTTGACATGCAACAACTCACAGTGCCCTCCATTCACCCTCTATGCTATTCCCCATTATCTCTTACCAGCTCATGCTTGTAATAGGACACAACATCACGATCGGAAGTTAATTTGTTGTTGCTCTCAGTAAAGGGCTTGAAGTGAGGGCTTCTCAGCTGGCTCAGGCATGAGAAAGGGTAGTTCTCGAATACCAGCTTCAAAACAGGGTTGAAAACCTTGCCGACGTTTCGGCCAGATGCTCTGGCCTTCTTCAGGGCGAAGATCTTCGCCCTGAAGAAGGCCAGAGCATCTGGCCGAAACGTCGGCAAGTAAAGGGCTTGCATATATATAGGTGCACTTTTTGGCTAGCGATTCCAAGCAGTATACTTATCTCTGCATGGATGCAATAATGTAATAATATTTGTCTTCTGACAGTCAATCTGTCTGCATGTGCATGCTGTGTGGACAGAGCAGTGTTTCATACTAGTTGACCAGTTGACTGGCAATGAGATCAAAAGTGATTGACACACTTCATTGTGGCCTATCCCTGTGTTGTGTCAAAGGTGGTACACATGAGCTACTGTGGTGTGTAAAGGCCAATGTGATGGCTTCCCAGATTACATCATCATAGCTATGTCAGGAGCAGAATTGAATGGAAGGAGATCTCTCCTACATACTTCTATCCACTAATTTGTGCACTCCTGTTAATATATTGACAGGTGTGGTTAGGCATGTGCTTGGTGAGGCATGCTTACACCCTGGGGGTTTATTCAGGTGACCCTGCTGACCCACTTGTAACCCTTTCAGCCGACAACGGGTCAATGTGTTGCATCCTAACCTTGCATTGTCTGGTGGGGAGGTCCCAGCTGCATTGCTCTGGCTTGTAACTCAGTCAGACTCTCCTGGTTGATTAAAGGTAGGATGGAGAGTCTGGCAGCCTTAATGTACATTATATGTAGGCTGCAACATTTTGGAAGAGGTCACATGGTCAAACTAGACCACTCATATATAGAGGACATACCCCGTACAGGATATATATAGCTATATAGAAGAGCAGGTGTGAATGTGGAGACAGAAATGAATTAAAGCGTTCAGGGTAAATATATAAAGGTATGACATGTTATATGAAACAGATGGATACTGGGTTGCATACTGTATAGTTAATGTTCTTAAGGATAATCTGTGTAGTCTATGTTTTTTCTACACTATATATCAGTCTGAATCAGAAAATGTATATAGTATTGTTGCATCTGAGACACACACACACACTGCATTGTTGCATCTGAGACAGTAAAACAATGGTGAACACCCCCCCACACCCACACACCTACACCCCCCCACCCCCACACCCCCACAGCTACACACCCCCACCCCCATGCCCACATACACACACACACACACCAATAGCCAAGTACATATACTACAGCTATACAGGCAGCCAGTAGAAGTGGACAAAGTGACTATTAAGACATTGGAACCTATCTGGCTACAGTGTGACAAGTTGGCCTGCCAAGTATCCTTTTGCGCACAGGTATATAACAGCCATAGTGTAAATAAGCGCATCTAAAATGGTGGACCACAAAAAGCAGCGCTTACTTGGCAATTGCTGCAAACACCAGTGGTGTTGAAGCAATTTGGGGCAGGTTTTCCAGCATCTCCTTCACCTCTGTGTTTGACAAACCTCTCACATCCTTCATATTTATTTCTTGCAACCCAAAGTCCTTGCAACACATACTCATCTACGCAGCCAACTGCCTCTGCCAAACTTAACAGCTTCTGTAGCCACTCGCCTTATCAAACGACCATCATATGCATCACTTGACAATACCCTGACCCAGAACAACATGCACCGCAGCTTAGCTCGGCAGCTCACTGGTAGGTCCCCCATCTCTGCTAACAGAGAAGCTTTGGGATGTAGTGTTCCGACACCAAAGCACATTCTCAATGCTCTCAACTGAGTCTGCTCAACCTCCTCCATGTTTCTATTGCACCCCCAGATCTCGGCGCCATACAACATAGCGGACTCCACCAGCGATGTCATCAGCTTCCTGAACGTCCCTACACTTATGTCACCTAATTCTACTCTACATCGACTGAACCAAGCTCCCAATGCTTTCTTCCTTGCCATAGCCTCCTCCTCAACCATGTCATTTAACTCTAGATGCTCATCAATCACACCTCCCAAGTACTTGTACTGGTTCACTACTGGAATCTCTACATTGTCAATTACATACCGCACATCTGCCCTCTCCATCCATATATCTACTACCTAGGCAGTACACAGCCTTGACGAAGACCTACACTGACCTCAAATACCCTACTCTGCATTCCCAACTCTAACCTGGCATGATGTTCCCTGATAGAGAGATTGCAAGAAGTCCAAGAATTTCCCATTCACGCCTAACTGTTCCAGACACCCCCACAGCTTGTCCCTATCTACCTTGTCATACGCTGTGGAGAAGTCAATGAAAGCAACCAGCATTCCATTTACTTTCTCTAGCATCTCCATCTGCCCCAACAACACCAAGATAACACCTGGTCTCTACACCCTCTGCTTCCGGAAGCCTCCCTGTTCCTCAGCTATTAACCTTCTTCCTCTGCCATTTGCAACAGTCTGTTGTTAAGGACCATACACATGACTTTACATACTGTAGAGGACAGAGCCACACCATAAAAATTGTCTACCTCACACACACCCTTGGCGTGTTTCTTCGGTACAGGATTCACAACACTCTCTGTCCAAATGGAAGGTACAATGCTGTGCACCCAACACACCTGGAAGAGGGTCAACCAAACCTCCAGCAGACCATCCGCCATCATCATTTCTGCCCTAATGTCATCTTGACCCGGAGCTGCCTCTTTCTTCACTTTGTGCAAAGCCCACGTAATCTCTTCCACTGATATGGGAGCGCACAGATGGTCACTAAGGTCCAAACCTCCATCTCCTTGAAAGCTTGATTCAGGGGCCGAGTGTGCCTCCCTCAGGCTGCTCTCACCCAGTAGCTTACTAAAGTGATTAAACCAGACCTCAACTGCTTCGTCATCCTTTTTGATGTTACCTTCTTCATCAAACACCTCCAGCAGGTTATTCTTCTTCTTTGACTTACAAATGTTCATTCTTTTGATGGACTGCCAAAACTTCCTAGGACACTCTAACTCTGCTTCTAGCTGGATCCGTTTGTGATATTGAAATACTCTCTTTGCCTTCTTCACTGCCTTAGAGTAGGACTGCCTCGCTTTTAGGTATTCGTTTCTATACACAACCCGGTCATCATCTGCTGCACACTTCAACCACCTCATCCCGCCCCCGCCTTTTGTCCCACCTGGTCACCTTTCCCGCCCTACCTGTGCATACAAATTGCCTGCCTTGTTTTGTAACGATCACTCACTGATGAAGATCCCTGGATTGGGGTCGAAACGTCTGTGTTTTGGACCTCTATCTGTCCCACTGTGTTGGCCGTAGTCCTCACTGTGTTGGCCATAGTCCTCACTGTGTTGGCCATAGTCCTCACTGTGTTGGCCATAGTCCTCACTGTGTTGGCCATAGACCTCACTGTGTTGGCCATAGACCTCACTGTGTTGGCCATAGTCCTCACTGTGTTGGCTGTAGGCCTCACTGTGTTGGCCATAGACCTCACTGTGTTGGCCATAGTCCTCACTGTGTTGGCCGTAGGCCCCACTGTGTTGGCCATAGTCCTCACTGTGTTGGCCGTAGGCCTCACTGTGTTGGCCATAGTCCTCACTGTGTTGGCCATAGTCCTCACTGTGTTGGCCGTAGTCCTCACTGTGTTGGCCATAGTCCTCACTGTGTTGGCCATAGTCCTCACTGTGTTGGCCATAGTCCTCACTGTGTTGGCCATAGACCTCACTGTGTTGGCCATAGACCTCACTGTGTTGGCCATAGTCCTCACTGTGTTGGCCGTAGGCCTCACTGTGTTGGCCATAGACCTCACTGTGTTGGCCATAGTCCTCACTGTGTTGGCCGTAGGCCCCACTGTGTTGGCCATAGTCCTCACTGTGTTGGCCGTAGGCCTCACTGTGTTGGCCATAGTCCTCACTGTGTTGGCCGCAGGCCCCACTGTGTTGGCCATAGTCCTCACTGTGTTGGCCGTAGGCCCCACTGTGTTGGCCATAGTCCTCACTGTGTTGGCCATAGTCCTCACTGTGTTGGCCGTAGGCCTCACTGTGTTGGCCATAGTCCTCACTGTGTTGGCCATAGTCCTCACTGTGTTGGCCGTAGTCCTCACTGTGTTGGCCATAGTCCTCACTGTGTTGGCCATAGTCCTCACTGTGTTGGCCATAGACCTCACTGTGTTGGCCATAGACCTCACTGTGTTGGCCATAGTCCTCACTGTGTTGGCCGTAGGCCTCACTGTGTTGGCCATAGACCTCACTGTGTTGGCCATAGTCCTCACTGTGTTGGCCGTAGGCCCCACTGTGTTGGCCATAGTCCTCACTGTGTTGGCCGTAGGCCTCACTGTGTTGGCCATAGTCCTCACTGTGTTGGCCGCAGGCCCCACTGTGTTGGCCATAGTCCTCACTGTGTTGGCCGTAGGCCCCACTGTGTTGGCCGTAGGCCCCACTGTGTTGGCCGTAGTCCTCACTGTGTTGGCCATAGTCCTCACTGTGTTGGCCGTAGGCCTCACTGTGTTGTCCGTAGGCCCCACTGTGTTGGCCGTAGGCCTCACTGTGTTGTCCGTAGGCCTCACTGTGTTGGCCGTAGGCCTCACTGTGTTGTCCGTAGGCCTCACTGTGTTGGCCGTAGGCCTCACTGTGTTGGCCGTAGGTCTCACTGTGTTGGCCGTAGGGTGAGTAGTGTTGAGCCCTAACCCCAAACCTCATCTAGAAACATATTTGTAGGAAATTGCTCAGGTAAAGGAAGTACAGTGCTCTTTGTAATTATCAGTAGCGGTCCTTGAGCAGTGGGAATGAAGGCCGGGTGACTTCAAACTACACATCCCATGATAGCTGTTCAGGTGAGACAGACACTTGAGGTAACCACGCCCCCTCCCCCCTCCCCTGTAGTATTTCCTGACTTGTCCAAAGCCGCATCACTGCACCCTGCTGTATAAAAACATAGAATAACTATGCAGCACGAACATGTATTAACTGCACACTTGCATGTTTGTATACTCACAGTGCAAATGCAGGTTCCTTCACAGTGGGTCAGCTGTGTATAAAGTGCCTGCATGGGCATGCATGGCTTCAGTTGCCTGCCTCTGTGTGGTAAGCTAGTGCTCCCGAGTGCTCCCGAGTGCCCCCCAGTGTCACATTGCCTCACCGCGGTATCAAGACCTGCAGCATCTGTGCCCCTGACATGGCCACCAAGCGCTTACCCCCTCAGCAGGTTCCTTCCATTCAGCAGGCCCAACCCCCTCAGAGCCATCATCTGCAGGCCCAACCCCCTCAGAGCCATCATCTGCAGGCCCAACCCCTTCAGAACCATCATCAGCAGGCCCAACCCCTTCAGAACCATCATCTGCAGGCCCAACCCCCTCAGAGCCATCATCTGCAGGCCCAACCCCTTCAGAACCATCATCTGCAGGCCCAACCCCTTCAGAACCATCATCAGCAGGCCCAACCCCTTCAGAACCATCATCAGCAGGGACAGCCTCCTTCCTATGAACATGGTGCAGACCAGTCCTGGAACCGCCAGCCACAGCTGGTCACCTCTGCCAGCCACACTGCGGTGGTGACCGCACAGCCCGCAGTGGCCACCACCAGCTCTGTGCCTCCACCGATAACTGACAACAGCAGACTTCTGGCACTGGCTGCTCTTGTGCTCTCCATGGTGACACTGATCACCTGCAGTGCTACCGTTGTCTTCCTGCCCTGCACTTTGGCTGGGTTCATTTTGGCTGTGATGGCAACTCAGAGCACAGGGGAGGCCCAGCAGATCAATGCCGGGATAAGCCTTGGCCTCAACATCACTGTGGTCATCTGTTGCATAATTGCCTTTGTCATCTTGGGCATAATCTTAGTTTAGTCGTTAGGTAGGCAAGTGGTGTTAGGTGAGAGCAGGTAGACTAGAGCTGCTCAGTAGTTACAGATGTGTGTGAACTCAGTGCACCTGCCCATAGGTCAGAGTGTGCACGTATGGTGCATGTTGTGCTCATTGCACTGTACACCTACAGCTGTTGACTAGCGGTCAATTAAACAGCGGCTGGTTAGTGTATTGTAACAAGCATCTTCAATTCTGTATTTTGCTTTCATTGAAGTGTGAACAAGGCTTCGGTAATGCTTGTGCGACGTGCATGGTTAGGATTCAACTTAGCAAACACACGGCAATGTCTCCCTCCCTTGGGTCTATTGCCCTCTGTTGCCACGGCAATGAAGTGCTGCATCAGACCCGCTGTCTTCTGTATATTTCACAGCCAGCACCTCTTCCTGGTGGGAGCCCACAGATTGGGACCACGTAGAATCTTTCACTGTATACACACAGCAGTTATTATAAGCTATAGGTATTGGGCTGACATCAAGCCAGCACTTCCTCAACATCCCACAACACACCTACAGTATGTTTCCCTCACCTACATATACTGTAGATGGCAACATGGAGTGTGCTGTAGACGGGCAACATGGAGTGTGCTGTAGACGGGCAACATGGAGTGTGCTGTAGACGGGCAACATGGAGTGTGCTGTAGATGGGCAACATGGAGTGTGCTGTAGATGGCAACACGGAGTGTGCTGTAGACGGGCAACATGGAGTGTGCTGTAGATGGGCAACATGGAGTGTGCTGTAGATGGGCAACATGGAGTGTGCTGTAGACAGGCAACATGGAGTGTGCTGTAGATGGCAACATGGAGTGTGCTGTAGATGGCAACACGGAGTGTGCTGTAGACGGGCAACATGGAGTGTGCTGTAGATGGGCAACATGGAGTGTGCTGTAGACGGGCAACATGGAGTGTGCTGTAGATGGCAACATGGAGTGTGCTGTAGATGGCAACACGGAGTGTGCTGTAGACGGGCAACATGGAGTGTGCTGTAGACGGGCAACATGGAGTGTGCTGTAGACGGGCAACATGGAGTGTGCTGTAGATGGCAACATGGAGTGTGCTGTAGATGGCAACACGGAGTGTGCTGTAGACGGGCAACATGGAGTGTGCTGTAGACGGGCAACATGGAGTGTGCTGTAGACGGGCAACATGGAGTGTGCTGTAGATGGCAACACGGAGTGTGCTGTAGACGGGCAACATGGAGTGTGCTGTAGATGGGCAACATAGAGTGTGCTGTAGATGGCAACATGGAGTGTGCTGTAGATGGGCAACATGGAGTGTGCTGTAGACGGGCAACATGGAGTGTGCTGTAGATGGCAACATGGAGTGTGCTGTAGACGGGCAACATGGAGTGTGCTGTAGACGGGCAACATAGAGTGTGCTGTAGATGGCAACATGGAGTGTGCTGTAGATGGCAACATGGAGTGTGCTGTAGATGGCAACACGGAGTGTGCTGTAGAGGGGCAACATGGAGTGTGCTGTAGATGGCAACATAGAGTGTGCTGTAGATGGCAACATGGAGTGTGCTGTAGACGGGCAACATGGAGTGTGCTGTAGATGGGCAACATGGAGTGTGCTGTAGATGGGCAACATGGAGTGTGCTGTAGACGGGCAACATGGAGTGTGCTGTAGATGGCAACATGGAGTGTGCTGTAGATGGGCAACATGGAGTGTGCTGTAGACGGGCAACATAGAGTGTGCTGTAGATGGCAACATGGAGTGTGCTGTAGATGGCAACATGGAGTGTGCTGTAGATGGCAACACGGAGTGTGCTGTAGACGGGCAACATGGAGTGTGCTGTAGATGGGCAACATGGAGTGTGCTGTAGACGGGCAACATGGAGTGTGCTGTAGACGGGCAACATGGAGTGTGCTGTAGATGGGCAACATGGAGTGTGCTGTAGACGGGCAACATGGAGTGTGCTGTAGATGGGCAACATGGAGTGTGCTGTAGACGGGCAACATGGAGTGTGCTGTAGACGGGCAACATGGAGTGTGCTGTAGATGGGCAACATGGAGTGTGCTGTAGATGGGCAACATGGAGTGTGCTGTAGACGGGCAACATGGAGTGTGCTGTAGACGGGCAACATGGAGTGTGCTGTAGATGGGCAACATAGAGTGTGCTGTAGATGGGCAACATGGAGTGTGCTGTAGATGGCAACATGGAGTGTGCTGTAGACGGGCAACATGGAGTGTGCTGTAGATGGCAACATGGAGTGTGCTGTAGATGGCAACATGGAGTGTGCTGTAGATGGGCAACATAGAGTGTGCTGTAGATGGCAACATGGAGTGTGCTGTAGACGGGCAACATGGAGTGTGCTGTAGGCGGGCAACATGGAGTGTGCTGTAGATGGGCAACATGGAGTGTGCTGTAGATGGGCAACATGGAGTGTGCTGTAGACGGGCAACATGGAGTGTGCTGTAGATGGGCAACATGGAGTGTGCTGTAGACGGGCAACATGGAGTGTGCTGTAGATGGCAACATGGAGTGTGCTGTAGACGGGCAACATAGAGTGTGCTGTAGATGGCAACATGGAGTGTGCTGTAGATGGCAACATAGAGTGTGCTGTAGACGGGCAACATGGAGTGTGCTGTAGATGGGCAACATGGAGTGTGCTGTAGACGGGCAACATGGAGTGTGCTGTAGACGGGCAACATGGAGTGTGCTGTAGACGGGCAACATGGAGTGTGCTGTAGATGGGCAACATGGAGTGTGCTGTAGATGGGCAACATGGAGTCTGCTGTAGATGGGCAACATGGAGTGTGCTGTAGACGGGCAACACGGAGTGTGCTGTAGACGGGCAACATGGAGTGTGCTGTAGACGGGCAACATGGAGTGTGCTGTAGACGGGCAACATGGAGTGTGCTGTAGACGGGCAACATGGAGTGTGCTGTAGACGGGCAACATGGAGTGTGCTGTAGACGGGCAACATGGAGTGTGCTGTAGACGGGCAACATGGAGTGTGCTGTAGACGGGCAACATGGAGTGTGCTGTAGACGGGCAACATGGAGTGTGCTGTAGACGGGCAACATGGAGTGTGCTGTAGACGGGCAACATGGAGTGTGCTGTAGACGGGCAACATGGAGTGTGCTGTAGATGGGCAACAAGTCACAAGCCGGCCCTGCAGATGCCCAGTGGTGTTAGCTCATGACATGGCGATGGGGTACGAAGTGGAACTGCCATGAAAGTTCAGGCAAGCTGATGATGGATAGAATGAGTGTGCATGAATTGCTGGGCACACCAAGCCACTTCTGGACTAGAGGCAACTTTCACCCATCACTGGCTTTGCCGGATACATTTTATATGGTAAACGAGGTTAGACTTGTTCCACCCTGGCCTGGACTGGCCAGTTCATGCTCCAGCTTTCAGTCTGGTCACCAGTTAACCAGAGGGAGGCCAGATACACATTCACGCTCGCTGCGGTTGGGGGTGTACAAGGGGTGGACCTACAGGTGTGAGAGCATGCTGCCACGGCATTGGTTGTCCCATGCAATGTGCCACCACCGAGACTGGGAGCACTGGATGGAATCATTTGGGCATGGCAGCGCAACAGAGCTGGGCGTGGCAGCAGACGCACAGAGCTGGGCGTGGCAGACAGCGCACAGAGCTGGGCGTGGCAGCAGACGCACAGAGCTGGGCATGGCAGCAGACGCACAGAGCTGGGCGTGGCAGACAGCGCACAGAGCTGGGCGTGGCAGCAGACGCACAGAGCTGGGCATGGCAGCAGACGCACAGAGCTGGGCATGGCAGCAGACGCACACACAGAGACTAGTTCACACTATATGCAGTTAGCATGCACAATGTCTTGACGACATCTCCACCGTGTTCCCTGAGCTTCCGCTCTGCCACATCTCGACACACCTCCATTTCCCGCACCTGCACAGTGAGCAGAGAGCAAGGTGAGAGTGCAGGATGTGAGGCAAGGCACATCCACACGTCGTTTTAGTGTTGCTCACTATCAACTCCACATCTTCCTTGCGAATGACAACTCGGTTCATCTCATCCTGCTTCCTACAATTACAGGACACAGCGGGCTCAATTGCATGTTTACTCCTTTGACAACCTTGCCATACACACATGCGCACACACATGCGCAGGGCTACATTTAGCGACAGGCGGCCACGTGGAGTATTGTTAAGCTTGCATCTAAAGCAATGGCTGCCCCTCCTTTTTGTGTGAGGACAGGGCACAAACTAGCGGCCACTGCGGACAAGCAAAGCGAATGTATCTTGCGTGCTGTGGAGATGATTGCACTGCAAGCACTGTGTGTGCTCACTCCTTGTTCTTAGCCTGGCGATGTCCAGCGATGGCTGAGATGGCCTGAAGCAGATACAGTGGTAGGTGAGGTCATGGCACACAGGCTGGTGAGAGAATAGTAAGTAAAATGAACACGTCTACAACACTATGCCGAAAAACACTCGAAATCTGGTTGACAGAAATGACCTGCCGACCATCATGCCGGAGTGAAACAACATCCCCATAGCTATTTCTGTCTTCGATGCTCGCACATCCCCACAGCAGGATACGTGCATAACCTTTCCAAAGTCCCCGACAATCTCCTTCTCCTCTGCGTAATCCGTTACTCGTTCCAAATTGGCAGCGCTCTGGCTGTCGTGGGTCTTCGGTAGCGCATGGGCTCCAGTCATCTCGGCGGCCATTTTATCACCTACCACTTTACGCAATATCATAGCCGAACCCATCCACCATTGAGGTTGCCACACACTGAACCT
The DNA here is from genome assembly GCA_949841015.1 of Aplysina aerophoba. Taxonomy (NCBI): domain Eukaryota; kingdom Metazoa; phylum Porifera; class Demospongiae; order Verongiida; family Aplysinidae; genus Aplysina; species Aplysina aerophoba. The sequence continues at coordinate 47,949 of OX465036.1, read as the reverse complement.
CTCTCTATTCTTATATAACCTATAACCCGTTAGCAGAGGTAGCCAGGTGAGACAGATCTGGCTCGGGGTCCAGCCAGGACAACCAGCCATTCTGGTATGTAAACTATCCGAGTCGTTCTTCTCCACTGCTGTCCCACCTTTGCAGGCTGGGTTTGGCAGTGTCTGCAGTTACTTTTGAAGAGGCACTGACAGAGGCATGAGGGTCCCTACGGACAGGTAGGCTGCTCTACTGCTGGGAGACAGCACAAGTGGTGACAGCATGAGATGAGATGACACACAGCCTCCTCAGCTGTGTGCAGAAGCAGTGGACATGATTGTCATGGCAACAACACAACCAAAATTCAACACTAGAAATCAAGAATACCAATTAACTAAGTTGTGCTATTGTGCTGTTTGTGTGGCGAGTCCCTCAACTCCCAGTATTCATCACTGAAGTAGTCCATGTCTGTCTGTAGGCCTGCCTCCCAGCGCTCACGGGTCACCTGGTACAGAGCCATGGCTGCTCGAGCGTCCTCCACGGAGCAGTGCCCACCATGACTACGCTGGATGGGGATCTGCAGGATGGCGTCGGACAGATGGCGAAGGGAAGGCTTGCTGAGAGGGTGTGTTCCTGCCATGAGGCGAAGGGGGGTGTACTCTGAGGTGTCGCGGGTAAGAGTCTTGGGGTGTGAGTACTGGAGCGCAGAGAAGTCGTTGCGGAGGTCGTGGCCCACCACGATGCAGCCCTTGAGGATCTCCCGCACCTGCCGCACTGCCAGCCGGTGTGGGGTGGCACCTCGCAGGTGCCTCTTACGGATCCCACTGTATTTGGTACGGTATGTGCTCACAGGCAAGGGGGGGCGCACGTAGCTGTCGTAGACCACTTCCCCGCGGCTGTTCACAATGCTGCATCGTGCGAGGGCCGAGCGGTTGTTTGCACCCACGCCCACCATCTCACAGTCCACTGCCAGCACTCGATGCTGAGGGAGGGGCGCAGAGGGGCTGATTCCGCACACTGGCCGCTCTGCAGGCATGGCTCTTTCTAATGGTGGCACAGAACAGGTCACCAGCTGCGAGCGACCGTCTGCCTTGCCTCTGTCCTGAAGCGACGCTGCGAGGTCGTGGCGTGCTAGCGGAACAGTCCATCGGCTGCTCCATCTGTAGCTGCTGCCTTCGTCCGAACGCGAGCTTTGCTTCACCATCGCGGCAGCACACGCTACGACCACGTGGGGTTAGATAGCCATGGGTCACGTGCTCAAGGCCCCACCCACTCTTCTTTTGACTCCTAATAAGGTCATTGCCTGGTTTGCGGCCTCTCCTGTGGTCTGATCTGCTAGCGCAAGGCCGTCGTCGAAAGAGCGAGTGCAACCATGTCTGTTCGCGGGATGCGCCACTCCAAGTTCCGCCATGTATTCGGGACGCCCAACAAAGCCGAATTCTGTTACAATAACGTAAAGATCACAAAGTCGCCATTCGAGAGCAACATGTGCGCGGTCAACAGCAAGTTCGTGGCGGTCGTGCTGGAGGCGCAAGGAGGAGGCGCCTTTCTGGTCATCAACCAAGAGAATGTGAGCAGAGAGGGCGCTAGGAGAGGGCGTGTCTATTCGTACGCGCGTGCGGTTGCTGTGCTTGCGGAGAGGCGGCACGTGCGCGCGTTGTTGTGCGTATCACTATGTGTGCGTGTGCCATGCCCCCCTCCCCCCCCAGGTTGGCCGCGTGGACCTGAACCACCCCAAGGTGTGCGGGCACAAATCGGGTGTGATGGACATCCAGTGGAACCCATTTAACGAGCACCAGATTGCCTCTTGCTCTGAGGACTGCAAGGTGATGGTGTGGGACATCCCAGAGGGCGGGATGACGGAAAACATCGATACGGCATCTGTGACACTGGTGGGGCACGAGCGCAAGTGTGCCCACCTCCAGTGGCACCCCACCGCCTCCAACGTGCTGGCCAGCAGTGCGTATGATAATGTCATCATCATTTGGGACACGTCTGTGGGGGAGTCCCTCATTACGCTAGACTGTTTCCCGGACACCATCTCATACTTTGACTGGAACTACAACGGCAGCTTCATTGCCGCTACGTGCAAAGACAAGAAGCTGCGGGTGATCAGCCCCCGCTCAGGGGATGTCGTGGCCGAGGGGACCTGCCACCTTGGGAACAAGCCCAGCAAAGTGGTGTGGTGCGGAAAGCTGGGCTACCTCTGCACGACTGGCTTCACCAGGACTGCAGAGAGGCAGATTGCTGTTTGGGACAAGGTGAGGTCACATGACTGTCAGATTACTATTGCATGACGAGGTCTGTCCTGTGTCTGCCGCAGGACGACCTGACGAAGCCACTGGCCCAGGAGAGCCTGGACAATGCCAGTGGTGTGTTATTCCCCTTCTACGACGAAGGGACCAGCATGGTCTACATTACAGGGAAGGTGCGTACATTCCATGTTCCCCTGGCTGAGTGTGAGGGGTGCTGAGTGTGTGAGGGGTGCTGTGTGAGTAAGGGGTGCTGTGTGAGTGAGGGGGTGCAGTGTGAGTAAGGGGGTGCTGTGTGAGTGAGGGGGTGCTGTGTGAGTGAGGGGGTGCTGTGTGTGACTGCAGCAGGAGGTGTAGTTTAGTGTATTGTATTGGGTCAATGGCGTGTGTTGTCAACCTGCGATGTAATTGTTGAAGAATTGAGCAATAGGATGTGGTTTTCTTTCCCTTGTGCTGAGAGTGGCTGAATGCCAGATGGAGGAAATTGAACTGCATTAGACAGGCACTGCCCCACCCACCCTGCTCCTCCGCTCTCACATTGTTGCAGGGCGACACTAACGTCCGCTTCTTTGAGGTCATCTCCGAGCCGCCTTACTTGCAGTTCCTGAACCTCTACCAGTCCACAGTGAGCCAGCGAGGGATGGGAGTGCTGCCCAAGCGGTGTGTGGACTACAAGCAGTGTGAAGTCATGCGCTTCTACAAACTGGATAACAAGGGCAGTGTAGTGCCCCTCGTTATGACAGTTCCTCGGAAGGTGTGTGTGTGTGTGTGTGTGTGTGTGTGTGTGTGTGTGTGTGTCTGTGTCTGTGTCTGTGTGTGTGTGTGTGTGTGTGTGTGTGTGTATGTGTGTGTGTGTGTGTGTGTGTGTGTGTGTGTGTGTGTGTGTGTGTGTGTGTCTGTGTGTGTGTGTGTGTGTGTGTGTGTCTGTGTGTGTGTGTGTGTGTGTGTGTGTGTGTGTGTGTGTCTGTGTGTGTGTGTGTGTGTGTGTGTGTGTGTGTGTGTGTGTGTGTGTGTTGCACGATCTACACACTTTTCCTTATACATGTGTATGTACATGTGTGTGTCTTCAAAATGAAGTTGTGTGGAGGGGGAGGGTATGGAGATGGAGGAAATGTGAGAGTGTGTCGCTGTGATGGTTGTGCCGCTCCTTCCTCCTTCCCAACAGTCAGTCCAGTTTCAGAAGGACCTGTACCCTCCAGCGCATGCAGGAGAGCCCTCTCTCACCGCCGGTGAGTGGATGAGCGGGCAGGACTGTGATCCGGTAATGGTTGAATTTACTGAAGATGGTTTGAAGAAGATAGCTGGAGGGGCCAAGTCCTCCTCCGCGACTGCAAAAGTCAAGTCATCAGGAGCCACATCCAAAGAGCCACAAACCCTCGAAGAGGTGAGGGGGTGCTGTGTGAATGAGGGGGTGCTGTGTGAGTGAGGGGGTGCTGTGTGAGTGAGGCAGTGCTGTGTGAGTGAGGGGGTGCTGTGTGAGTGAGGAGGTGCTGTGTGAGTGAGGGGGTGCTGTGTGAGTGAGGGCGTGCTGTGTGAGTGAGGGCGTGCTGTGTGAGTGAGGGGGTGCTGTGTGAGTGAGGGCGTGCTGTGTGAGTGAGGGGGTGCTGTGTGAGTGAGGGGGTGCTGTGTGAGTGAGGGGGTGCTGTGTGAGTGAGGGGGTGCTGTGTGAGTGAGGAGGTGCTGTGTGAGTGAGGCGGTGCTGTGTGAGTGAGGGGGTGCTGTGTGAGTGAGGGGGTGCTGTGTGAGTGAGGGGGTGCTGTGTGAGTGAGGGCGTGCTGTGTGAGTGAGGGGGTGCTGTGTGAGTGAGGGGGGTGCTGTGTGAGTGAGGGGGTGCTGTGTGAGTGAGGAGGTGCTGTGTGAGTGAGGCAGTGCTGTGTGAGTGAGGGGGTGCTGTGTGAGTGAGGGGGTGCTGTGTGAGTGAGGGGGTGCTGTGTGAGTGAGGGGGTGCTGTGTGATTGAGGAGGTGCTGTGTGAGTGAGGGCGTGCTGTGTGAGTGAGGGCGTGCTGTGTGAGTGAGGGGGGTGCTGTGTGAGTGAGAGGGTGCTGTGTGAGTGAGGAGGTGCTGTGTGAGTGAGGCAGTGCTGTGTGAGTGAGGGGGTGCTGTGTGAGTGAGGGGGTGCTGTGTGAGTGAGGGGGTGCTGTGTGAGTGAGGGGGGTGCTGTGTGAGTGAGGGGGTGCTGTGTGAGTGAGGAGGTGCTGTGTGAGTGAGGCAGTGCTGTGTGAGTGAGGGGGTGCTGTGTGAGTGAGGGGGTGCTGTGTGAGTGAGGGGGTGCTGTGTGAGTGAGGGGGTGCTGTGTGATTGAGGAGGTGCTGTGTGAGTGAGGGCGTGCTGTGTGAGTGAGGGCGTGCTGTGTGAGTGAGGGGGGTGCTGTGTGAGTGAGAGGGTGCTGTGTGAGTGAGGTGCTGTGTGAGTGAGGCAGTGCTGTGTGAGTGAGGGGGTGCTGTGTGAGTGAGGGGGTGCTGTGTGAGTGAGGGGGTGCTGTGTGAGTGAGGCAGTGCTGTGTGAGTGAGGGGGTGCTGTGTGAGTGAGGGGGTGCTGTGTGAGTGAGGAGGTGCTGTGTGAGTGAGGGGGTGCTGACTGGTGTGGACTGCCATGTGTCAGGTGGGGTGGGGTGGGTCTCCATGCCTTCCTGCACTGTGGGCTGCCCTTTGGCATCAGATATGCACCAGACACTGCGTTTCCAAAGTGGAACCTTCCCATTTTGATCACATTCGTGGTGTGCTCGGACTAGAGTATGTGAAGCTGTACAACAAGCACAGTGCTCCCTTTGTGCGGAGCAAGCAGCGTTGTGGCAGCGACTGACTTAGCCAGGAGCAGCTGCCCTGACCAACCCTAGTTGGCCGCTAATTGGGAAATCATCTTTATCTTTTGTTCTGTTTCATGCCTCGGTGAAGACGTTTGCTTTGAAGTCTTCAGGCTACAAAACAAGTGTATGCATTGTGCATGGATGCAGGTATATAGCAATTTGTCTCAGGACAGCTGCCTCATTCTGTCCAGTGTGGTCAGAGCAGTCTGGGCTGAGGGCCTAGGTGGAATTGAGAAAGGGAGTGGGTAGGTGTGGTCTGGGTGGGTAGGTGTGGTCTGGGTGGGTAGGTGTGGTCTGGGTAGGTGTGGTCTGGGTAGGTGTGGTCTGGGTAGGTGTGGTCTGGGTGGGTAGGTGTGGTCTGGGTAGGTGTGGTCTGGGTGGGTAGGTGTGGTCTGGGTGGGTAGGTGTGGTCTGGGTAGGTGTGGTCTGGGTAGGTGTGGTCTGGGTGGGTAGGTGTGGTCTGGGTGGGTAGGTGTGGTCTGGGTAGGTGTGGTCTGGGTGGGTAGGTGTGGTCTGGGTGGGTAGGTGTGGTCTGGGTGGGTAGGTGTGGTCTGGGTAGGTGTGGTCTGGGTAGGTGTGGTCTGGGTGGATAGGTGTGGTCTGGGTGGGTAGGTGTGGTCTGGGTGGGTAGGTGTGGTCTGGGTAGGGGTGGGTTAAGGGTGTGTGGTCTGGGTAGGGGTGGGTTAGGGGGGGTGAGTGAACAGGTGGGTGTCCTGTAGGTAGGATTGAGGGAGCAGGTGGAGTGGGTGGGAGTGGTGAAGGGGGATTGCGGGTGTAGGTGTGTGTGGCAGAGAGGTCAGCGACTGCCTGTCCGTCTTGTCCCTCCCTTGCAGTTCAAGAAGGCGTACCATTTGTTGCAGGAGGAGAATGCACAACTGAAGAAGGAGCTGAAGCAGCTCAAGGGCCAGTAGGGCTGCCCTGGTGTGTGTCCATGTTAGAGTTGCTTAGCACCTTCTCATCACGCCGCTGACTCCTGTACCACAGTGCTACTTACTTTCGCACTGCGGGCATTGCGTGCCACGTATCATTAATTATTATTATCAAAGTAATTATAGAGTAATGATAGGGAGTGTTTGTACAAATTCCATATATATTAGTGATTTGATGGTCTATCTGCTATGGTCACGTGCACGTGTCATGAATATAGTTATCTCAGCAACTCGATGTGTGTAGATACTTTCTCACGTAAGCCGGTGCGTGCGTGGTGAACGCTACTGCGGAGATGATCGCCGGGCTGCCCACGACAAACATGGCTGGCCCGGGGAGCGGCGAGCGTCCAACTGTGAGGGAGAAGATCTCGGGCGTCTTTAGGGTGGAGAGAAGGGGACAGGACAGGCGATCGGTGAGGGACCGCGTGGCGAGGTAGGGAGTCGGCGACACAGTGCGGCCACGAGTGACCCATGCCCTTGTACCCCCGACACAGCATCAGGTGGAGGAGTACGTGGCGTGGATCAATTCGCACCTGAAGAAGCGGACAGGCACTCCGCTCATCTACGATCTACGCAGCCTGCAAGACGGGGTCACCCTGGTCAGCCTGGCGGAAGTGCTCAGTAAGTTGATACTGGACAGTCGCACTCACGACCCGTGCTGCGAATGGCATGCGGCCTGTGGTTCAACGTGGCCCGGTGCAAGACGGCCGCCTCTCGCGGCCGTCCCTTAAGGGACCCTGCGGCTGCGCAAGTCCTATATATATATACGCAAGGACCGGGCATGCTAAGACCACGCCCCCAGACCCTTGTATAAGTGCGTTTCGCCAAGTGCGGTATGCTTCGACTGCCCTGCGCCTGCTGCGCATGCCAGACGTGCCTGCTCTGCATATGGCTGCTTGCAGCGAGCACTGCTGCCCCTCCACTGTGCAGGTCAGCGCGAGGTCCCCAGCGTGGACCACAGTCCTTCCACTCCCCAGGCCCGGGCAGCTAACCTTGAGGCAGTTGTAAGCTTTCTGTGTGAGACTGGGGTGCGGCTGCCGGAGACTGCCCTGACAGGTGGGAGGGGCTCTTTGTCGTAGCCTCATCTCAGGCATGTCCACCAAGCTGGTTGCTCTCATGTGGGTGTTGCTCCGTCTGCCGCAGACTTAAGGGGGGGGAGTCTGAAGGGGACCCTCAAGGTGATCCTGGCCCTGGCCCAGCACTACCACCCAATGTCCGTCCGTCACAGTGTCAAGGGAGGGAGGAACCTCATCAGCAGGCCGAGTGGGCGGGACTCCGTGGCCTCCACCCCCCACCGTCCCACCTACTCCCCAGTGTCGCAGGGTATCAGTGCTGGTGAGAGCCTTTCTCAGGGAGTCAACGGCTGCGAAACAGGGCTGCCCCTGCCGTGTGCTCCCCAGATACCAGGGGGTAGGGCCAAGTGGCCACCTGCCACCTTCACTCCGCAGTATGTTCCTGTCAAGGGCTGCGAGGGGGAGGAACAGTGCAGCGTGTATATAGGACACTCCTCAGACACACCTTCTCCGGATCTTGGAGGGGTGTCCCCCATTCCATCCACCTCATCCTTTGCTCCTGCTCATCGATCCAATGTCATGGCCAGGGACACGCCCATCTCAGGTGGGGGGTGGAGTCAGCAGCAAATGAGGGTAGGGACTTACTCCTTTGACCTTTGACCTCACAGGGTTCACTGGGGTGAGTGGAGTCATGCCCTACACTGACAGCATGATATCAGCCCCGGCAACGGTGAGCAGCGGCGGCCAGTCACCTGCCCTGCCCCCTGCTCCAGCTGTGGACGCAGCTCTGCCCTCCCTGGACAGTGCCATGGCCGACATCACTGGCCTCAAAGGGCACCTCCTACAGCTGTACTCACTGGTAGGTGGGGTGTCTGAGGATGGAGGGAGGCTGCACATCAGGTACATGTAGCACCTCTTGGTAGTTCCCAGGTCGCCTGAACTGTGTACTTCCATCCAGCCCCTCTTGCATTGGCATGCACAGACCAGTAGCCAAGTAATAGACTCGGCTATACCGTATGGCCGGAAATTTTGGCGGGGAATTTATTTTGGCGGATTGGCGGTTTTGAGAGCAACCCGCCAATATTTCATCCGCTTGTGTGTGTGTGTGTGTGTGTGTGTGTGTGTGTGTGTGTGTGTGTGTGTGTGTGTGTGTGTGTGTGTGTGTGTGTGTGTGTGTGTGTGTGTGTGTGTGTGTGTACTCCCTCCCATCCCCTCAGCTGCGAGACAACCCGGATGGCCAGGAGACAGACTTGGCTGACCACTCGTGGTCAAACTCAGAGGTGAGTGAGGGGGTGGGACAGACCTAGCTTGGGGGGTGGATGGGGGGCAAGTCCACTAGAACCTTCTGTGATTGATGGGGTTTGCCCCGCAGCTGCAGCTCCTGGAACAAAATTGCAGTTTTATGGCCCCATTAGTTGAGGTGAGTTGTGGGTGTGGTCTGAGTGCTCTGTGTCACATGGACCAATTGGGTGCACCCTTGTGTGCCTGTCTGTCTGTCCGCTCTGTTTGGCACAGGAGGGTCCGGAGGTGCAGCAGCTTCGTGAGGACTTTGCTGAGCTCCAGTCAGAGTGTGCGATGCTCCGAGCTGCGGTGGAGGAGAAGGAGGAGACAGTCCGGCAATTGAAGGCAGACATTTTGAGGCTTGACTACAAGACAGAAACCGAAAGGGTAGGACTCTATAATTTGGAGTGTGTTCTCTGTGTAACACTTGGGTGCCAACCTTATACCCATCACTCCAGGAGGAGTTGCGTAATATGATGTCGGAGAAGCAGCTTGTCATTGATGAGCTAGACGTAAGGCTCTGCATGGCCCCACTAAAGCCACGTTGCCATGGTTTCACTTGGTCTGGCGTCCTGGTCCCTCCAGCTTCGTCTGGAGGAGAGGAGTGCAGTCAGCTCCGAGCAGGAGCAGGAGTTGGAGAGGCTGAGGGAACAGTTGAGGCAGCAGCAGAGACTGCACGTTGGGCAGGTGTGCTGTGACTTCGGACTTGGGTCACGTGACTTAAGACCCTAGTTTGTATCATGTGGCACTGTCTGCAGTTTGAGAGTGTGAAGATGGCGGAGAAGGAGTCAGAGATGGCAGACATGAAGGGAGGAGCATCATTTGTACGAGGCATGACTAAAAGCAGTCACAGTGATGTAAGGTCTTGCATCATTGTGTTGTGGGCGGGACCGGTAGGCTGTGTTATGGGTGGTCCCCATTTCCTGCTCTAGAGTGTGGCAGCTGAGGTGGATGTGATTCGCCAGTGCATGAGTGTGTTGCGCAAGGAGGCTCAGTTGGCCCAGCACAAGCCACTGGACCGCTTGGAGGAGGTAGGGGGCTGTGACACGTGGGAGGGGCTTTAATGTGCGGCAGGGACACACAGGGGGAGGGGCTTTAATGTGCGGCAGAGACACACAGGGGGAGGGGCTTTAATGTGCGGCAGGGACACACAGGGTGTCTGGGGTGTCTGTGACACTGTTCGTGTAGGCTGTGTCGCGCCTGATGGACTACATCAACACCATGGCAACCAAGCGAGCCAGACATGAGCGCCACAAGGAGAGGGAGCGCCGGCCGGCAAAGAGGCTCGTGTCAGCAGAGAGTGAGTCCTGTCCTCAGACGTGGAGGCAAGCAGACGTGCTGTTGGAGCATGAAATATTGTCCTCCTCCCCTCCCACAGCCACGCCCACAAAGACAGTGGAGACAGTGAAGGTGATGTACACTTTGGACCGGGACGACACTCCCTATCGCATCACAGTCCCGCACTGGTCAGTTGGGTGCATGCACCGCGGTGGCTGCCGCTGCACGGAGCGCGTGCTATGTCTGCGTCCCTCCCCTGCAGTGGTCCCTACGGGCCAACCCTGGCAGAGTTCAAGGCGGCCTTGGGCAGGAAGGGGCACTTCAAGTACTTCTTCAAGGCCATGGAGGAGGGGACCTCGGTGAAGGTGGAGGTGACTGACGAAGCAGCCCCACTGCCCAGCGCAGGGGGGAAGTATGTAGCATGGTTGACAACCCTACAATAGGGTGCTCGCCCTCCCTTCACCACGCACCTCATCGTAAGCCCGTGCGGGTTTATTTATTGTGAACACAATAACCAATCAAATTTTTGCAGTCGCATGCACACTAAGTCAGTCGTTGCCAACCAGAACACCTTGTGCGGTAGGGGCTTCCTTGCTGTTGGCCCCACCCTCTTCTCGGTCGCCTTGGAAACGGATGTTGTGCTTCTCCCTCAGCTCAGTCAGCAGTCGTCCTTTCTCCTGCAGCTGCCTCTCCAACCCCTCCAGGATACCGGTCATCTGGGGGAGGGGGGAGTCACTAGTACAGACTCTCCTTATGTTTAAACTCTGAGGAAACAACACAGCTCAGGAGAAAGGCGACATGGGAAAAAGGACCGACAACCGAGCCCCAAACCCGTGACCTACGCTCTAACACAGAGTTTCAGCCACGCCAGCTACAGAATCGGCCACACTCCTTCACACATGCACAGACTTTCCTTGTGTTGCTGACCAGAGACCGCTTTATAAATGACACATTCAGTGCTCATTGCGGCAATGGCAAAGCACCTCTCGTGCCATCTCACAGAGACAAGAGGACTGGAGCCATCAGACCCAGCATTCACTCCTGCTCTCCCCAAGGCAGCCAATGACCCTCACTCTTGGCCAACATGTTGCATGACTCACTGCTAGCTGTGAGGTGTGTCTTGCGACCACTACTCCCCGTGAGAAGTGAGTGAGCACACAGCCAGCAGTTGGCATGGGAACCCAGTGCCGCTGCGTTGTGTGGGAAATGGGTGTGTACCTTCTCTGTGTTTGTTCTCAAGGCGGGGAGCACCTCTTGCACTGTCCGCTCCACCAGGACCCCACCCACCGAGCGGAAGCACTTCCTTCCTGGCTCCATGTCCTTCAATGTCTCGATCACCAGACTACAGGGAGGGTGATGCACATCACACGTGGTGCTGGACTACAGGGAGAATGATGCGCATCACGCGTGGTGCTAGGGTAGCAAGGGCAGCAGCTGGTACAGCGCACGCGACGCATCCTGTGCCAGTTTGTGGCACATTCGACTAGCAGTTCTATAGCTAGCACACACAGCGCACGTATACACCCTCCCAGCTCCTTACTACACACATGTACCGGCACCCGCCCCGGCTGCGTCTTACTTATGTTCGTTTCGATCCGCCTCAACCTCTGCTATCTTTGCGGCCAGTGCGCGTTGTTCCTGACGGAGTTGCTGAAACTGGGCCAACACCTTCTCCTGAGGAGGGGACGAAGAGGAAGAAGAAGCCTTGCTTCTGCTCTTGCCGTCCGCCATTTTCTTCTGTGGAGCAAAATGGCCGGCGGAACATCGGTACATGTCGTGTTCTGGGGCACCAGACCCCTCACTCACGACATCAGCTGCATCTGCGCTGCGTACGGGGCAGGCCAGTTCGCCACAGGATCCAGGTCCGGACAGATTTGCATTTGGGACCTCGAGCGAGCCGCGGACGGGTTGAGGGTGCGAGCCGCGGACGTCCTCTGGCCTCACCTGCCGGCCTCCCTTCGTCGCCGCTTCTCCTTCACCACCATGCCTCCCTCCACCCCTGCAGGCTACACCGCTAATGCTCTTCTTCACGCCGGACAAGGCTGGGATCCGCTCTCTGTGCCACGTGAAGCCGCACAGGAGCGGCGACCACCCAAAACTGGCCTCGCTCGCAGAGAACGGGTGAGCGGTGCTTTTCGTGTGTGGACCACGGGCGGGTGTGGTGTGGCGTGGCGTGGTAACGTATCTGCTCAAGGCTACTTCTTGCAGTGAATTAGTCTCGTCCCCAGCCCACTTCCGGCCGCCATCTTGTCGAGGGCGCGGAAGATGGTCTGGGAAACTGAGCCCACATTCCTGGTCCGTGACGTTGCATTCTCAGAATCGAGAATACCAATCAGATCGCCGATCGGTCACATGACTCCGTCGGCAGCAAAGCAGCGTTGCTGAATGGCATACTCCAGACTGAGAATAGAGTATGTAGTGAATAGATAATAGCGTCTGACAACTGAACAACGCGAGGCTGTCATCCACTTTGTGAGCGGCGAAGACGTGTTAATTTCTCTCCCAACTGGCGCGGTCGGCCATTATACCGTATCGCGTGATCATGACGTCACGGACCAGGAATGTAGGCTCAGTTTCCCAGACCATCTTCCGCGCCCTCGACAAGATGGCGGCCGGAAGTGGGCTGGGGACGAGACTAGCAGTGAATGGGCAGACCATAATGATATTCATTGCACGCACAGGTTTGTTCGTCTGTGGGATGCGAAGGAGAAGGCGTGCCTCCAGTACTGTGCCCTTCCCCCCTGCTACTCCTCGCTGAAGGTTTTTGAGTGCTGGAGGCGCAGTGTCTCCCTCCTGGCCCTCAGTGGAGAGTGCGCTGACATCCTCCTCCTCGACAGCAGCACACTCACAGTAAGCCACGCCCCCAGGCCGAGTAGGGACCAATGGGATAGCCCTATCTACTTGGGGCTGCAATCTTTGTTCCATTTAAGCTTCCATTTCTGTTCCCATTCCAGATTGTCTATGTGCTGAAGTCAGACCATGCTCCCAACTGGCTCAGCCACGTCTGCTTCCTGCCCAATGTGGAGCACAAAGACGCCCTCCTCTCCATCACAGCAGACGGCATCATCAAGGTGTGGTGTCTGCCCGATGCCAAACTACCATCTGTGAGTGGAGGGTGGGTGGGGCAGCAGTCATGGGTGGGCGGGGCAGCAGTCATGGGTGGGTGGGGCAGCAGTCATGGGTTGGTGGGTGGGGCAGCAGTCATGGGTGGGTGGGGCAGCAGCTATATGTTTGCCCAAGGACAAGAGTGGGTTGCCCCTGTGCTCTGTGTTGGTAGCATAACTGCCTCCCATAACTCCCCCTGCACTCTTCCACATTCTCTGCTCTCCTCCCCTCTGACCGCTCTCCCCTCCCGGTTTTCTCTCCCCCTCCTCTCTCCCTCCACTTCCCTTCCTCCCCTCCCCCTGTCTCCAGACCCAGGAGGAACTGATTGAGGACTCCTCCAAGAACTTTGACCTCACCAATGTCCTGGCACTCACCGCCCACTCACACAAGGGCTTCAGTCGCATGCTTGCCGTCACTCCTTATCTCTGGAAGGTGGGAACACCCCTCTCCCAATGACCCAACCCCCATGACCCCACCCCCTTCAATAAATCCACCCCCATGACCCCACCCCCTTCAATAAATCCACCCCCATGACCCCACCCCCTTCAATAAATCCACCCCCATGACTCCTCCCCCTTCAATAAATCCACCCCCAGGACCCCTCCCCCTGCCCAGGTAATGGACACCACTGCCGGACACCTAAAGCCGCTCTGTGCTGTGGACAGTGAGCAGCCAAAGTGGCGGGGAGGGAGATTTGTTACCATGGAGACACTGCTCCTGTGGACAGAGGTGTGGACCAGAACACTTCACATTTGTCCAACTCTGAGTCTTGTTTGGTCTAATCTCCTCTCCCCTCATCTCCTCTCCCCTCATCTCCTCTCCCCTCATCTCCTTTCTCACTCCTCTCCTCTCCCACTCATCACCTCTCCTTTCCCTTTCCCCTCCCACCACTCTCAAAGGATGGTACAGCCGTTTTGTACCAGTTATTGTCTCCCACACCTGATTCTCCCCCTCAAGAGGTAGTCCCTGTCATTACCATCCTGGCTACCTCACCCCAGAGTGACTCAGAAATGGTTTATAATGTTTTAACGGAAGGTCATGAGAGTGCTTGCATCATCGCTGGCAGCAAGAATGGCGAGTGAGTGGGAGGGGCAGTGGGAGTGGCCAGCAGGGCTTTCATGTCCTTTGTGCGTAGGGTGTTCCTGTGGTCAGCCGACCTGCTCAGACTGGACGGGGAGGAAAGCCTGCCCCAGTGTAGAGCTGCTCTGAGGGACTCCTGGACCCACCCACTGAGGCCATGCTCCCTGTCTGACACAGTGGTAGGCGGTGAATATAGTAACAATCCGTACTGATTTCTTTTCTCAATCAGTCGTGTGTGTGTGTGTGTGTGTGTGTGTTTGTGTTTGTGTGTGTGTGTGTGTGTGTGTGTGTGTGTGTGTGTGTGTGTTTGTGTTTGTGTTTGTGTGTTTGCTCAGTTCTCTCACGGCCAGTCACCATCTGTGACGTGTGCCGTGCACCTCGAGTCCATTGGACGTCTCGTGTGTGGCCATGATGACGGGACCATTGTCATGTTCTACCCAGCACAGGCAGCCACCATTCTGTTGCTCTCCCCCAAAAGGATGACAGCAGGTGAGGTCACATGATAGTAGGTGTGGTCACATGACCAGAGGTGTGGTCACATGACCAGAGGTGTGGTCACATGACAGTAGGTGTGGTCACATGACCAGAGGTGTGGTCACATGACCAGAGGTGTGGTCACATGACAGTAGGTGTGGTCACATGACAGTAGGTGTGGTCACATGACCAGAGGTGTGGTCACATGACCAGAGGTGTGGTCACATGACAGTAGGTGTGGTCACATGACCAGATGTGTGGTCACATGACCAGAGGTGTGGTCACATGACTGCTGTGATCCAATGGGCTTGCTCCTTCCCTGCAGGCTGGCCCCAGCACTGTATCATGCGTGGCCATGATGGCCGCGTTCTCACCTTCATTTACCCCCACGCCTACAACAGCCGCTCCTGCGACAACACCCTGCTCCTCTCTGGTGGAGAAGACTTCACTGTCCGTCTGTGGAACCTCTACACTGGCTCACTGCTGCACACCTACCGAGCACAAAGTGGCCCTGTGTGTTCACTTCAAGCTGTTCCAGCTGACCTTGCTGTGAGTGGGAGTGGAGTGGCAAGGCTGTGTGTAGGATTTCTACCAGTGGATGGTTTCAAGAAATAAGGGGTGTGTGTGCCTAGCTGGATGTGAGGGTGTGTGTGCCTAGCTGGATGTGAGGGTGTGTGTGCCTAGCTGGATGTGAGGGTGTGTGTGCCTAGCTGGATGTGAGGGGTGTGTGTGCCTAGCTGGATGTGAGGGGTGTGTGTGCCTAGCTGGATGTGAGGGTGTGTGTGCCTAGCTGGATGTGAGGGTGTGTGGGTGCCTAGCTGGATGTGAGGGGTGTGTGTGCCTAGCTGGATGTGAGGGTGTGTGTGCCTAGCTGGATGTGAGGGTGTGTGTGCCTAGCTGGATGTGAGGGGTGTGTGTGCCTAGCTGGATGTGAGGGTGTGTGTGCCTAGCTGGATGTGAGGGTGTGTGCCTAGCTGGATGTGAGGTGTGTGTGTGCCTAGCTGGATGTGAGGGTGTGTGTGCCTAGCTGGATGTGAGGGTGTGTGTGCCTAGCTGGATGTGAGGGTGTGTGGGTGCCTAGCTGGATGTGAGGGGTGTGTGTGCCTAGCTGGATGTGAGGGTGTGTGTGCCTAGCTGGATGTGAGGGTGTGTGTGCCTAGCTGGATGTGAGGGTGTGTGTGCCTAGCTGGATGTGAGGGGTGTGTGTGCCTAGCTGGATGTGAGGGGTGTGTGTGCCTAGCTGGATGTGAGGGTGTGTGTGCCTAGCTGGATGTGAGGGTGTGTGGGTGCCTAGCTGGATGTGAGGGGTGTGTGTGCCTAGCTGGATGTGAGGGTGTGTGTGCCTAGCTGGATGTGAGGGTGTGTGTGCCTAGCTGGATGTGAGGGGTGTGTGTGCCTAGCTGGATGTGAGGGTGTGTGTGCCTAGCTGGATGTGAGGGTGTGTGCCTAGCTGGATGTGAGGTGTGTGTGTGCCTAGCTGGATGTGAGGGTGTGTGTGCCTAGCTGGATGTGAGGGTGTGTGTGCCTAGCTGGATGTGAGGGTGTGTGGGTGCCTAGCTGGATGTGAGGGGTGTGTGTGCCTAGCTGGATGTGAGGGTGTGTGTGCCTAGCTGGATGTGAGGGTGTGTGTGCCTAGCTGGATGTGAGGGTGTGTGGGTGCCTAGCTGGATGTGAGGGGTGTGTGTGCCTAGCTGGATGTGAGGGGTGTGTGTGCCTAGCTGGATGTGAGGGTGTGTGTCCCTAGCTGGATGTGAGGGTGTGTGGGTGCCTAGCTGGATGTGAGGGGTGTGTGTGCCTAGCTGGATGTGAGGGTGTGTGTGCCTAGCTGGATGTGAGGGTGTGTGTGCCTAGCTGGATGTGAGGGGTGTGTGTGCCTAGCTGGATGTGAGGGTGTGTGTGCCTAGCTGGATGTGAGGGTGTGTGCCTAGCTGGATGTGAGGGGTGTGTGTGCCTAGCTGGATGTGAGGGTGTGTGTGCCTAGCTGGATGTGAGGGTGTGTGTGCCTAGCTGGATGTGAGGGTGTGTGGGTGCCTAGCTGGATGTGAGGGGTGTGTGTGCCTAGCTGGATGTGAGGGTGTGTGTGCCTAGCTGGATGTGAGGGTGTGTGTGCCTAGCTGGATGTGAGGGTGTGTGGGTGCCTAGCTGGATGTGAGGGGTGTGTGTGCCTAGCTGGATGTGAGGGTGTGTGTGCCTAGCTGGATGTGAGGGTGTGTGTGCCTAGCTGGATGTGAGGGTGTGTGGGTGCCTAGCTGGATGTGAGGGGTGTGTGTGCCTAGCTGGATGTGAGGGTGTGTGTGCCTAGCTGGATGTGAGGGTGTGTGTGCCTAGCTGGATGTGAGGGTGTGTGTGCCTAGCTGGATGTGAGGGTGTGTGTGCCTAGCTGGATGTGAGGGTGTGTGCCTAGCTGGATGTGAGGGGTGTGTGTGCCTAGCTGGATGTGAGGGTGTGTGTGCCTAGCTGGATGTGAGGGTGTGTGTGCCTAGCTGGATGTGAGGGTGTGTGGGTGCCTAGCTGGATGTGAGGGGTGTGTGTGCCTAGCTGGATGTGAGGGTGTGTGTGCCTAGCTGGATGTGAGGGTGTGTGTGTCTAGCTGGATGTGAGGGGTGTGTGTGCCTAGCTGGATGTGAGGGGTGTGTGTGCCTAGCTGGATGTGAGGGTGTGTGTGCCTAGCTGGATGTGAGGGTGTGTGTGCCTAGCTGGATGTGAGGGGTGTGTGTGCCTAGCTGGATGTGAGGGTGTGTGTGCCTAGCTGGATGTGAGGGGTGTGTGTGCCTAGCTGGATGTGAGGGTGTGTGTGTGCCTAGCTGGATGTGAGGGTGTGTGTGCCTAGCTGGATGTGAGGGTGTGTGTGCCTAGCTGGATGTGAGGGTGTGTGTGCCTAGCTGGATGTGAATGACATAAGGCTTGATACATTTCCAAGTGGGGGCTAGCGTATACGAATAGCCGGGGTGGGGGGTGGGGGAGGGGGGCTAATGCCCTTCTGTGCCCCCAGGTGGGGATGGGGTCCGCATGGTCACAGGTCACGGTCTCGTGTGCTTCTGCTGTGCGCAGCCTCGGTACCAGAGCTGCATCTGCTCCGTGGCACTGGACTACTCAGTGGCCATCTTGTCCATTGCTGAGAGAAACTGTGTCTTCCTGGCCTCCTGTCATGCCGCTCCTGTGGAGTGTGTGCGGTGGCGTCCTCTGGAGGACTTCCTCATTGTGGGGTGCTCCGATGGCAACGTGTTTGTCTGGCAGATGGAGACAGGTGGGCGAGGCTGGGTGTGTCTGCTGTGAGGGCGTTGGTGCCAGTGATGCCTCTCTCCTCACAGGATCACTGGACCGCTGTGTGGGTGGAGTTGCAGCAGACATTATTCTGAACCACTCCCAGGCCCCACCCTCGGCCAGCGATGGAGCAGAAGCAACAGCACTTCGCGTCATCAACCTCCACCCTTTGCTCAGTGACCCAGTCATTCAAGTCAGCCAAAGATGCCAGTGTGCATGCTGACGCCAGCAGACCACCCAGTGATGGGTGCAGACGGACTACCAGCCATGGTACGTGCCATCCCCCCTGCCCACTCCAGGTCCTCCAGTTCAACCCCATGGTCATCATCTCGCTCCTGTCCAAGACCCCTGAGCTGCTGGCCCTCCCTCAGCAGAGGGAGAGGCAGCAGATACAGTCTGGCTTTCGCCAGTACCTGCAAGCCAGACGGCACTTTGTGGCGGACCTGGCTGGCTCTGACAAGCGGAGTGAGGTGGACCTGGAGATGACTCGGGATCACCTGGCCCAGAAGGTGGCTTCGGTTCGGCAGGAGCAGCTTCAAGGGGAGTGGCCCAAGCACATCATTGGCATAGTGCGACTGCTGCTGTCCTGCCTGCATGCCTGGGGGGCAGACCGCGACCTCGACCGAGACCTGGAGGGACGCGTAGGACTGATTCGGCCCATCCAGCCTATCACCTTTGGGCTAGCCAGCCGGGGCGGTGCCCTCTCGCTGGTGCTTCCATGTCGGAGGTCTGTTGCCACGCCCCCGGCCTCACCCCAGACCAGCAAGGTGTCCTTGGCCACTCCCTTCTCCCGCCTTTCCTCTGTGGACCTGGCTAGCATCCAGGACCAGCGGTGGGGGCTGTCTCAGCTCCTTACCACACAGCACCTCCTCACGGTGGTCTCCGTGGCCAACACTCTCATGACCTACATCCGCGGGGCTCAGCTGCTGGCGTTGACAGCGTCACGGCCAGCTGGAGACTCATTGAGCGAGGACAGTGAGGAGGAGGACACACCAGATGAGGGCACCAGGGTGGGTGGGTTTGCAGGGGCGGTACCTCGAGGGCACCAGGGTGGGTGGGTTTGCAGGGGCGGTACCTCAAGGGCACCAGGGTGGGTGGGTTTGCAGGGGCGGTACCTCGAGGGCACCAGGGTGGGTGGGTTTGCAGGGGCGGTACCTCGAGGGCACCAGGGTGGGTGGGTTTGCAGGGGCGGTACCTCGAGGGCACCAGGGTGGGTGGGTTTGCAGGGGCGGTACCTCGAGGGCACCAGGGTGGGTGGGTTTGCAGGGGCGGTACCTCGAGGGCACCAGGGTGGGTGGGTTTGCAGGGGCGGTACCTCGAGGGCACCAGGGTGGGTGGGTTTGCAGGGGCGGTACCTCGAGGGCACCAGGGTGGGTGGGTTTGCAGGGGCGGTACCTCGAGGGCACCAGGGTGGGTGGGTTTGCAGGGGTGGTACCTCGAGGGCACCAGGGTGGGTGGGTTTGCAGGGGTGGTACCTCGAGGGCACCAGGGTGGGTGGGTTTGCAGGGGCGGTACCTCGAGGGCACCAGGGTGGGTGGGTTTGCAGGGGTGGTACCTCGAGGGCACCAGGGTGGGTGGGTTTGCAGGGGCGGTACCTCGAGGGCACCAGGGTGGGTGGGTTTGCAGGGGCGGTACCTCGAGGGCACCAGGGTGGGTGGGTTTGCAGGGGCGGTACCTCGAGGGCACCAGGGTGGGTGGGTTTGCAGGGGTGGTACCTATGCTGTGTGTGACCCTCTCATCCTCTCCCTAGGACAACATGATTCGAGCCAGCTGGAGCCAAGTGACTGCCCTTCACTGTGTCATGTTGCCTGAGCGACAAGGCCGCCACTTCCGCGCACCCAACCTGACAGTGCTGGCTGAGCACTACCCAGACAAGTGTGTGGAGGTGAGGGCGGACGACACCAGCCAGCCAGGCATCGGGCCACCCTGTGAATGTGTGTGTGTGTGTGTACAGGTGCGGGAGGCAGCCCAAGCTATCCTGCAGTCGGAGCTGCGGAGAGTGGGTCCTGACGGGCGGAGACAGCTGTTGCGGTCCTGGTCTACCAAGCTTCCCTCCTCGGCCCCCACCACTGCAAAGACACCCTGTGTTGACGAAGATGGCATAACCTTTGAGGAATGCGACCCCAGCCAGACCAGTGCGACGCCAATCCAGCAGTACACAGCACTCATCATCCTTGGGGTGATTGGGGCCGAGTTCTGTAGAGCTACAGACAGTAAGGCTGGCAAGAATGCAGACATGGAGGCCATGGAGTCCGGTGTTGCTAGGCAGGTTGCCAAGGCACTGCAGTCAGTGATCCTGGAGAAGCCGCAGCCTACGCTGTCGCTTGGTACCAGTTGGAGACGGTCGGCGGTCGACCTGATGGGGCGGGGCTTCCATCTGTGGTCCTCTTTCATCTCAGCCCGCCACATCATCATGGCACTGCTGGACCTATGCTCACTGTGCCCCAGGGGACAAGAGGGCGGGGCTGCCAGCTCCAACACCCTCATGGGAGGGGTTGCCCGAAAGGCCCTCAGCCTCATGGTCATCACTAGCGCCAGGCTCATCATTGAGACCCTGTCCAAAGAGGTCCTCTATTTCCTCCAGGTAAGCCCATACACTCCTTACACCTACAGCTGGTGATGCACACTTCCCTTCCTCCACACCCCCTCCCCCTCCCCCCCCTCCCAGTCCTCACACATCACGCACTTTCCACACTCAACACTCCACCCAGTCCCCGTGGGTATATCCATGCCCACCCCCACCCCTGGCATCACAACGCCAGGAGACACCCTGTTGCGAAGGGTCAAGGGTGAGGTCATGCTGCTCATGGACACGGCGGTTGACAAGTGCAGTCATGAGGTCTCCATACACCTGGTGGAGGTGGTGGACATTTTGCTGTTCTGCGTCAGTGAGGAGCAACTGAGGAAGGAGAGGAATCTGACAGACCTCATCCCAGCCCTCAAAAGGTTGGCCTTGGTCGCACATTAAAATGTTGTGAAATAGCAACTGGTGCAGTTAGAGCCGTTGGAATGGCACCCAGTAGGGTTAGGAGTGTTTGCTGTGGTCAGCTTACACTGCACCTGGCCATTGTGCATGCTCTCCCTCCCCTCTCCTCCCCTTCACTCCCCTCCCTCCCCTCCCCTCTCCTCCCCTTCTCTCCCCTCCCTTCCCCTCCTCCTCCAACCATCCAACAGGCTAACACACAATGTGAGCTACTCACAACGCACCCGCAAACTGGCCGTCGGGTCCAAGTCTGGTCGAGTGTGCATTTACGACTTCAAGCACTTTAACTGCGACTCGATCAATGCGCATGCGTCAGCTGTCACCGCCCTGCAGCTGTCAGAGGACGGCAAGCAGCTTGCATCATACGCACACGGTGACTCGGCTCTAAAAGTGTGGCAGGTATGGGAGTGTCAGGGGGCGTGTCAGGTGTGTACAGTGTGTGGGCGTGTCAGGTGTGTACAGTGTGTGGGCGTGTCAGGTGTGTACAGTGTGTGGGCGTGTCAGGAGTGTACAGTGTGTGGGCGTGTCAGGTGTGTACAGTGTGTGGGCGTGTCAGGTGTGTACAGTGTGTGGGCGTGTCAGGTGTGTACAGTGTGTGGGCATGTCAGGTGTGTACAGTGTGTGGGCGTGTCAGGTGTGTACAACATGTGCGCGTGTCAGGTGTGTACAGTGTGTTGGTGTGTCAGTAAGATGTAGGTGTGGTGTGCCAGCACTCGGCAAAGGGTCTCCTCTGCTCATGCTGTGTGTGTCTGCTCTGTAGGTTGGGACCACAATGATGAGTGTGATCCGTACCGCGCCAAAGTGCACCCACTCCTGGCCAGTGGTGTCTGTGGCTCAAAGAGGAGAGCTCCTTGAGTGGCAGTCCAACCGCAGTGTCATCCTCCACACCCTGGACGGACTGCAGCACAAGTTCTCGCTGTAGACACTATCTCGCACATTTCCCATACTAATCAATTTGCGCTGAGTTGATTTGCTGCTGCAATCCCTTGATTGTGCAATAGGACTGCCGATGCGCGCCAATCCGTTGAAAATGGCTGCAGAACGGAGTTCGCTTTTGCTGGTAGGACATGACGACTCGCTGGATGAAGACGATTTGGAGCGGCAGGAAGAGGTATGGCGACCTTACATGCAGAGCCTTAACGCAGCACGAGTTAGTGCGACTCCAAAGAGAGTTAGGGCGGACAATTGACCGTCTGTGTGGGGCTGGGCGCCTGCGATACTTGTTCTTGCGCGCGGCCCGCAGTTACACAACTTACTACAGGACCTTCCGGAGTACCTTTTGGAGGACAGCGGAACGGACACCGAGCAGGAGGAGGAGGGAGAAGAAAGGACATCCGTGGACTTGTGCAGTCCTCGCGAGGGCCAGACGTCAGTGGAGGCCGATACGTGGTATGTCCGGGAGTCCTCGAACGGGGACCAGCGAGAAGGGGGTGTGACAGCGGGCGTCCCGCCCCTTTTGGAGGCGTGCGATCAAGCACCAGAGCAGCCGGTTTCCTGGGCCGTTCAGGGCTCTGTGGGCGTGACCCATGGGCCCACCGCCTCACCGTGTGCGCACGAGCAGGTGCAGGCCCTTGAGAAGGAGCTGCAGAGCTTGGCTGTCCTGTACCGCACTCGGGGGAAGAAGGTGGAGGAGCTGTCATGTGCTCTGGAGGCGGCTGAGGCTGAGGTGGAGCGCTGTGAGCGGGTGCAGTCCCATCGCCGAGGGCAGGTGGAGGAGGAGTGTTTGGGTTTGAAGAAGGAGCTGGAGCAGCTCAGGACCTTGGCCACACAAACGGCAGAGGAGAATGCCTTGCTGTCGCGGCAACTTGAGGAGGTGCGGCAAGTGGCAGTCCTAATGGAGCAAGATCGGGATGAGGTGTGTTCAGAACCCCGGGGATAGAGGTGCAAGCCAACCAGGGAGTCACTGCCCACCCACCCCCCCCCCCCCCCCAGGTGCAACACCAGTTGCAGAGTTCTGAGTCAACCATTTCCAGCCTGCAGCACCAGTTGGAAGAAGTGGTTGGTGGTGACACTCTGCGCCAGCTCCGTGCCCAGCAGGAGGCAGCGCTGGCGGCCGTGAATGAGCGCCATGAGGTGGAGGTGCTGCGTCTGCAGGAGGAACTAGACCTGCTGAAGCAACGGACAGAAGGGGAGGGGGAGGGGCAGAACTCCTTGATGCCACCTTCCTTTTTAGGTGCGGTGTTTTTAACCAGGGGGCGTGGTTTAGGGCACTGCCTGCACATAGCTGTTGCTGTCCTGTTGTGCAGTTGCGCCACCGTTGGCTGAGGGCAGCGCTTACTGTGATCTAGTTGCCGAGTGTGAAGACCTTCGCAGTGCAGTTAGCCGTGCTGCCGAGGAGCGTGAGGCCCTGAGCGAGGAGCTAGAGGCAGCTCGGACAGCTGGACTGCAGCAGCAGACACTGGTGAGCCAACTTGAAGTGGAGGCGTCTGGGCTGAGGAAGGAGCTGGAGGGTGCTGAAGGGAGATGGAGGGAGGAGAGGGCGAGGCTGGAGAAGGAGAGAAAGGCAGCACTAGAAGAGTGAGGTGGTTGTGTGCATCCTGTCCAGGGGTGGATGCAGTGTGTGTGCATCTGTGTGTGTGTGTGTGTGTGTGTGTGTGTTTGTGTATGTGTGTGCATGTGTGTGTGCGTGTGTGCGTGCGTGCGTGTGTGTGTGTGTGCATGCGTGTGTGCGTGTGTGTGTGTGTGTGTGTGTGTGTGTGTGTGTGCATGTGTGCATGTGTGTGTGTGTGTTTGTGTATGTGTGTGTGCATGTGTGTGTGCGTGCGTGTGTGTGTGTGTGCATGCGTGTGTGCGTGTGTGTGTGTGCATGTGTGTGTGCGTGCGTGTGTGCATGTGTGCATGCATGTGTGTGTGCATGTGTGTGTGCGTGCGTGTGTGCATGTGTGCATGCGTGTGTGCATGTGTGTGTGCATGCGTGTGTGTGTGTTCATGTGTGCGTGTGTGCGTGTGTGCATGCAGGTGCCGCTCCCAGTGCCTCCAGCTCCACGATCAGTCTGCCAGTCGATTGAATAAGGCCTTTGAGGCAGAGAAGCGATTTCTGGTGGACAACTGTCAGCGCCAGACTACTGCATTGAGGTGGGCTGCACTAGGCACACATGCGCACACACCTCACGCTCACCTCCCAACTTTGGGATCCTCTTGCACAATCAGGGCTGAGCTGAAGGCATTGCAGGATGAGTGCTCTTCTCTCTCTGCGCAGTTGGCAGACAGACAGGGCGTCCCACAACACAGCTGCTGTGAGGGGTGGGGAGGGTGAGGTGTGGGGGTGAGAGGGGTGGGGAGGGTGAGGGGTGGGGGTGAGAGGGGTGGGGAGGGTGAGGTGTGGGGGTGAGAGGGGTGGGGAGGGTGAGGTGTGGGGGTGAGAGGGGTGGGGAGGGTGAGGGGTGGGGAGGGTGAGGTGTGAGGGTGAGGTGTGGGGGTGAGAGGGGTTGGGAGGGTGAGGTGTGGGGGTGAGAGGGGTGGGGAGGGTGAGGTGTGGGGGTGAGAGGGGTGGGGAGGGTGAGCTTTGAAAACAAATGAGGTGTGTTTGAGATGTGTAGTGTGGTGAGTTGATGTGGTGTGCTCTTGTCTGTGGTGCAGGTCAAGTGGCTGTGCAGACGGATCCTCCCCACGTGTCTGGGCTAGCTGAAGAGGCGGAGTTTGAAAGCAGGGTAGAGGCTGAAGTGGAGGCAGCCCGGGTGGCGTGGAGGGATGGCCTTTTGGACTCCACTGAGTCTGCAGTGAGCAAGGCGCTGCAGAAGGTGGAGATGGAGTTTGCGCTCAGACTTGAGAGGGAGAAGGCGGCCGTGGAGGAGCGTGTGCGGCTGGAGTGGGCGCGGGACAAGCAGGAGGCCCTAACTCGCCTGGCCAAGGAGCTGCGGAGCGGGACGGGGAGGGAGATGCGGCTCAGTGTGGCTGTCCAGACTGTGGGGAGCTGGGAGGAGGTGGTGAGGGAGGCCGTGCAGCGTGCCCGAGAGCAGTGGGAGGAGGTGCGGGGGAGGGGGGAGTCTGCTTTGCGTGTGGAGCTGGAGCGGCGGCGTGAGGTGGAGCTCAAGGAGGCGGTGCAGCGTGTGCTGGAGAGGGCCAAGACTCACTATGATGGTGCAGCCCCTCCTGCAGAGGTAAGAGTTGGCTGCAGCTGGTGATTCTCTTCTCTGTGTGTGGTCTGCAGGTGTGGTGGCACGCGTGCGCAGGAAGCTAGTGGCAGAGCAGCGCAGAGTGGCAGGGCAGCAGGCCGCCGAGCGGGAGGCCTTGCTCCAGCAGCTCCAGGAGACAAGAGATCAGCTGCACCTGGAGCAGCTCTGGCGGAAGGAGGTGGGGGGAGGGGGTCCTGGGTGTGTGAGGGGGAGGTGGAGTGCTGTGTGGGGGGAGGTGGAGTGCTGTGTGGGGGTAGGGCGTAGAGTGCTGTGTGGGGGGAGGGGGTGCTGGGTGTGTGGGGGGAGGTGGAGTGCTGTGTGGGGGTAGGGCGTAGAGTGCTGTGTGGGGGAGGTGGAGTGCTGTGTGGGGGGAGGAGGTGGAGTGCTGTGTGGGGGAGGTGGAGTGCTGTGTGGGGGAGGTGGAGTGCTGTGTGGGGGAGGTGGAGTGCTGTGTGGGGGAGGCGGAGTGCTGTGTGGGGGAGGCGGAGTGCTGTGTGTCTGTGCTGGTCCCTTCAGGTTGAGATGGATGTGCACAGTTTGCAGCCAAGGTTGAGGAGGGATCTGGCCACTTGGGTGAGGACAACTGCGTGCTCCATGTCTGTCTGACTGCTCACATGACCTCACTCGTGACCGCCTGTGTCCTACCCTCGCCAGATGGAGCAGGTGCTGGGCAGGAGGCGGCAGCACAAGAGAGAGTGTGTTTGAAGTCCATTAATTAATTATTTTATGCTGTACCAGCTGTAATTTTATCCTCGACCTATGACGTCATTGTTAAGTGAAGATGTCTGCCTTCCTGGAGTTTTGTCGTGGACTGGAGAAGCTTGATCTGGTACGGTTGGTGTGCTGGCAGGTGGCAGAGAGGGGTTATTAGATAAAGAGACCTTTGATTTACCAGCGGCTGGTACGGAATGAGATTCTATTGCACGAGGGATGAGTATGCGTGTGTGGTGTATTGGTGGTGTTTGCAAAGGGCAACACCACCACCGTGCGTGAAGGCGATGGTAGCGGCGGATGCACTGTAATGACAACACACGAGCTGCACTCGTAGTCAACCTTGGATTAAGAGTTCGTAGCGAACGCATGCCTCAGTGCCACTGTCGACTCGTCGCTCATCATTCCAGCGACTCCGGCAGAGGTGACTCGTGTCACTGTTGGCTTGTGAAGTGGTGTCCACGGGTAGGCGCGAGCTGTTAAGTTGTGTGTGTGTGTGTGTGTGTGTGTGTGTGTGTGTGTGTGTGTGTGTGTGTGTGTGTGTGTGTGTGTGTGTGTGTGTGTGTGTGTGTGTGCATGTGTGACTTCATCACGCGGGCTGGAGGGGTAGGGTTTGTACTGTGTGTTGTAGTAGTGCACGTCTCTGTGCCCGCAGGGTGCTGCCCAGCCTCCGGTGCATTTGGTGGTTGGAAATGAGTCTGGAGATGTGGACAGCACGGCGTCGGCACTCTCCTACGCCTTCCTCCTCAGCCTGGTATGATTGGATGGCATTTGTGACATTCACAATATGGGAGTGGCATTGTGTGCATGTGTGTTATGTGTGTGTGAGTGTTTGTGTGCGTGTGTGCATGTGTGTGTATGTGTGTGTGAGTGTTTGTGTGCGTGTGTGCATGTGTGTGTATGTGTGTGTGAGTGTTTGTGTGCGTGTGTGCATGTGTGTGTATGTGTGTGCATGTGCACATTGTTACGCTATGCCATGACCCCGATCCTCAGGTGTCGGACCGACTGGTGGTACCGGTGGTCCCTCGAGGGATGAAGTCTAGCCTGCTTCAGCGCGACACGGAGCGGGCCCTGGCTTTGGCGGGGGTGGACCCATCGTGCATGCTATCTCTGGAGGCAGTCCCCGTGGAGCAGGCCATGGTGGCGCAGGTGACCCTGGTTGATCACCACACCCCTGACACGCCCCTAACCCGAGAACAGGTGGTGGAAGTTATTGATCACCACCAGGACCCGCCGCCGTACGGTCCTGCCACTCGTGTGGAGGTGCAGGCCGTGGGGTCCTGCTCCAGCCTCGTGGCAGCCAGGTTCATCGAGGTGGAGGTGCCCCAACCAGTGGCCACGCTACTGCTGTCGGCCATCGTCTTGGACACCTGGAACCTGCAGTCTGAGAGGACAAGCGCTCTGGACCGAGAGGCGGTCGAGAGGTTGTCTGATGTGGCAGCCGTGGCTGAGAGTGAGCTGTTTGAGGAGCTGCGACAACAGAGATTTGGCCGCCATGGCGACTCGCTGGCTGTTCTACTGCGACGAGATGCTAAAGTAGAGGACTGCGGAGGGTCAAAGGTCATTTTGTCAACAGTGACCTGTCCGAGTTCTGAGGTGCTGGTGGACAGTGAGTTTGTGCCGAGCACCAGGGAGTGGTTGTCCTCTGAGGGGGCATGTCTGGGTGTGGTGGTGTTTGTGTGGCTTCCTGAGCTAGGTGGGTTGGAGCGGGAGGTGGTGCTGTGTGGTGGCAGCGGAGGGCTGGACCTGCTGGAGTCAGTGGCTACCATGCTGGTAGAGCGCCTGGGGTGCCAGCGGGTGGAGGGAAGCCTGGATGATGAAATTGTCTGCCTGTCATGTGACAGTCATGTGACCCGAAAGCTGCTATTGCCTGTGGTCGTGCAGGCTGTGCAGGAGATGTAAGTTTGCTGTATCCATGGAAACGGGAAAGAAGTGATGGTTTCACTGTTATGAAAAACAATAGTTACTGTTTATTTTGCCTAGTCCCAAATGCTAAGCACCAGATCAGCAGTGCACATGACTGTATGTACACTTTCACTTATAGGACCGGGGCTGAGCACAGCCTGCAGTCGTTTACTGAGGTCAGCATGCCTGCCGCAGAGAGCACATCTGCGAGGGAGGGAGAAGTAGGAGTGCGGGAAGAAGACGGAGATGGAGACGCAGAGGGAGATGAAGAGGCAGAGGGAGATGAAGAGGAAGTGTTAGACGAAGCCTCAGGTGCAGACTCTCTGTTTGTTGTCATTTCTGGTGAGGAGGGGAATGAGAGCAGCGGACAAGGCGACCATCCACCAGGTGCAGTAGATGAGGAAGAGCCCAGCGGGGAAGCTGGGTCTTTTTTTGTTGTCATTCCTGAGCAGCAACAGAAGATAGCGGAAGAGGAGAGGGAGCAAATGATGGAAGAGGAAGGAAGGGAGGAGAGACAGCTGCAGGCTGTGTCTGAAGGGGACAGCAACAGTGAGGTCCTGAGTGTAGAGGGTGTCCATCCATCCCTGGACATCAGTGACATCCTCAGGACCACGCCCACTGGGCAAGAGGACATCACGCCCACCCTCACCCCCACCCTCAGCCCACAGCCCCCCACTCTGCCTGTGGCCCAGCACAGGTCCCCTCCACTCGAACCCAGTGTCACTGTCATCAACAGTGGTCCTGCAGACAGGGAGGGGGAGGGGCAGGGGGAGGGGGAGGCAGTTTCTTATGGTGTGGGGTTGGAGGCAGCCGAGCAAGCCATCCCAGAGTTGCCGTATAGTGAGGAGGTGCGCGAGTCAAGAGACTTTCGTCTGGTCAGTGTGGGTGGGGAGGAGATCCGGATTGACCTGAGACAGTTGCAGCCGTACCGCAAGATTGTGCAGCACGCAGGTGGGTATGCGCGTGAGCATTGCGTGGTCCACCTACTGTTTCACGCACGGTGTCTGCGAGTGCAGGTTACTTTGACAAGGGCACAACGGCAGTGGTGGTGGTGCACTCGCGGTACCTGCCCCCAAGGGGCTTGCCCAACTACAACCAGATCTTCACACAGCTCTTCTAGTAAGTTCTGCTGTTTGTGACGATGTGCAGGAGTATGACATTCTCTGCTGTTGCCGGCATTGGCATGATGATGGTCCCTGGTGTGTCATGAGTGTGAACATTCTGTTGCAGCTACGTCCTCTCAACGGTGGACAGCATCGTTGTTGACGACTATGTCATTGTGTACGTGCATGGAGAGGCGCCGCAAGGCAGCTTGCCCGGCTTTGGCTGGTTTAGGCGCTTCTACCAAATGATTGATCGACGGCTCAGGAAGAACTTGAGAAGCCTGTTCATAGTAAATCCTTCCTTTTGGGTCAAGGCCATGCTGCAGCTGGCGAGGCCATTCATCAGGTGAGACCTGCAGGTGTTTGCCACCATGCAGGGCTTAGCAAAGCATACACACACCGTGTAGATGGGGGAGCTGTATGCTGTTCTGTTGTGTGCTGCAGTGCCAAGTTCTACCGAAAGATAGTGACTGTTAGCTCAGTGAGTGAGCTACGAGGGAAAATCCCCTCCAGCAATTTGGAACTGGCATTTCCTGGCCTCACCCAGTCCAGGTATGCCTGTTATACACTGCTGCGCTGTACCAGCTCTGCTGCGCTGTACCAGCTCTGCTGCGCTGTACCAGCTCTGCTGCGCTGTACCAGCTCTGCTGCGCTGTACCAGCTCTGCTGCGCTGTACCAGCTCTGCTGCGCTGTACCAGCTCTGCTGCGCTGTACCAGCTCTGCTGCGCTGTACCAGCTCTGCTGCGCTGTACCAGCTCTGCTGCGCTGTACCAGCTCTGCGTAGGGCCGTGTCTAGATCTGGATTGTGCATCTCACGTCCTGCAGGGCTGCTACAGGCAGGAGCAATGAGGCAAACCGGTGACCAAGCCAGCACCAGCACCAGCACCAGACCACTAACATAAATTTAATGTAACATTACGTGCAAGTACAAATGACTTGTAGTGTGATGAGTTTCTCACATCAGTCCAGCTCACAATAATATATAAAATGATTTGAATTAAACATCCACACACATACATGTGTTCACAGTGGAGGGCACTTCCTCCCACACTTGGAGTGGAACACAACGCGGCACACATTCCTTGTCCCCGAGCGCTCATCAAAGGACTGGCAGGAGCTGAAAGGTGGTGAGTACAGGTGAAGGGACACGGCAGGCTCTGAGTGGCTACTGTTCTCAACTCGATGCAGCCCAATTTCATCTGGAAGGACACAATTCAACAGGCACTCCTTACTGACAGGCACTCCTCACTGACACGTCACAGGCACTCCTTACTGACACGTCACAGGCACTCCTTACTGACACGTCACAGGCACTCCTTACTGACAGGCACTCCTCACTGACACGTCACAGGCACTCCTTACTGACACGTCACAGGCACTCCTTACTGACACGTCACAGGCACTCCTTACTGACAGGCACTCCTCACTGACACGTCACAGGCACTCCTTACTGACACGTCACAGGCACTCCTCACTGACACGTCACAGGCACTCCTCACTGACACGTCACAGGCACTCCTCACTGACACGTCACAGGCACTCCTCACTGACAGGCACTCCTCACTGACAAGCACTCCGTACTGACAGGCACTCCTTACTGACAGGCACTCCTTACTGACACGTCATAGGCACTCCTCACTGACACGTCACAGGCACTCCTCACTGACATGTCACAGGCACTCCTCACTGACACGTCACAGGCACTCCTCACTGACAGGCACTCCTCACTGACAAGCACTCCGTACTGACAGGCACTCCTTACTGACACGTCATAGGCACTCCTCACTGACACGTCACAGGCACTCCTCACTGACATGTCACAGGCACTCCTCACTGACACGTCACAGGCACTCCTCACTGACAAGCACTCCGTACTGACAGGCACTCCGTACTGACAGGCACTCCAGGGTCACCTGTGCCAGCCCTCACCTGAGATGTACGTGACCTGGTCTCGGGCGTAGTTGTGCTGGGCAGTGACCTTCAAGGCACTGGCCTGCTGCTGTCCAGTGTCTCCAGATGGCCAGTCATACAAAGTCTCCAGCAGCCCCCCTGAGAGGATCTTCATGAAGCAGTGACAGTTGGAGTGGTCGTGGATGGAACTGCAGGAGTGGAGGGGTCACCAATAACCATGGACTCACCTCCTGGTCTCCGTGACAACCACTTACCTTCCCTGCCCTTCTCCCCAGCATATTACAATGAGGTTGAACAGATCATTTCCCTCCTCTACCAGGTTACGGGTGTATCTGCAGGCAAGCAAAGCGCACCGCGAATGATTCGACACACACACACACAACAACTGGTACATTAAGCCAGCCTAACCGGTTCCCTCTGGTAACCGGGGATTGGTCGAACCGTAGATATACGTACGTACGTACTATAGTTGAACAGCGAAGACTGATGGAGCTATCCCGCGGACCATATACGTGAACAGCAGCCTGATCAATCAATAACAACTGAGTGCCGGGCGTTTCGGCCATGTAGACCTTCGCTAATGCATCCTAGCATACCCCGAGGGGTCACGGTAAAAATGCCCGGTGAGAGGTGAAGTTTAACCTGCCACCAGCTGGCCCAAGCCTAAGCTCAAATGCTCAACCCGATTACGTCCACTAAAAAGAGATTCAAACGCCGAAGAAACGTGACTGTCTACATTGCATGTTCCTGTTCGGGCGTCACCGTTCCTCCTCCACACTTCACTTCGGCTAGCGCACCAGTCGCCGGCCGGCCGATAGGGTCTCACCTGAAGGGGTCGAAGTTGGCGAAGCGTTTCCAGTCCTTCTCGCAAGACCGATAGGACAACATCACCTCCTTAACTCGATCAACTTCCACAGAAGGTGCACTGAATTCTTCCTTCAGGGCTTCGATGAGCTCCTCCCAAGACCGCGTTTCTGAAGACATTTTTTTCTGTTGTCAACCCCGTGCACCTTCACCTTGACGTCATCAAACTGTGTCCGTCGGTCCGTCCGTTCATCCAGACACTAGCCCCTGGTAAGCACACCTGGGAGCTAGTGGTGTGTGAGGAAGACTAAGGTGCTGGCCTGTGGCTGTTTGCAGACATGATGGCTAGGCTTGATACATGCCTTTCCTCAACTGTGCACATGCTGGCGACCACAAGAGTGAGCCTGTTGCCTGGTGGTTTAGGGCTGCACTAGAGTCAGCCTCACTGCCTGGAGAGACAAAGGGTGAGGTGCTCTAGGCCGATTGGGCTAAGTCTGGATACCATGCTGCCAGATGTTTGCAGTAAACATGTGCTTGCGTGTATGGTGAAGGTGTACATGTCTTGTGTTGTGTCCACTCCACAGACACCTGTTCTGGACGGCTCTGACCAACTACAACAGTACAGGGATCGACACACAGACTATTACTTCATCTAGTGACCCCACTCTTTCAGTTATCATGTGCTGGTGCTTACGAACATCTTTTAGCAGTGACCTGCACAGTGTTATGTGGTACTATATACAATGTGACAAGTCAAACAACTCAAGAACTTGCCAGGAATGTGGCAGTTGGCGGCACCAAGTCCTGTAACTTCATGTTGAGATGCCCTAGGGGCGGTTGCGTTCACTGGCACCAGATGTCCTAAACTGTACATAATACCTGACCAACTGCTGTATAATGTCTGACATCCATACAGCATTTCTTCATCTCATTGACTAGGATATCGATGACCAATCATCAATAATTATTATATATAATACAGAGTTTTGCGGTAAACGTAGTGACAGCTGATGTGCCCTCCAAGACACAGCAGAGCAGCACCCTCACACACACACACCATACACAGACACACCACACACAGACACACACAAGTGAAGGAGAACAAGACCGAAACAGCTGTCTGTGGCTCTTCCATCTTTGTTTGTTGGATGACTGGGGAGGCGATCACTGGTTGCCAAAAACAGGACTTCGGTCCCCTGGCCAGGGATCAATTTGTATTGACCCGGTCAGGTTTGGCGTAATTATCCAGTGATTATTGCCACACAAGTGAAGGAGAAGGTCAATCATTCAACATGTGTGGCTGCGTGGCTGTTTCAAACGTACTTACAGTGATAGGTGGTGAATATCTCCTTTGACAACACCATCTTCGTCTTCTGGCTCTCCTGGCTGTACGTACGTATGTGTGTAATTGGAAATTCTCGACTTGGCCAAAGCATACAGCATATTAGGGAACAAATGGTTCATATGTCCATGCGTGCATGCATCATGGAGAGTTGCAGACACCCGGTGTGCCCTCTGAGCTCCTGCAGCGTAATATGCGGCGCAAGTCTGTAATTCGTACAATTACATGGTAAGGGTAACTGCTGCCTTAGCTGGGAACCCGTGTGCCGACCAGGGCGCAGAGACAGCAGGACTTTTCTTCCCAATGTGCGCAGGTGCGGCCATGCCGTGGCAGAACACCAGGACTACAGCATGCTGCATTTGGGAAGTGCGTGTCCAATTTGCAGGTTGCTGGGATCCTTCCAAAGTCACTTAAAATGACCCGCAAACAGATGATCCAACGCAATGCATTTTTATATATTTGCTGTGTCAACGTGGGATGGAGTACACCTGCAAGTTCACAGCCTTTCTGTGCGCACACGACATCTACTGCAAGCCTGAAGAGCGTCCCCTAGGTGGAGGGACTAGCAGGTGAGCTAGATAATCGTATTCATATATACTCCTCAGCAAGCTGAACAAAATGGCGGCCAATTCACTAAAAGTCTGTGGTTGGAGCTGCTATCAAGAAACGCCTGGAGGCAATTCGTGCTGCTCAGCAACAGCGTGAGGAGGAGGAGGAGCGGCAGCGTGTGTCGGCAGAGGAGGAGGCAGAGCGTCGCCGGCTGGAGCAGCTTAGGCTGGCGGAGGAGAAGAAGCAGAAGAAGAAGGAGAAAGAAAAGGAGAAGCGTGACTGCTTGAAGAAGGATGGAAAGTGGCTGACCAAGTCAGAGCGTGAGCGGAAGGCAAAGCATCAGGCACAGCTCGAGGTCCTTCAGGCGCAAGGTCAGTACTGCTGCTCCTGCTGTGTACGAGTGTATGCGCTTGTGTGTGTGTGTGTGCGTGTGCGTGCGTGTGTGCGTGTGTGTGTGTGTGCGTTTGCGTGTGTGTGTGTGCGTGTGTGTGTGTGCGTGTGTGCGCTTGTGTGTGTGCGTGTACGAGTGTATGCGCTTGTGTGTGTGTGTGCGTGTTCGTGCGTGTGTGTGCGTGTGCTTGTGCGTGTGTGTGTGTGTGCGTGCGTGTGTGTGTGTGCGTGTGTGTGCGCTTGTGTGTGTGTGTGTGCGTGTGTGCGCTTGTGTGTGTGCGTGTGTGTGTGCGCGTGTGTGTGTGTGCGTGTGTGTATGTGCCGCAGAATGCCTTGTATGTTGCAGGTGTTAACATCCCTGGCCTGCGCTCCGAGTCCCAAGGTGAGCGAAGACCTGTGAGGTATGACCGGAGAGCACGGCCAAACCGGAAGGACAAAGGCAAGGAGGGGGAAGATCCGGGGGTCAGAGAGCAAACAGAGCTGGAGGAGGAGAAACAGGAGATGCCCGAGGGTGAGTGGACTCAAGTGTACACTCTTAAGTGTTTGACTGCAACTGAATAGGTGCTCAACATTTTGTATATTTTACAATGTAACATGCCCTGCATCGGCGTTGTACTGTGTTGTTAAAGCTGAATACACTTGTGGCTGACATACACGTTTGAGCACTCATGCATGTGACAGCCGTTGTGGTGTTTGGTGTTGTGCATTGGTTTGGAAACATGCCATTCACAGTGGGAGTCAGAGTTATGCACTCGTGTCACTTACCCCCTCTTGGCGTTAAGTGTGTGAGGAGGGCCTGTTGATGAGAGGGTGTTCTCTGCTGTAGAGAGTACCGATGTGAATGAGTGTAATGAGCCAGAGGATGTGACAGAGGATGTCAAGGAGAATTGGGATGACAGCGAGGAGGAGGCTGAGGGAGAAGTGGAGATGAAAGGGGAAGAGGAAGAGGTGGAAGCGTCAGTGGTTGCTTCTCCTACCGGGCACAGCACACATGCTGTGGTAGCACAGGAAGCTGCAGTGGCGGATGAGGGCGACTCTGATGTGTCTAAAGAGTCTGAGAATAGCAGTGAATCTGAAGACGAAACCCTTCCAGCTCCGGAGAGGCAGAGAGCCAGAGTGTGTCGTCGGAGGTAGCTGGAGCTGGAGGTGCCCCAACTGCAGTCTCCTTCTCTGACCTAATGTTTCTTTACTGTTTCTCTCTAGAAACGCAGGCAAAGAGCAGACGCAGAAACAAGTTTGGAAGTCCTTAGGTCACCTGTAGTGTGTGATTTGGGTCATGTGGATACAGGGAAGACCAAGATTCTGGACAAGGTGAGTACAGCCTGCGTGTGCATGTACCCTCCCTATTGCGAGCCATGCAAGTGTCTCGGACCATGCATGCACAGATCCGGCGCACCAATGTCCAGGATGGGGAGGCCGGTGGGATCACACAGCAAATTGGTGCAACGTTTGTGCCGCAGGAAGCTTTCAGAGGCCAAACAGGGCACCTGAAGGAGGTGGGTGTGGTGGAGGAGTAAGGGGCATGCATGTACAGGTACAGGCAGTGTAGCAGAGTAGCAGAGTTGGACCTGGTAGAGGCTCATGGCTGTGGGGCTTGTAAATGTCAATGGTATTGATTGAGCATTATGTACATACGTGCGTGCCTGACCAAGACCTTCGTGAGCGAAACATTGTACAATTTACAATCTATACTGTGCTACATGTGTGAAATGCTCAATCATTGCTATTTAGCAGAGTTGTGTTGTGGTGCCAAAGTTGCTGTTAGTGGTCTTCCCTAGACACCCTACAAGGACTAGGGGGCACTGCTGTGCTTGTTCTCACCTCCTCATCATTGACACGCCAGGTCATGAGTCCTTCAGCAACCTTTGCACCCGTGGTTCGTCGCTGTGTGATCTTGCCGTGCTGGTGGTGGACGTCATGCACGGGCTGGAGCCACAGACAATTGAGTCAATAAACATTTGAAAATGCGGGAAAGTCCCTTTTGTGGTGGCCTTGAACAAGGTGGATCGCTTGTTGGACTGGAAACGCAATCCACTTTGCAGTATCCATGACAACCTGAAAAGGCAAAAGCCAACATCTGTTTCCCAGTTTGATGAGCTGTACAAGCAGGTTGTCGGACAGTTTGCAGAACAAGTGAGCCAATGCATGTTTGTTGTTGCCGAGGTGTGGTCTGTGTGGTGTAGGTCGGGCTAATACATTTGTTAGAATGCTCATAGTGCTCTGTTCATACAGTGCACTGCATGCGGATGTAAACAGGAGCTGTGCTGAGAGTGGTGCAGCCGCAGTCCTTCTGCCCTACAGGAGCTGAATGTTGCCTTGTTCTGGGACAAAGTCAAGTGTCAATCACAGGTGATGGCATGAGAGACCTCATGGCATTGCTGGTAATGCTGAGTCAGAAGCAACATATTGAGAAGCTGAAGTTCTCAGAGAATCTTAAATGCCATGTCCTGGAGTTGAGCGACAAAGGACGCTGGCACCACTGGCCGCCAGAGTAAACCAAAGGTCAGCTAATGTTGAAGTTGTATGTATGTGTGTATGTGTGTATGTGTGTCTGTGTGTACATATGTCAGTGCGTGTTTCCTGCATTGTCTGGTGCTGGCAGGTGGAGAGGAAGGATAAAGCTTCCAAGGAGGGCAAGTCTAGTCCCAGCACAAGCAAGAAATCAGAGGTGTGTGTGTGTGTGCGCATGCACGTGTGTGTCTGTGTGGGTGTTGCTTAGTCATTACTACTTGGCTCCCCCCCACCCCCCCACCCCAGTTGAAGCCGGTGCCCCGCCCCCACACACTGTCCCCGGGAGCCCAGTCAAGTCGCAGTTCCAGTGCACCGGCCAGACAGACACCGGTCGCAGAAGCCCCGCCCCTTCTGGACCTGGAGGCCAGCGACGCACCCCAAGCAGCACCTCTTTCTCAGATGCCTCTTACGACCAGTGCTCCCAGCTCCAACCTCTCCCTCCTAGATGACCCCACCCCTCCGACCACAGTGGTCAGTGGCGAGGTATGTCTGTTCAGACCCCTGGTTGCGCATGTGATAATCAGACGTAGGCAGAGACTTAAACAATTGTCTTGAGTCTGCACTCATGTCTTCTTGGCCTCGATCTTGCTTGGCCCCGCTTACACACTTTGGCCATTGTCACGCCCGAGGTGGGCCAAGTAGTCAATCTGTACTGCGTGGGCCAACCAAAGCAGGCTTTTCCAAAGTGACGCCTGCCACAGTGCTGTGCGTGGCGCACTGCACATGAGTTCGGGCTTCCTGTCGGATAGCACTGGCTTAGGGGCAGACACAGTGTGGAGTGGCTGGGAATGGGGCTGCAGTGTGTGTGGCCTTCAAGGGGAAATGATGAAGGCCACAGCACACTGCAAAGCCCATTGGCTGTCATCGAACACATGCTGAGAAAGGGCAGCCATTGTGTCTATTAAGGCTGGGCGATATTGACTTTTTTTGTGCATCATGATACCTTAGGAGGGTATCATGAAATACCCGATATATTGGTGGAATTCAAATTATTGAAAATCACAGTGACACTTAAATTAAATTGACATCGCTATGAAATAGCCAACTGCCTTGGTGATGTCCTGAGCAGCTTTACTGTCAGTGGTCAACTTTTTCGGTTTCTCGAAGAAATATGCCAGTCCCACCTGACTGCTACTGCCTGGCTTTGAAAGACTGCTAGCCGAAGAGCTAGAATGTTGTAGCTTGTTCTGTGTGACAGGATGCTTGTTCCCTAAGTGGGAAAACAGGTTAGTTGTGTTCCCACTGTACTTAAGCTTGGTGGGTGGCTCACACAAAGCACACAGAACCTGCAACACAACAACTAGCTACAGCATTAATCGAAGGTGGGCTGCCTTGCAGTACAGCACGTACATGTGTAACTGAGAGGCGTACGTAGCGCATATGTTACTGAGAAGCGTACGCATATGTAGCGCATTTCCGTACCTATTGCGTTATTTGGCGCTTACATCACGGCGGTCGACAAGCTTTCCATCTGTCTTCTCAAACCCAAAGTATTGCCATACTTCGTTGGTAGCGCCAGGAAGAGGTGACAGCTTATGTTTTGCGAAGTTCCTCGTTGGCAGCCATTTGCCTTGTTTTGCACCGTGCACTATATATTATTATATACATTCCTAACAATATTATGTGTATAAAATATATTTACAGGCGATACTGCCAATAGTCACCCATCTGATGGTATCGATAGTATCGCCCAGCACTAGTGTCTATGTACGTACGTATCTAGGCTCACCGTACTGCCCCCCTCCCTCTCCCCTACTGTAAAGCACACACCTCAGCTTCCCTTTGGTGTGGACACACCTCAGCTTCCCTTTGGTGTGGACACACCTCAGCGGGCAGTTTCGCAGCCATTGGACAGGGAAGCCATCTTGTCGTTGTACAGCTCAAACCCCTCCCACAATGGAGGCCTGCCCAACGTTGGGTATCACCATGGTTACCCTTATCACCAGCAGCAGATGGCAGTACTGCATGCTCAGCAACAAGTGTACTACTCTCAAATGCAGAACCAGGTATGTTGTGGTGTGTGTGTGGTGTGGTGTGTGGTGTGTGGAGTGTGTTGTGTGTGTGTGTTGAGTGTGTGTGTGGTCTGTGTGTGTTGTGTGTGTGTGTGGTCTGTGTTGTGTGTGGTGTGTTGTGTTGTGTGTGGTGTGTGTGGTGTGTGGTGTGTTGTGTGTGGTGTGTGTTGTGTGTTGTGTGTGGTGTGTGGTGTGTGGTCTGTGTTGTGTGTGGTGTGTTGTGTGTGGTGTGTGTTGTGTGTTGTGTGTTGTGTGTGTGTGTGGTCTGTGTGTGTGGTGTGTGTTGTGTTGTGTGGTGTGTTGTGTGTTGTGTGTTGTGTGTTGTGTGTGTGTGGTGTGTATGGTGTGTGGTGTGTGTGTGTGTGCATGTGTGGTGTGTGTGGTGTGTGGTGTGTGTATGTGGTGTGTGTGGTGTGTGTGCGCGTGTGTGGGTGTATTTGCATGTGTTGTGTGTGGTGTGTGGTGTGTGCGGTGTGTGTGGTGTGTGTGGTGTGTGGTGTGTGTGGTGTGTGTGGTGTGTGTGTGCATGTGTGTGTGTGGTGTGGTGTGTGTGGTGTGTGTGGTGTGTGTGTGCATGTGTGTGTGGTGTGTGTCTGTGTTGTGTGTGTGTGTACGTGCATGTTGTTTGCGTGCTGTGTCATGGCTGTACCTTGAGGAGCAGCCCTATTTCTCCCCCCCCCCCCCCCCACAGGTGGCCAAGGTGCAAGAGCAGATGGCTCGTCTGCGCATGCGCCAGCATCAGCACCAGTCCCCTGCACATGGCGACACGCTCAACCCTCACCTCTGGTGACTCATGGCAGAAGATTATATTTATCCCGCACACAGCATGTTGTGTGCACGGCTTGGCCCGGATGCTGGCACTAGCCGGTGTGCATGCCACTTATGGATTAGTTAGTATATTTATGTGTAAACGTGTTAATTGTAGACTGGTGTCATTGACAATCACAACCGTGGGTATGGAAGTAATGGTTGTACCATATATGGAAGTAATGTAGTGCCGTAGTACTGAATTACCATACGAACGTGCATTGTGCTTGGTCGCTGGTGTTTAAAATGGCGGTAGCCACGGCGAGCTCGAGGACTGTCTACAAATTGGACACTGACGCTCCGCTTTCAAGGCGTGAGGATCGGTTCGGCGAGAGCCAGGTAAGTACAGCTCCATTCCACGTGCGGCCACTTTCTCGCGCGAGCGCAGCAGCTGTATGTGCGAGTTTTGCTTGGTCTGCGCTGCACGTGTAGTGAGACGCTGTGTGCGAGTTTTGCTTGGTCTGCACGTGTAGTGGGATGCTGCTCTCCAGTTGTCCTGGAGGGAGGCGCTGTCCAGAGGCGCGTTTCAGGTACGCCTTGGATGGCATGGACACCAGACGGACAGGAGGTCGGTACGACTTCGTCCTCTTGGTGAGCTCGATTTGCTTAGATTTTACGGATTAAAGCATCTTTCATGAATGCCGTTACACATTGCTGAATAATACATCGACATGGCACAGTCAATACAGATAAATAAAAGGCAACATGCTTGTGTCTGTGATGATTAAGCAAGTGAAGATTTGCTTGGATGACATCTTTACAGGTTAATATGGAATGTGCCTCTAACTGTACCCACTTGCACAGAAAAACCCCAAGAGGTTCTCCCAGCGAAGGCACCCTGAGGACATCACTTCACTGCAGCAGCCGTTTGATCCTGATTCTTTCAATTTCCACAAGATACATCATCGGGAGGTGCGAGTGCCGGTGGCTGACTGCCCTTTACTGTGTCCCTCTCTTGTGGTTTCAGTCCTACTTCTTTCTTCGGTAGGTTTTGTTCGAGCTAGTTTTGGCAAACAGTACCCAAAAGCAGAAGTGAGTTGCATCTGTGGGTCCCATGACTGCTAATGGCTTGGTGGGTCATGTGACTGCTAATGGCTTACTGATAGTCGTGCACTGCATTCATCTGTTTCAGGAAGAGGAGCGACATCTGGTTGTTGTGAATGTCAGTCCAATCGAGTTTGGGCACATCTTGATCGTTCCTCCTCCAGAGAAATGTCTACCTCAGGTTCACACTGTGTGGGAATGTGTGGGAATGTATATGTACCTACGCTTGTATGTACATACATATGTGTATGTGTGTGTACATGTGTACATGTGTGTGTCCGTGCATGCATGCACTTTATACTGTGTGCAGGTGCTCACAGAGGAGTCCGTTGCAGTGTCCATAGCTATGGTTGCCCATAGTGCATGGTTGAAGGTGAGCATCTCCTTCCATCTCACTCCCGTGCCCTCCTCTTCACCCATTGTTCTGTATTCTGTGTCCTGTTTACAGGGACTTGTGTGTGGTTGCCAACAGCCTACAGGCCTATGCCAGTGTCAATCACCTCCACTTGCACGCACTGTACCTGGGACAGGAGATCACGACACAGAACCTGGTCAGGCTATAGCAAGTCATGTGTTACATGCAATATGTATCTTAATACTATAAAGCACCACGGCAACCACTATCCTGCTCTAGAGGCAGCTAGGAGTGCTGCTGTGACCGCTGTGGCTCTGTATACCACTCTTAACCAGGTGCTGCAGTGTGATGGCCATGCATGCAACTAACATGTTTGTCCTTCCTCATTACAAACACAGACTAACTGCATCTGGCAGAGATCATTACAAATGATGACTGATTTTATG